>BLSH010081259.1:358626-379691 GCA_018402905.1 Glandirana rugosa
ACTCCTTTATCTACGCGTCTTATAGACACCCCCCAAATATAGAGACCAGAAATGGGGGGGGGGGGGGGGGGTCTTTTCATGCCCCTCTGACTTTCATATTACTCAAACTAGAGAACTGGAATTATGGAGATCCATAGGGCTGATCAGTAAGCAGAGTCCTTCCAATATCCAGTTTGATTTTATATAACGTCTATGTGACGCTTTATACAAGTTCCTCTACTAAGTGAGAATGTTTGGAAGCAGTTATATTTATTGTTATATATTTGTGTAGAACCGATATCTTATCTACCTTTCTTTCTTTATCATCAGGGAAATAATGCACAAGGTGATCGCCCTCAGGCACATTCATAAAGTTTCCTCTCCATGTCCTGCGGAAACGCATCACAGGTAAGTAAAGAATTCACCTAGTAGTCTTCTTTACAATGGAATTGTTTGGAAGAGATTTATAAAATTCAGAGTTATTGGTGTTTAAAAAAGAAAACCATTGAAGATAACCGGAGCCCAGCGATGTGCTTCACAAATGTGCATTGCGCTCCGCCGGCTGAGAGTTGGCGGAGAGCAATGAGAATAAATTGAGTTTGTGAGAGAAAAGAGAGAGCTGGGAGGAGATCCCGGTATGGTGATCTGCCCAAGTCAGGTGACCGGCTCTCCTCCAATCATGGATCTCTCTCTGCTGAGACAAGCGGACGGAACACCAAGAACCAGCGCAGGCTTCACACGTTGACCCACATTTTATAAATGAGCTGTAATTGTGGGTTACGGTATGTGTAGCCCTACATAGTATAACGGAGAGCGCCAAGCATTGTCTGCTCTGTTATAATGAACTCTTAGTGTGAAGAATTTTTGGATGATGCTCCAGAGACCCCTCTCACTAGACATAACCTTCTATTTTAAAGTATATGTAAAGGCAAAGCCCTTTTTTGGGATAGTGAGCGAATGTTAGACCCTCTGCCAAGTATTTATAGACGCCTGTGCCCCTGCTGGGGTGATTTCTCCCTCTACACTTCCTGGTGACCATTGTCACTGAGACACAAAGTAAGGGGGAATCCTACATTTTGGAGGTGAGGGAAAATCTTCCAATGGGGGACAATGTGGTGACATCTGTCCAAGATGTGAATTCTCCTAATTTTGGGGAGATTTGCTGTCATTTTCTGTAACATCACCAAGATGGGAAGTAATAGGAAATCTCCCTAATAGGACACGGATAGCAAAAAAAAAATAAGCAGATAGGGGATCTAATCCTTACCTACTCTATTCAGAGCAAAGAAACGTTTTGCTTAGGCATGCACTTAAGGAGGGGAAGGTTTAAGAAAATAAGAAGATTTTATCTAATTGCCATCATTTTAGTAAAATGTAAATCTCATATATTCTCTTTAATCCCAAATTTTCAGCAAAACTAAATATTTCACATTACAATTTCTATTACAGGATTCCTGCAAGAGCAAGGGAGCATGGGGAGGAAGGATTTGAAATCCAGAATTTTACAAATATGCTGAACTGGTCCAACAGTTTCAGTGAAGAAGAAGAAGAAGACTTTTTCCAGGACGAGAGTCAATGCAAGGAAGAAACATCCTGGAGAAAGAGGAGCGCAATAGTAAGTATTCTCTAATGGAAAGCTGACATTAGATCCTCTGCCAAGGTTTTATTGCAGTCTGTGTTCCCGCTGGGGAGATCCCCCCTTTATTGTTCTGGTGACAATCCTACATTGTAGATATGTCATGAGAACCAGAGTTGAAGGTGGATCATCCAATGTTCTGGGAACTACAGTCTAAGATGGGAATTCTCCTCACTGTAGGGAGATTTCTTCTCACTTCCTGTTGCATCTCCAATTCAGGAAGTAAAGAGAAATCTCCATAGCAGGAACTAAGCTGCAAAAAAAAGAAATTGATAGGGGGTTGAAGCATTCCCTACTCTATCCACAATGATTAAAACACGCTGCTTCAGTGGGCCGTTGTGTTCCTATTAGGAGTTTGCATGCACCCTGCACACCTGATAGGAAACCCAGCGGTCAACCGAGAGACAAAGTTTTGAATTTAGTTCCATTTTAAAATTTGTACATTAACCTAACTTCCTTTTTATTCTTTTATAGATTAACGCCATGAAACCGCAGGAAGTAACCAGGCAGAAAGAGACAGGGAAAAAAGAGAAAGAGGGAATTGAGGAGAAGAAGCCGGGCATAAAGGAGGAAAAGAAAGTGGAGAAGGAGGAGAAGACAAAATCCTTCACTGAAGAGGAGAGAAAGAAAGTGGAGGAAGAAGTAGAGCAAAAGAAAAAGAACGAACGGAAGGTTAAAGCATTAAGAGATAGAATGCAGAGGATGAAAATGTTTGATAAGATGACTGACACGCAGGACCCAAAGGAGAAGAGGTAAGTACACATTTTTCTTTGTAAATATAATTTAAGACCATATAGATTACACAAATGACAATAAAAGCCATCACATTGCCTTCATGGAAGATTACACTTCAGTAGGAAAATATGTAACTCGTTCATCTACATGTCTTATAGACACCCCCAGGTATAGAGAACAGAAATCATTGGGGATCTTTGTCATGCCCCTCCTACGTTCATATTACTGAAATCAGAAACCTGGAATTATAGAAATACATAAAACTGAAAAAAAAACGCACAAAACATAAAATGTAAAATAAAAAACATTTCCAACTCAATATACTTCCCTTTAAATATACACTTCATTTTATATATAATTTCTCGCATAGTTGGCATGTGATGGTTTTTACAAGTTCCTATTCTAGGCAGAAATGTTTGGAAGCCGTTATATTCTTCTCTGTAGAACCGATATCTCATATATTTTTCTTTCTTTGTCATCAGAAAACTAATGCAGCAAGTAATCGCCCACAGGGCAATCAACAAAATTGGCGTTCCCTGTGCTGGAAAAAGAAGAGATTCGTAAGTTGGAGATTCCTTTAGTAGTCTGATTTATAATTAAATTCTTTGGGAGGCTTTAAAAAGCAGAGATATTGCCGCTTAGAAAAAACAAACCCCAAAGCAGTGAACATTAATAGAGCCCAGCGCTGTGCTTTACAAATGTGAATTGCACTCCGCCGGCTTCGGGAGTCTGAGAGTTGGCGGAGAACAATGAGAATAAATGGAGTTTGTGAGAGAAGAGGAAAAGCTAGGAGGAGATCCCGGTATGGTGATCTGTCAAAGTCAGGTGACCGTCTCTCCTCCAATCATGGATCTCTCTCTGCTGTGCCGTAACCTAGCGCAGGCTATGTATGGTGGCCCACATTTTATAAATGAGCTGTAAAATGCGGGTTGCAGTATCTGTTTATATGTGCTTTTAAATGGAAGGTTATGTCTACTGATGGGGTCTCTGGAGGATCATCATCCAAGAGAAAAAATCTCAACTCTAAGAAGCTCATTATAAAAGAGAGTGGACAATGCTATGCACTCTCCGTTAGCTCTACATAGTATAACAGAGAGTGCATAGCATTGTCCACTCTCTTTTATAATGAGCTTCTTAGAGTCGAGATTTTTTTCTCTTGGATGATGATCCTCCAGAGACCCCATCAGTAGACATAACCTTCCATTTAAAAGCACATATAAAGGCAAAAATATATATTTTTTAAGCTTAATATAGAGTGGCAAAGTGTTGGACCCTCTGCCAAGTATTTATAGATGCCTGTGTCCCTGCTGGGGAGATTCTTCCCTCTACATGTCCTGGTGACCATTGTCACTGAGACACAAAGAAGGGAAAATCCTAAACTTTAGAGTTGTCATGACAGCCAAAGGTTGAGGGAAAATCTTCCAATGGGGACAATGTGGTGACAACTGTCCAATATGGCAATTCTTTTCACTTTTGGGAGATTTTCTCTAATTTCCTGTAGCATCACCAAGATGGAAAGTAAAAGGAAAACAGCCTAATAAAACTCAGAAAAAAAAAAAAAAATAATAATAACCAAATAGGGTATCTAACCCTTACCTACACTATTCAAAGTAAAGAAAAGTTTGGGCTAGATATGCATTTAAAGCGGAGTTCCACTCAAAAATGGAACTTCCACTTATCCGTCCCCCCCTCCGGTGCCACATTTGGCACATTTCAGGGGGAGGGGGAATGGATACCTGTTTTTGACATATAAAACACAATAAGGCCCTACACTTTACGGTTTACCCTATGGCTTTTATCCAGATGAATTCGCTGACCTTCGGTTTGTGGCGGATCTCTTTGGGCCAGGTGGGGCTCCCTGTGTGTCTGGGGGATGTTTGCGGCCGCGGTCCTGTGGTCCACTATGCTGGCCTCTTGAGAGCTGCAGGCGAAGATTTACCCTCTTTCTTTTAAACTCTATGCACGGTTCACATGCAGCAGACAATCCTTTATACAACAGGTTGGTCAATTCAGCAGACCTGGTTATATAATATTATGCTATTTTGTGGTATTGTGTTGTGTTATTCTAATATGTGTTTCTGTTCCATATGTAGAGACTATGTTTATTTAAGGCCACTACCCCTGAAGAAGAGCGCCACAATTGAGACTCGAAACACGTCGGGTGTACTCTGTTATTATACACAGAGTTCCTGTGGCTATACCACTGCTGTAACATGGGCAATTTGTATGTACATTAATTATGTGCATGCATGTAACCAATATCTGTATTAAATGTATATTAATTCTTCATATTTAATGGAACATATGATGTTTCCCCTTTTTTTAAAACAATTTTTTCTAAAATAAAAAATACAATTTTTTTTACATTTTTGTATCTTGTTCCCATTAGGGAGAACAAGAGTTCAAAGTGGATCATCCAATGTTTTTCTACAGTCTAAGATGGGAATTCCCCTCACTGTAGGGAGATTTCTTCTCACTTCCTGTTGCATCTCCAATTCAGGAAGTAAAGGGAAATCTGCCTGGAGGGGACTTCACTAGACAGAAAAAAAACTTAATAGGGGATTTAAGCCTTCCCTGCACTATCCAAAACTAATAATGCTGCTTCAATTGGCCATCATTCCTATTAGATGTTTGTGTGCTTCCTGCATACCTGATAGGAAACCCCACGACCCACCGAGAGACATAATTTTGAATGTAGTTCCACTTTACAATCTGTACATCAACCTAACTTTTTTTTTTTCCTTCATAGATTCTCATCATTGATATAAAGAAGGGGAGAAAGGAGACTCTGGAGAAGGAGAAGACAGGACATCCTAAATTTCCTATCATTAGTGTTGTATCTGGGAAAATGTGTGCTAGCCAGATTGAAGGTTTTGTAAGGTTCACAGTGTGCCGCATGTATGCAACTATGGAGCAACAGCTCCAGGATGGATACCACTGCGAGAGATGTGAGCAGGGAACCCTTCTGGAAGCTCCCATTAGAGATCTGGACAAGGGGGCGCTCTTTACATCTAGAGGAACAAAGATCTGTATCTCCAAATACAGAAAGGTTTCTTCACAGTTAGAGCTGTGAAAATGTGCAATAGACTCCCTCCAGAGGTGGTTTTGGCCAGCACAGTAGATTGCTTTAAAAAGGGCCAGGAATCTTCCCTTCATGTAAATAATATAACTGTGTACAAACATTTTTAGGTAAAGTTGATCCAGGGAAAATCCGATTGCCTCTCGGGGGATCAGGAAGGAATTTTTTCTCCTGCTATAGCAAAATTGGATCATTGGCTTTGCTGGGGTTTTTTGCCTTCCTCTGGATCAACTGTGGGTGAAGGGCTGTATAAGGCATTGTATGGCTATATATCATTTTTCTATTTTTTTTTGGTTGAACTAGATGGACTCCAGATTCACAGAGTGCGATGACATCACAAACTTAGACCCCGCCCTATGCTTTTCACTACAAGTAGCATCTTTGGGGGAAGACGCTATATGTAGCGAAACACATTGGACGGAGTATAAATTCATGACATCATCACACTCTGTGAACCTGGAAGCAGCCCGCCCCTCTATTGAGACCGGCCACGATTCACATATGTGCCGTTTTTACTACTTTTTTTTAATCTGACTTCAGGAATGTAGACTCCGCCCTACACTTTTGGCTACAAGTAGCATCTTTGGGGGAAGACGCTATATGTAGCGAAACACGTAGGGCGGAGTCTAAGTTTGTGACGTCATCACAACCTGGAAGCAGCCCGCCCCTCTGTTGGGACCGACCGTGATTCACATATGTGCCGTTTTTACTGCTTTCTTATGGTTGAATATGTTTTCATGCATAGAAAGTATTATCAATACAGACATTAAAGAAGTACAAAAAAATCATAACAGTCCTTGTCAGTTATTATACATCTTGGATACAACTACTGCTTCTGGATATAGTATTTGTCTTAAACTGGCATCCACCCCAGGAACCCTAGGTATATCCGGGGCACTGGAACAGAATGATGAGATAGGACTCAGCAAAATCAGATGAGGGAGAACCTCTGGTAATGTCATAAACTATTGACATTCTGTGAGGAGCACTCCTCCCTGCCGCAGACCAGAAACCTGAGTCCCGTCAGGGGGAAGAGGGCACCCCGTTTCATTAGGTGTTGATCCCCAATATCTGTAAAAGTTGTAGGCATGAGAAACTAGCAACATACACAAATAAAGAGAGAAAAAAAACTTCTTTCAGTGGGTGGGAGGGATGTGGGCCTCACCCTAACAATATGAGGTTATGTGTTATGCAGACGGACGCTGTTTAGTGCTAGGAGGTAGCAGTACTGATGTGTCCAGCTGTGTAGACTACTGTTCGAGGGATACCCCTCGTGTGAACTGGTCATTCTGTTATTATACTGCAATGTGTCTGAATGTACTCCTGTAATGACATGCTCTGTAATGCTGAATTGCCAATAAAGTATCTGTTAAAAAAAAAAAATGTCAGGACAATTTTATTACCCCCCAAATGACCCCTTTTTGAAAAGTAGACACCCCAAGGTTTTTGGTATGAATAATGTAATGAGGAAGATGGCGCAGTCTGTGTATTCCACTGGTGGGTATCTGTGTATGTATTATAACAATCTATAAAAAAAACTTTAAATGACTGATTACACCCTATTCACCATAAAGTAATATATCAAGAATTAAATTGAAAGTGCTAAGTGCTCAATAGTGAAAAATTTCAGGAGAAAAAAATATACTAGTTTTCTTTGTCATTTATAATTTGCAGTATATTGTATATGCTAGGCTTCCAGCAGCCAATGGTTACTAGGAAAGCAGCAGTTGCTTGCACCCACTGCTTCCCTAGCAACCATTGACAGCCTGAAGCTGTCAAGTTTATCCACTTTGAACGACCGAACCCTGGGCTCATTCCTCCTAAGGAAGTGAGCTGTATGGCTGTTAGGCCTCATACACACGGATGTTTTTTTTTTACAGCGGCGTTCTTGAGCTTTTTTACAGCTTAACTCTCCATGTTATTCAATGTAATCATAGACACACAGGAGTTTTTTAAGCTATAAGAGGCATAGGCATTTTTTAAGTTCCTAAAAAAAACCCATGACCAGCGGGTTCTAAGGCTCCAGCGCTAGAGCTGTAAAAAACCGCTGGCGCCAGTAAACGCTCAAAAATGTGGATTAACATTGTATACAGAGTGTTAAGCCTCGTCGCGCATTTCTCTGCCTCTATTCAAAATCAATGGTTCCCCATGGGAGCCCATTGATTTGAATAGAAGTCGCACCGGAAGTCGGATCATGATGATCCGACTTGCGATGCGACTTGTGTGCTGAGGATCTCGAAAGGGAACCACCTGCCAACATTGAAAAAAAATATATGCATGGGGTTCCCCCCCAAGACGATACCAGACCCTTCAGTCTGGCATGGATTTTAGGGGGAACCCCACACCAAAATTTAAAAAAAGTGGCATGGGGGCCCCCCAAAATCCATACGAGACCCTTATCCAAGCATGCAGCCTGGCAGGCCAGTAAAGGGGGTGGGGACAAGCAAGCGCCCCCCCCATCCCTGGACCATACCAGGCCACATGCCCTCAACATGAGGAAGTGGGTGCTTTGGGGCAGGGGGGGGGCACTGCGCCCCCTCCACCCCAAACCACCTTGTCCACATGTTATTGAGGACAAGGCCCTCTTCCCAACAACCCTGGCCATTGGTTGTCAGGGTTTGCGGGCGGGGGGCTTATCAGAATCTGGAAGCCCTCTTTAACAAGGGGGCCCCCCACCCTATGTGAGTATGGGGTACATTGTACCCCTACCCATTCACCTAAAAAAGTGTCAAAAATAAACACAATACACAGGTTTTTAAAGTATTTTATTAAATCAGCTCTGGCTTCTCTCAGAATACATATGTCATTGCCTGCAGCACTGCAGGGGGGTATTTCCCTATCCTCAGATAAAAAAAAAGAATGTCAAAGCATTAGGAGCGTGGGGTGGTCAGTGGGCGGTAGATCCTATGCTTCGGCATACACTTTTTTCACTTTATTTTTCACATCCACATTGATCAATGTGAATGGAGGAATCCGTTAGGTTGTGTTAATCGTTCAGCCCAAGGGCTGAACAGGAAGAGGAACACTGCATGTATGACCAACATTAGAAAAGTGGGTGGGCATGCCATACACATTTTCGGGCAGAAATGTTTTCATCCACATCGATCATTGTAAATGTAGGGACCTGTTAGGTTCTTCTTTTGTTTAGCCCTTAGGCTGACCAAAAACAAAACATATATGCCCAAGCATTAGGAGCGTGGGGTGGTCAGTGGGCGGTAGCTCCAATGCTTCGGCATATACCTTTTTCTGGCAGAGTTTTCTTCAACCACATCAATCAACCCTGTCCTTGCAAACAGACTTAGCAACAAAAAAAAAGAACATTCCATGTATGCCCAGCGTTGGGAGTGTGGCAGAGACTCCTAATGCTGGCCATACACGTAATGTTTTTAGAGGCCCTAAAATGTCAGGTTGGGATCAGTATTCTAGTACTCAAAACACTTCCCTTCCAGCTTCTGGACCTGGCCCTGGACCTAGATGGCAGATATGTCATTATCCATGCGCTGATCTACTCCCTCCGGTGGATAGTGGTGGGAGTATATTTGCCTCCTCCAGCATCTTTGTCTCTTCTGAACAAAATCACGGCAAAGATGGAGGAGTTTAATACTGAAAATATGGTAACATTGGGTGATTTTAACTTGGTTCCTGACTCGGGTATGGACAGGCTAATGGCATCCGGCCCGCAGCGCTCTGGGCTGTTGGCTTGGGCGGAAACATATGGCCTAACTGATGTGTGAAGGTGGCGGCACCCACACGCGCGAGAGTTCAAATGTCACTTGGCCTCCTACTGAACGTTTTCTAGAATTGACCTGGTCTTCGCTGGAGGCCCTGTCCTGCCAAGAGTCACAGATATCCAGATCTTGCCCAGGGGCATTTCTGATCATGCCCCGATCCTTCTCCGGCTGGACATCTCTGTGGCCCCCGCGGATAGTCTTTGGAGGTTATCGAGGTTCTGGATCTCGGACGAGGGTGTGGATGCAGGTTTCAGGGGAGCAATGGCAACCTACTGGGCTGCCAACCCAGGCTCCGCTAATGAGCTGGCGTTCTGGGAGGCCTTTAAGGCTTACGTACGATGGCAGTATCAATTCTTCATTGCTAAGGTTTGTAGAGAGAGAAGGTTAGAATTATGTAGGGCAGAGGGGGAGTGAACAGGAGGCTCTCTATGTTAGGTCCAGAGACCCACAACACTACATACATTTAAAAGTCCTGACGGACGAAGTCATGCAAATCCGCACTTCCATCACGCAGAAACGACTACTGGCCCAATCTCAATGCATCTTCGAACAGGGGGAGCAGTCAGGGAAACTGTTGACATGGCTCTCCAGGGAGCAGTCGGGTGGCACTGGCATCCCTCATATTCTCAACTCCATGGGCGACCTGGTAACCACCCGGAATGAAATTAACGTGTCACTCTATGACACTCGAGCGACATACGAACCAACAGAATTGACCTCCTACCTGGCGGACATAGACGTCCCAGTCTTGACCACGACATACAGGAATAGGTTGGACGCGCCCATTACTGTGGATGAGATACTTAAGACATTTCAGTCGGGAAAGACTCCCGGCCCGGACGGAATTCCAATGGAATTCTATATACAATTCATGGACGACCTAGCCCCCAGACATCACACCATGCTTTGTGAAGCGAATAGAGCAAACTCTCTTCCGGTGTCCATGGGAGATGCGGTGATAGTGGTGATCCCTAAACTGGGAAAGGACCCCTCCCTGTGTTATTCGTATCGCCCTATCTCCCTGCTCAACACGGATGCCAAGATCTTGGCCAAGGTCCACGCCCTCAGATTGAATACTGTCATAACAGAATTGGTCCACCCCGACCAAACGGGCTTTACCCATATAGCAAATGCACGGTCGGGGTCGCAGGGGGTGGTGGCATCTCTTGATGAGGAAAAGGCCTTTGACTCCGTGGAGTGGGGCTACCTATGGGCAGTGTTGACAAAATTCGGGTTTGGGCTGGGCTTCCTGACATGGCTGAACATGTTATATGCTGCTCCGTGGGCCTGAGTCCGCACGAATGGTACTCTTTCAGATTCCTTCCCGCTCGGCCGTGGAACGCGTCAGAGAAGGGTGGATTGGCGCTCCCAAACTTCCAGCTATATTATTGGGCATCCGTGCTGGTCACGGTAAGGTGGTGGTTCTCCCAGCCCAGACAGAACCTGGCAAACAACCTAGCGGCTATTCTAGGATCCTACATGGCCCTGAGCAATGTGGCATTCAGAGGGGTGAAAGCCCACTCTTCCATGACCACTCCCATGAGGACCACCATTAGGGTCTGGCAAGAGGCGAAGGCAATCTTCAGAAAACCTTCTCATGTCTCCCTGTATACACCCCTTTGGGGTAAACCGCTGCTCCCTCACATACAGACGATCCCAGACCCTTCAGTATGGGCCAAGCGAGGGATCAACACCTTGAGACATGTGACCCAGGATGGCAAACTTATGCCCTTCCAGGAGCTCAGATCTGCACACTCGCTCCCTGGGTCCTTCGGCTTTCACTACCACTAGCTGCACCATGCCCTCAGGGCACAGTTCCCAAGCCCAATAGTCCTTGAATTAGACTCCATAGAATGCCTGTTGATATCCAGTATGATGGGGAAACCGCTCTCACCACTTTACCTGGCGCACGACACAAAACCCACAAGGTCCCTAGACAAATGGCGAGAGGATATACCTGCTTTGGGGGAGGAGGAATGGGATGAGTGTGTTTCCACATATATCCCATCTAGGATAGCGGCAAAAGATAGATTCATCCAACTAAAATTCCTTCATAGGGACTACTACACACCCTACAGGCTAGCCCCAGAGGGATTCTGTGTGTCCCAGGTGTGAAACGGAGGAGGGAACCTTTTGGCACATGGTCTGGTCCTGCCCTAGAATTCGGACATATTGGGAAGCGGTTACCAAAACAATGACGGGACTATGCAACACCCAGATACCTATGGACCCCTTAGTACTACTACTTAATCATCTAGAGGACATAAAGGGGGACAGATATGTTAAGCTTTGTGTCATCTTCTCTCTCTACTATGCCAGGCGGGAGATACTTCTGAAATGGAACGCATCCATATCATATATCAAGAATTAAACTGACAGTGCTAAGTGCTCAATAGTGCAAAATTTCACGAGAATAAAATATACTAGTTTTCTTTGTCATTTATAATTTGCACTATATTGTATATGCGCAGCTTCCAGCAGTCAATGGTTACTAGGAAAGCAACGGTTGCTTGCACCCACTGCTTCCCTAGCAACCATTGACAGCCTGAAGCTGTCAAATTTATCCACTCTGAACGACCGAACTCTGAGCTCATCCCTCCTAAGGAAGTGAGCTGTATGGCTGTTAGGCCTCATACACACAGATGTTTTTTTACAGACACGTTTTTGAGCTTTTTTTATAGCTTAAAGAGGCCTCTCCATGTTATTCAATGTCCTCATACACACACAGAAGTTTTTTAAGCTGTAAGAGGCATAGGCGGTTTTTTAAGCTCCTAAAAAAACCCACGACCAGTGCGTTCTAATGTTCCAGCGCTAGAGATGTAAAAACGCTGATGCCGGTAAAAGCTCAAAAACGCAGATTAACGTTGTATACAGAGTGTTAAGCCTCATCGCACATTTCTCTGCCTCTATTCAAAATCAATGGTTCCCTATGAGAGCCCATTGATTTGAATAGAATGCGACTTGTGTTCTGAGGATCTTGAAAGGGAACCCCGCACCAAAATTTAAAAAAAATGTCATGGGCACCCCCCAAAATCCATACGAAACCCTTATCCGAGCATGCAGCCTGGCAGCCCAGGAAAGGGGGTGGGGACTAGCGAACGCCCCCCCCCCTCCCTGGACCATACTAGGCCACATGCCCTCAACATGAGGAAGTGGGTGCTTTGGGGTGGGGGGGACTGTGTCCCCCCACCCCAAAGCATAGTTGTCCATATGTTGATGAGGATAAGGGCCTCTTCCTGACAACCCTGGCCGTTGGTTGTCAGGGTCTGCGGGTGGGGGGCTTATCAGAATTTGGAAGCCCTCTTTAACAAGGGGACCCCCACTCTATGTGAATGAGTATGGGGTACATTGTACCCCTACCCATTCACCTAAAAAAGTGTCAAAAATAAACACAATACACAGGTTTTTAAAGTATTTTATTAAATCAGCTCCGGCTGCTCTCAGAATACATATGTCATTGCCTGCAGCGCTGCAGGGGGGTATTTCCCTATCCTCAGATAAAAAAAAAAAAAAAACAAGAATGTGCATGTCAAAGCATTAGGAGCGTGGGGTGGTCAGTGGGCGGTAGATCCTATGCTTCGGCATACACTTTTTTCACTTATTTCCTGGCAGAGATTTCTTCATCCACCTTGATCGATGTGAATGGAGGAATCTGTTAGGTTGTGTTAATCGTTCAGCCCAAGAGCTAAACAGGAAGAGGAACACTGTATGTCCAACATTAGAAGAGTGGGTGGGCATACCAAGCACATTTTCGGGCAGAAATGTTTTCATCCACATCGATCAATGTAAATGTAGGGACCTGTTAGGTTCTTCTTTTGTTTAGCCCTTAGGCTGAACAAAAAAAAAAAACATATATGCCCAAGCATTAGGAGCGTGGGGTGGTCAGTGGGCGGGAGCTCCTATGCTTCGGCATATACCTTTTTCTCGCAGAGTTTTCTTCAACCATATCAATCAATGTGAATGCAGGAACCTGTTTCTTGCAAGCAGACTTTCCATTCCATGTATGCCCAGCGTTGGGAGTGTGGCAGAGACTCCTAACGCTGGCCATACACGTAATGTTTTTAGAGGCCCTAAAATGTCAGGACAGTTTAAATACCCCAAATGATCCCTTTTTGGAAAGTAGACACCCCAAGGTTTTTGGTATGAATAAGGTAATGAGGAAGATGGGGCAGTCTGTGTGTTCCACTGGTGGGTATCTGTGTATGTATTATAACAATCTATAAAAAACTTTAAATGAGTGATTACACCCTATTCACCATAAAGTAATATATCAAGAATTATCATGAAAGTGCTCAGTGCTCAATAGTGCAAAATTTCACGAGAATAAAATATAATCCAAAGTGCAAAGAATTTATCTGTAGAGAAAAATCTCATAACCCAAAGAACCAGCTCACACTCCACCTAGTGGGGGTTTCTGAGAAGGCAGCAGTCTCAATCACTTTCAGCAGTGATTTATTAGTATAAAATATATCCTAAGCGTGGATTTTACAATTTAAACCCCAAGGTTTTTGCAGAAAGGCAGGTTGAGTCCATGGAGGATTTTTTTATTTTTATTTTTTTACACATAGTTGTCACTTTAATGAGATATTTCTCTTACATGCCAAGGCTATATGTGGAATGACACCCCAAAACATATTCTGCTACTTCTCCCAAATATGAGGATACTATGAGGGTTCAGGATTTCAGAAGGGTGTAATTTCCTCATTTCACTTCCTGACTTCCTATCACAGTTTCAGAGGCCCTGAATTTCCAGGATAATACAACCCCCCCACCCCCATGACCCCTTTTTGGAAAGTAGACACCCATTTGATAAGAGGCATGGCGAGTATTTTGTAGATATCATTTGTTGCCACAAATTTTTTGAAAACGAAGAAGGAAAACGTATTGTATTTTTTTACACGGACTTATGGCCGACAATAAATTTATATTATTTAACCACTTAAGGACCGGAAGGATTTTCCCCCTTAATGACCAGGCCTTTTTTTGCCATTCGGCAATGCCTCGCTTTAACTGACAATTGCGCGGTCGTACGACGTTGTACCCAAACAAAATTTGTGTCCTTTTTTCCCCACAAATAGAGCTTTTTTTGGTGGTATTTGATCACTTCTGCGTCATTTATGATTGCCACTATAAACAAAAGAAGAGCGACAATTTTGCAAAAAAAAAAAAAAAAAAAAAAAAATTTCTTACTTTTTGCTAAAATACAAATCCAAAAAAAAAAAAATATATATATAAACATTTTTTTTTCTATCGGTTTTGGCCAATTTATTCTCTTCCTCATATTTTTGGTTAAAAAAAAATTGCAATTGGGGTTTATTGATTGGTTTGCGCAAAAGTTGCCGCGTTTACGGATGATGAGAATTAATTTCTAGGGTTTTTTTTTTTTTTAAATTTTACTAGTAATGGTGGCGAACTGCAATTTTTATCGGTTCTGCAATATTGTAGCGGACATGTCGGACCATTTTGACAATTTTTTAGGACCATTGGCATTTATACAGCGATCAGTGCTATAAAAATGCACTGATTACTGTGTATTTGCCATTGGCAGTGAAGGGGTTAACCTGGGGGGGCGCTCTAAGGGTTAACTGTGTTCCCTCAGTGTGTTCTAACTGTATGGGGGCTGGGCTGGCTGGGGAGTGATCATGGCTTCCATACACAGGAAGCCTGTGATCACATCCCTTCCCCCCCCTGTCAGAGCGGAGTTCCATGTTTACATACACGGACCTTCGTTCTCTCACTGCGGGGGGGGGCATCGCGGGTAGCCGGCGCCGATCGAATCCGCCCTACCCGCTCCCTGGCTCCCCCCCGAACACAGTGAGCGCGGGAGCGCCTCCGGCAGCGCACGCGTGCTTACAGTGAGGGATATCGCAGCCGCTGTCATATGACGGCGGTTTGCGATATCGAGCCACTCTGTCGCTGTCAGACTGCGGTCGGCGGTCGGCAAGTGGTTAAATGCTAACAACAAAGTGCAATCATGCATAAGAGTGTCATAGCTCCCAACTGTCCCGGATTTCGAGGGACTGTCCCTGATTTGGTGCAAAGTCCCTCTGTTCCTCATTTGTCCCTCATTTTGGTCTGATCTATATAGTTGTATATAAAATGCACTTTTTATCTTTCAAAAATGGTTTCCCAGTGTTAAACCTTTCATATAGTTTCTAAATTGCTGCATCTGTAACTTTTAAAAGCCAATATAAAGGAATATTAGTGGTAAAAAAAAAGCCCTTGTGGATTTAATTAACCTTTTTTTTTGGTTAATTCTCCTTTAAGGGGGTTTGACAGGAGGGAGTGTCCTATGCTTACATCTGTTTGCTAGTAGGTGTTCCTCATTCCCATCTGAAAATGTTGGGAGGTATGAAGTGTACAAATCCATAAAATCAATGTCTATAGAATACTATCCCTTTTATAAATAGATGGAGCTCTTCCGAGCTGTAGTATCGCAAAGGAACCACAGGGCGGTGTTCACGTTACAGTCACGCTTGATAGATGTACTCACTGCTCTTCCTATATTCATATGGAGGGTTACCTGCCAGACCGAGTGTGATAGAAAAGTGGTAGGAGCCGGGTCTAGGTGATGTGCTGGAGTTCAGTGCATCTATCTTAATATCTGAAAGCCTGAGCAGTCAGGCCGACTCTACCACTAGGCGCAGTAGGCAGCCGCCTAGGGCGCACTGTCGCCCAGGGTGCCCAGCCCCTGTCCATATACTACCCCAGCCTGTCCATATACCATGGCTGGCATGAGAAAGCGAGCCGGTGCTGCCATTATTTGTCTTTAGGCCGGGTCCAGAGGCAAAGGTGTGGGCCTGTGGACCACGGCTAAAGAGATAGGTAGAGAGGCGCTGCAAAAATCTCCACCTTCGCCACTTCCATCATATATTTACGGACAGGGCAAACTGGGTGGAGTCAGGGGTGGAGCCAATGTGGGTGGCAAAATGAGGTTTCGCCTAGGGTGTCAAAAATCTTTGCACCAACCCTGACCCTACTGAGCACATGCACTGAGTAGGCTGTCAGACGTGGAGCCATCAGAACTCAGTGAGCTGCAGCAGCAGAAGACATCCGTTGGAGACGGTCTACTTCATTGCTTAATATCAAACATTGATCAGACTCACCCAAATGAGCCGGACCTGTTCCCCCCGGATCACAGCGCTTCCCCGGACTGTGCGCTCCGCTTCGCACAATGCCGATCCCCGCTCAGCGCAGATAACGGTCTTTCCATCCGAGTGTGCCCGCAGTCCGTCCCAATTCTCTCTCCTCTACTCTCAGCCTCTCTCTTCTTTCCAGAAAGAACAGGGAGAGGCTGAGAGTGGGGGAGAGCAGGGGCATAGCTTCAGGGGTTGCAAGGGTTGCAATTGCAACCGGGCCCCATGCTCCAGGGGGCCCATGTGCCTCCCTTGTACACCTGGATAGGAGGGATGGCGGGGGCGGCATTTAGAGGAACCAATCTCCTCCATTTTCCTCCTAATGTAGGAGATTGGTTCCTCTATATGCTGCCCCCGCCGCCCCTCCTATCCAGTTTACTTGTCTTCTGCTGTTCCCAGGGTCCCTGTGTGCTTCCCTGGTCCCCCCCACAGAGCTGCTGTCTTACCCCCTCCTCTCTCCTGCCAGCTGCTGTAGAAGATGTCATGATGGAGAGATGGGAACGGGTCGGTAAATTTGTCATTTATTGGTTCATTCCTTTTCTGAATGGACAGAGTCAGTGATTGGTACCAATTGGTTCATTCACAGCTGAAGCATTGTAAACTGTTTTACCATACTTCCATTTCTGAATGAATGGGAGACTCGGTACACAACTATTCCTGTCCATTCATTCTGTGCAGCTGAGGCTACACAGATGGAGATTGAGGGCAGAGGTTTGTTTAGACCCCTGATATCTCATCAAAGCCCCCCCAACAGAGCTCCTAAAAAAATTGTAAAAAATAATAAAAATAAAATTGTAAAAGAAATAAAATGAAATGGTAAAAAAAAATAAGATTAAAATAAAAATTCAAAACGACTGACACCAGTGAGGGAACTATCAGGATTGCAAAGGTTGCAAATGTGACCAGGCCCTGGCATTTCACCACCATGGGGAGGCCCGAAAATGCCAGTAAGGGGGTGTGAAACCCCAGAACTTGTGAAAGGGTGCCGCTGTGGTACCGTAATAAAGGGACCCGCAATGGGAGTAAAAGGCTCCAGGATCAGCAAGAAGAGGGAAGGGCCCTGGCCAGGGGTCAGGGGGGCCCTTCATAATTTCTTGCACCGGGGCCCTGAAGGTTCTAGTTACGCTTCTGCTTATCCCACCACTGGGTCCAACAAAGTATAACTCCGCTTCATCCCTTCTCATAAAGCCGTTGTCTCTCACTCCATAAAACTTTGGAATAAATATAAAAAAGATTGGCCACTTCTCTCCAGTCTCCAGTCCTTCATCAGGCGCCTCGTTCCCGGGAGACCCAAGATTTAAACTGGCCTATTTTTCTCCAAGTCTCATAGATCTCTATCTTTCTCCAAGTCTCATAGATCTCTATCTTTCTCCAAGTCTCATAGAACTCTATCTTTTTCCAAGCCTCATAGAGCTCTATCTTTCTCCAAGTCTCATAGATCTCTATCTTTCTCCAAGTCTCATAGATCTCAATCTTTCTCCAATTCTGATAGATCTCTATCTTTCTCCAAGTCTCGTAGATCTCTATCTTTCTCCAAGTCTCATAGAACTCTATCTTTCTCCAAGTCTCGTAGATCTCTATCTTTCTCCAAGTCTCGTAGATCTCTATCTTTCTCCAAGTCTTGTAGATCTCTATTTTTCTCCAAGTCTCGTAGAGCTCTATCTTTCTCCAAGTCTTGTAGATCTGTATTTCTCTCCAAGTCTCGTAGATCTCTATCTTTCTCCAAGTCTCGTAGATCTCTATCTTTCTCCAAGTCTCATAGATCTCTATCTTTGCCCAAGTCTCATAGATCTCTATCTTTGCCCAAGTCTCATAGATCTCTATCTTTCTCCAAGTCTCATAGATCTCTATCTTTCTCCAAGTCTCGTAGATCTCTATCTTTCTCCAAGTCTCATAGATCTCTTTCGTTCTCCGAGTCTCATAGATCTCTATCTTTCTCCAAGTCTCATAGATCTCTATCTTTCTCCAAGTCTCATAGAACTCTATCTTTCTCCAAGTCTCGTAGATCTCTATCTTTCTTCAAGTCTCATAGATCTCTATCTTTCTCCAAGTCTCATAGATCTCTATCTTTCTCCGAGTCTTGTAGATCTCTATTTTTCTCCAAGTCTCGTAGATCTCTATCTTTCTCCAAGTCTTGTAGATCTCTATTTTTCTCCAAGTCTCGTAGATCTCTATCTTTCTCCAAGTCTCGTAGATCTCTATCTTTCTCCAAGTCTCATAGATCTCTATCGTTCTCCAAGTCTCATAGATCTCTATCTTTCTCCAAGTCTCATAGATCTCTATCTTTCTCCAAGTCTCATAGGCCTCTATCTTTGCCCAAGTCTCATAGATCTCTATCTTTCTCTAAGTCTCATAGAACTCTATCTTTCTCCAAGTCTCATAGATCTCTATCTTTCTCCAAGTCTCATAGATCTCTATCTTTCTCCAAGTTTCATAGATCTCTATCTTTCTCCAAGTCTCATAGATCTCAATCTTTCTCCAAGTCTCATAGATCTCTATCTTTCTCCAAGTCTCATAGATCTCTATCTTTCTCCAAGTCTCATAGATCTCTATCTTTCTCCAAGTCTCATAGATCTCTATCTTTCTCCAAGTCTCGTAGATCTCTATCTTTCTCCAAGTCTCGTAGATCTCTATCTTTCTCCAAGTCTCGTAGATCTCTATCTTTCTCCAAGTCTCATAGATCTCTATCTTTCTCCAAATCTCATAGATCTCTATCTTTCTCCAAATCTCATAGATCTCTATCTTTCTCCAAGTCTCGTAGATCTCTATCTTTCTCCAAGTCTCATAGATCTCTATCTTTCTCCAAGTCTCGTAGATCTCTATCTTTCTCCAAGTCTTGTAGATCTCTATTTTTCTCCAAGTCTCATAGATCTCTATCTTTCTCCAAGTCTCATAGATCTCTATCTTTCTCCAAGTCTTGTAGATCTCTATCTTTCTCCAAGTCTCGTAGATCTCTATCTTTCTCCAAGTCTCCTAGATCTCTATCTTTCTCCAAGTCTTGTAGATCTCTATCTTTCTCCAAGTCTCATAGATCGCTATCTTTCTCCAAGTCTCATAGATCTCTATCTTTCTCCAAGTCTCATAGATCTCTATCTTTCTCCAAATCTCATAGATCTCTATCTTTCTCCAAGTCTTGTAGATCTCTATCTTTCTCCAAGTCTCCTAGATCTCTATCTTTCTCCAAGTCTCCTAGATCTCTATCTTTCTCCAAGTCTCATAGATCTCTATCTTTCTCCAAGTCTCATAGATCTCTATCTTTCTCCAAGTCTTGTAGATCTCTATCTTTCTCCAAGTCTCCTAGATCTCTATCTTTCTCCAAGTCTCGTAGATCTCTATCTTTCTCCAAGTCTCATAGATCTCTATCTTTCTCCAAGTCTCATAGATCTCTATCTTTCTCCAAGTCTTGTAGATCTCTATCTTTCTCCAAGTCTCATAGATCTCTATCTTTCTCCAAGTCTCATAGATCTCTATCTTTCTCCACGTCTCGTAGATCTCTATCTTTCTCCACGTCTCGTAGATCTCTATCTTTCTTCAAGTCTCATAGATCTCTATCTTTCTCCAAGTCTTGTAGATCTCTATCTTTCTCCAAGTCTTGTAGATCTCTATCTTTCTCCAAGTCTCATAGATCTCTATCTTTCTCCACGTCTCGTAGATCTCTATCTTTCTCCACGTCTCGTAGATCTCAATCTTTCTTCAAGTCTCATAGATCTCTATCTTTCTTCAAGTCTCGTAGATCTCTATCTTTCTCCAAGTAGGTTTCAGTAGTGGATTGAGAATGGCGTCACTAAACTATCAACATTTTACAGAAGTGAAAAATTTATCTCCAAAATCCAAAAATATCCCCCCCCCCTGAACAGCAAAATTATAATCATATAAAATAATTTTATGAAAGACATCATCTTAAACCCTCTGGTTCCCCACTTACTACAGTGCCTTGAAAAAGTATTTACACCCCTTGACATTTTCCACATTTTGTCATTTTACAACCAAAAACATAAATGTATTTTATTGGGATTTTATGTGATAGACCGACACAAACTGGCACATAATTGTGAAGTGGAAGGAAAATTATAAATGGTTTTCACCATTCACCATGGGGGGCATTTGTATAGTGCCCCCCCGAGTCAATACTTTGTAGAACCGCCTTTCTCTGCAATTACAGCTGCAAGTCTTTTTGGGGAAGTCTCTACCAGCTTTGCCCATCTAGAGAGGACATTTCTGCCCATTCTTCTTTGCAGAATCCCCCAAGCTCTGTCAGATTGGATGGAGAGCGTCTGTGAACAGCAATTTTTAAGTCTTACCACAAATTCTCAATGGGATTTAGGTCTGGACTGTGACTGGGCCATTCTAACACATGAATATGCTTTGATCTAAACCATTCCATTGTAGCTCTGGCTGGATGTTTAGGGTCGTCGTCCTGCTGGAAGGTGAACCTCCGCCCCGGTCTCAAGTCTTTTAATAACAATTATAAAACGCCACAGGATTCCTCATTTTAGTGCGTCTGTAAATCACACTAGTTATAAAACGCCATGATGGGGATGAGGATGACAGTACAGGGATCACTCTGATATGGAGGAGGGGATGAGGATGACAGTACAGGGGTCACTCTATGGAGCAGGGGATGAAGATGACAGTACACGGGTCACTGTATGGGGGAGGGGATGAAGATGACAGTACAGGGGTCACTCTATGGGGGAGGGGATGAAGAGTCTCACTGGGGACATGACAGTAGAAGTAGGGGAGGGGGTATCTCACTGGGGACATGACGG
>BLSH010081259.1:411681-422532 GCA_018402905.1 Glandirana rugosa
CTCAATACTCTTCCACACCCCCCCCCCCCCCCCCCCCCCCCCCCCCCCCCCCCCCCCCCCCCCCCCCCCCCGCCTTCTCATAACTCTACCCCATCACGTGACAGAAATCCTGTACCTGGCCAGCTAATTACAGAGCACTAGCACTGTCCAATGGGAAGTAACCAGATCTATTTCTTAGCTCTTGATAGCTGAATGTAGGAGTAGAAGAAGAGAGCATGGAAAGTAAGCACAGGTACGCTTAAATATCTTGATTTCTCGTACCAACAATGACGTTTCGTTGCAGGCTCAGGTGCGGATGAAGGGTGCCGGTCTCGGTGCAAAGGGAAGTTCCTATGGATCCAACACATCAGATTCTTACAAGGATGCGGTCAGGAAAGCCATGTTTGCACGTTTTACAGAGATGGACTGAGTCATTGGTGCAGTGTATGAGTTTACCCCCCAGGGGGCAGTAGTTGGCGTTCTTCCTCATCCACTGTAAAGGTGCTGGGCACTGCCTGGCAGGAAGAGGGTGACCCGTGTAAATATGTAAAAAATTGTACAGTGTAAATATATTTTTGTGTTCAGTTTCTATGTTGTGCAGGAAGTGTGTGAAAGGATGTGAGATGTTATTTACTCCTCCATAGCAGAGGGATTGTCAGTCCTTTCTAGCTGATGAACTTTGTACATTTTTTTTTTTTCCAATAAAATAAATTTACAAGCAAAATAATAAGCGTGTGCTGAGTTTCTTCTGATGTGCAAGACGCACATAACTGATCTGCCCCCCAAAGACTAAGTGAGGGCCGGACAACAGCGACATTTACAGGTGGGTCTCAAAAAGTTCATTTATTTCAGGAGTTAAATTCAAAAAGTGAAACTCTTATATTTTATATAGATGCGTTACACACAGAGTGATTATTTCAAGCATTTTTCTTTTAACCGGTTCCTGGCCGCCTCGCGTACATTTACTGCTACAGAGTGGCAGCGTCCCACGAATCGCCATCTATAAATGGCGGCTCGCTCTCGTGCCCGCTGCACTCTACTGAAGTGTGGCCGTGGCTCGGGCAGACTCGATGTAAACATGGCAGTTCCCCATTCATCGTGGGCATGTAAGAGATCTACTGATCCCTGTCACTGGGATCCGTTAGATCTCTTATGCCCCTGGTAGCTCAGTCCCCTCCCTCTGCCAACCCAGCCCCCACGCAGTTAGAACACACCTAGGGAACACAGTTAACCCTTAGATCTCCCCCTGCAGGTTAACCCTTTCACTGCCAGTGCCATTTATACAGTAATCGGTGGATATTTACATTTCTGATCGCTGTATAAATGTCATTGGTCCCAAAAATGTCGGACATGTCTGCTGCAATATTGCAGTCCCAATAAAAAATGGCAGATCGCCGCCATTGCTAGTAACCAGAAATGAATTCTCGTGGTTTGCAAACGTGGCAACTTTTGTGCAAACCAATAAACAATTGCGATTTTTATTTTACCAATAACGAGGAAGAATATAAATCGGCCGAAACCGATTAATCTATATTTTTTGGGATATGTATTTTAGCAAAAAGTAAGAAATATATTACTTTTTTTTAATTTTTTTTTGCAAAATTGTCGCTTTGTTTTATAGCGGTGATCAGAAATGACGCAGAGGTGATAAAATACCACCAAAAGAAAGCTCTATTTGTGGGGAAAAAAAGACGCAAATTTAGTTTGGGCACAAAGTCGCACGACCACTCTATTGTCAAAGCGATGTGCCGAATCGCAGAAAGTGCTCTGGTCCTAAAGGGGGAAATCCTTCCAGGAGCTGAAGTGCTTAATTTCAATGGTTTACAGCTAGTGAGAATCCAAAATTCGGTATCTCAGAAAATTAGAATATTAAGACCAATAAAAAGATTAATAGAGAAATGTTGGAAGGTGAAAAGTCTGTCCATGTACAGTATAGTATGCACTCAATACAAAAACCTACCCTTTGTCCCTCTTGGACCACCAGATCCAAATCTTGACCAGGAACATACTTTTGTAGGAAAATGTGCCCCACCAAATCGGCTAAGGCTGTTTCCAAGCTCTCCTTCCATTGATGGAGCATACCCACTTGTTGGGATGTCTGTTGGAGGAAATTTCAAGCATCTTTGTCCTGATTTCAGGGGCTACAAACTGGAGTTCTGCACTCAGCCTCCTCCTTGTAAAAATGCACATATCTTCTTGCTGCAGTCCAGCAGCTCTGGTCTCAAGGGGTCATTTCTTCCTATGAGTTCAGAAGTTCCACATGGATATCGGGTTGGCCCTTGCCTCCAGGGGACTTTCTTCAGTAGACATGGGATGCTTGTACATTCCCATCTTTCATCAACACTGTTTTGTGGTAGTTGATCATTCTTTTGTTGCACATTTCTCTGGTCTGTCCAGATTTTTGCCAACCTTACCTTTTGTCAGCTATTGGACAGTGCAGAATCTGTAGAGGTTCAGTTGGAACCTCAACCTGCATAAGTCTTCACTGGAACCATCTTACAAGTTAGTGCACATAAGCCTGATGCTAGACTTGGCCCTGTCCAGGACTTTTCTGCACCTCTCATGCCTGAGCCCAAGGCAGGGGAAGCCCTTGCATCATACCTTCATGAGGGACTTGGGTCCAATTGCTGTCCACTGTGGAAGTGCCATATGCAGTTTCATTCCAGACCATTGCAACCTAACATTCATGAAACATGAGACAAATGGACTACTTGGATTGCCTCATGTGTCTAACTTCCATGGCTGGACTCTCCTTTGCATGGTGGATTTCCAACCTGGTGCTGGAGTCATGGAAACCCCTTCTTCCAAAGACATGGAAGGCTCTCAGATGGGTGCCAGCCTGTTGGGCTGGGGAGAAGACCTGGATGCACTCTTGGCACAGGGGACTTGGTCATCAGAGGAAACATGTTTTCAAATATCCTAGAGCTCAGAGTGATTCGATAGCCTCTTCAATGCTGGACCTTTCAAATGTGAGGGCACACAAGAGTTCAGACCAAAAATGCCACGGCAATCATTTAGAATGCACCAGAAGTCATACCACTCAAAATAACTTAAACTTGATTCACTCTTTGGTAGAACTGCATGTTCCTGCCCTGTCCTTATCCCTGGTGTGTAAAACTAGCAGGTGAACTTGCCCAGTCAGAAGCTGTTGGATCTGGTGAAATGGGATTTTCATCTGAAGGCGTTTCCAGGCCCTTCCCACAGATGGGAGACGAGATACCAGACCTGTATCTTTTGTCTTCCAGAATGGACAGGGGTCCATCAGACTTACCCTCTGGAAGACTAGAAACGTAACTTCTTGGAAAGTCTACTATTCCACCTGGAAGGTCTATTTTATTTGGATCAAGACAAGTAAATTTCCTTCTAGAAATTAGTCCATGGGATGTATCCTGTCCTTCCTCTAGTCAAGTCTGGATCAGCATCTGGCTTTGAGTACTGTCATGGGGGAAAACTCTGGGCGTTCTGTTTTAGAGACCGTTGGCCTCATTCTTCAGTAGACTTGTGTTCGGGGTGTTACACACATCTTTTTCCCTGTGTCAACTTGGGAACTTATTTGGTTCTTTCAGCCCTTCAGCAGCCAACCTTTGAACCTACTATTGATATTCCCCTATCTAAACTTGCAAAGTTGCCCATTGCTTGCTACAAAACTGGCTAGGTGGGTGTGAGAGGAGTTATTTACAGGAGCCAACGACTTTCTTTTTGACAGTGTCCAATCATAGGTAACTATATATAGTCCACGGTAAACACTATAGATCTGGTGTCCCGTACTGTACATCAAGAAATGGATTTTACTGGTAAGTCAACAAAAAATCCTATTTTATTTTTTTTTTGTTAGTGGTCCATTCTGGATACTTGGGTGTATATTATCCGCTAGACCAGTGTTTCTCAACCTTTTACGGCGAAGTACCCCTTCAGGTCTAAAAAAAAATTTCCTAAGTACCCCCGTCTCGAAAAAGTGATGGGCACTGAGAGGAGGCACTGATAGATTGCACTGAGGAGAGGAATTCAGAGGAGACACTGAAGAGAGGCAATGAGGAAAGGCACTGAAGAGAGGCATTGAGAGGAGGCACTGAGGAGAGGCACTGAGTCACTGAGAGGAGGCACTGAGGAGAGGCATTCAGAGGAGACACTGAAGAGAGGCAATGAGGAGAGGCATTCAGGAGAGACACTGAGGAGAGGCACTGATGGCTAGGCATACTGGCATGTGCAGGCAGGACTCACTTTTTTGCAGAGCCTCAGCAGTCATCTTCACATGTGGAAGGCAGGGACATCCAAGGCGCGCTGGAGAGCAGGAGGAGGTGGGAGGACACGGTGCCTGCCCTGTCAGTCAGCCCTGGGAAACATCTTCCGTGATGGGCTGATAGCAGGACTTTGCCGTTAGCCTGACACTCTCCCCCCTCCCCCCACCACACAAACACACGGAGCGGGCCGCTTCCCCCGCTCGTAGTACAGTGCGTGTGCGGGAGGAGAGACTTGGGGACAGAGCAGTGCACGTACCCCCTGCCCGTGGTTCGCGTACCACGGGTTGAGAAACCCTGCGCTAGACTATCTAAACAATGAGTAGGAGCATAGACATAAGCTCAGGTTGTTGAAGGAAAAATCCTGGAGCCTGGGACATAACTCCAGAAAGCTGAGAACTAGCAAATGGGCTTCTAAAGATGGGGGTACCCTTAACTGGGACAACCAGGGTCTTGGTTTGATAGGAAATTACTGGGTCTAAAACTGGGACAGATTTAATAGAAGCCTCCCTCCCCCCCCCCCCCCCCTTAAGGTATTGCTGGGCAAAACGCTTAGCTGGAGCAAAGACCTTTTCTGAGTTTGGACAATTGCTATACCGGACTAGTTACAATAGTCAATGCACTGGAAATCTCTTCAGAGATCCCAGGCAAGGCACTGTACTTGTAGATGACAGACTGGTCCAAATTTAGTGCTGGTCAACACTGTACCCCCAATGTTGTGATCTCTCAATGAATTATTTTTCCCTAGGGTACTAGCTTGTACAACTTTTGTATTAGATCATTATGTGGAACTGTATCAAATGCCTTGCTGAAGTCAAGATATGCTATGTCCACAGTACCACCCTGGTCCAAAACATTGGTAATGTAGTAAAAAAAAAATACAGATTAGTCTATGATCTGCCCTTAGTAAAGTCGTGCTGCTTTGAGTCCAGCAAGTTGGTTATTTTTACGTGATCAAAGATTATTATACACGTTTTATATAGCGCCAAGTTTGCGCAGCGCTTTACAATGTGGAGGGGGGCAGCACAATTGCAATACAGGAGGGCCCGGCTGGTGGAGCTTACATTCAAAGATCCCTCTTTTCAGGATCATTGATCACTTAAAAATACACAACTACGTGGCCTGGACTGGCATGGAGTGAGAAGCACGGCTTAGGAGCTCCACTCGAGTAAACTCCGTTTTACCTTTTCCTGTGGCTATCCTCTTGCTCTTTTACCACCCAACTACTGCCTGGACCCTTGCTAGACACCACACACACTGTCTCAGCCAAAAAAAACGACGGACGCCATCACAAAGCTAGATAAGTTCCGACTTAAGGAGGAGGTCCCAGAGGAAGATGGCGCCTGTGCGTCTTCCACAGACACGGCTGGCGCTGAAACTGCAAAGCTCTTGGAAGCCATTTCTGATTGCAAGAGTACACTGAGGCTGCATTCACACCTGGGTGTAGTGTTTTCAGGCAGAAATACAATTTTTTACAGCAATTTTGTTCAGGTCAAAAGGTCACCAATGTATAAAGTAGAAAAGCGCCCAAATCAAGCTACAAAAATACTTTCAGAACTTGTTTGAGCTTCAGGCGTTTTCTGAGTGGAGATGTGAACCATCTCCTTAGAGAATCATTGTTTTTTTTTTTTTTTTTTCCCTCCAGCGTTTTGTAGCTTCAGGCTTCAAGCTACAAAATGCCCAGGTGTGAATGCAGCCTGACAAGCAAAATAGGAGGTGAAGATTGACCTCTCCCTCATATGGCAGGACCTTCAGAAACTGAAGGAGCGGGTTACAGAGACGGAGGCCCACATCAGCCATGTAGAGGATGACATACCGCCATTACAGGTTACTGCTGAGAGACTCCAGCACCAAATGTCTGCAGTACAACAGAAGCAAGACGATCTGGAGAACAGGCTCCGGCGCTGTAACCTCAGGTTCCTGGGGTTGCCTGAAGGAGCGGAGGGCTCTGACCCCCCCCCCCCCCTTACTTTCCTGGAAAAATCTCCTTAACTCCACTTTTGGTAGACCTGCTTTCTCTTCTTTGTGATGGAGCAGGCCCACCGCCTGGCAACTAGACCACCACCGCTGGGTGCATCTCCACAAAGTTTAATCGCAAAATTTTTAAATTATAGGGGTCGGGATGCCATTCTGCTGCTTACTAGGTAAAAAGGCAACATTCCCTTTAACAACGGCAGAATAATGCTGAAGTTAAAAAAAAAAAGGGTGCAATTCACTGAGGCTAAACGACAACCCCGCCTGTGACATATTTCCTATGCTACGCTAATCCCGGCTAGGCTTCGGGTTGTAGGAGAAGACCATACCCATTTATTCGGCAGGCCTGAAGATGTCTTTACCCGGATAGAGAACCGGGATGTGCCCGCTCCAGACCCTGCTTGAGTATCGACACCTGCTGTGGCTTTCCTTCATTGACACCGGCTGACTGAACCAACTACTATTCATGAATTATCCTCTCCTGTGATCCTGACCCCCTCTCCCCATCCACAACCAGCTGAGCCTTTTTTTCTCCCAGCCACAGTCCCCTGATGGATCCCACACTGCCTGACTATATGTACTGCTACTTATAGACAGACATATGGATTATATCCCCCCTTTCCCCTATTTTCCACTTGTTTTCTTGACCATGCAGTCTATTGGATTGTGCTACAATTGCAATCTCCCCCTCCCTCGTATGTGGAGACTCAATCCCTTTTGGCTGTCATTCCAGATATGGAGGGCATGCAAGCCAAATGGGAATTCTTTTTTACTGAAAATCGGGACTCTGTGAGATTTAAACGAGTCCCAGACCTGTTCAAATGGGGCAAAGGATCTCTAGACACAGTAAGTCCTCTAAACAAGTGGTCCACCTGGCAGAAGAAAGACTGATAGAGGTAGAGCACTCTCAAAAAAACCCTCATCAGAAACAGCAGCCCAGGTCCATATGCAGGCCCGAGTAGTTAATAACCTTCACTTTGAAAAAAGGCAAGGCAACAAAGATTTTACAGTAAGCAGAGAATATATGAACAGGGGGAGCGGGCTGGGCGCCTGCTGGCCTATCTAGCCCATTTGGATCAAAAACATACACAACTTGCTGGACCCAAAGCAGCACGGCTTTACTGAGGGCAAATCATGTCAGACTAATCTGACAACTTGCTTGTAGCCCCTGCATTCTGGGTCCGCTATCATGGTTGCAATTTTGCTCATAAACTCTTTATTTTCTAGATGATACTGAAGTATCAAACCCAGAAGAGATCAGGGAAGACTCAATTGCTTGTGACTGGGAACAGTAATCTGGACTATTTGTGTCCGGGTCCTTTTGGAGGGGACCCTGCAAGGCCCTCCAGCATGGGTAGCAGATTGCAAGGTGGCCAGGATCCTTGCTCTTGTGATCTGCTATACTGGTACAGAGTAAAAGACGGCTCACAAAGATACTCTCAAATATGCTCCCGGGGCAGAAACTTACTTTATGGGCTGGGGAGACATTTCAGATGTATGTGTCCACAATGTTGTATTTAAGGACTAAAAGGTAGAATTTTGGTCCCTGTCACCACCTTGCTTCATCTTGTCAAGCTTGCCAACATCCCTGAAAAAGATTAAGCGGACTGATCTAGTGCAGCACCTTCTTAAGGGGTCATCACCATTGTACCAGAAGAGGAGAGATGTTATTGTTTTATTGAATCCTGTCCACTGTCCCCAAAGCAAAAGAACGCATCTTGCCCCATACTGGATCTAAGGGTTCTCAACACTTTCTGTATGGAATCTGCCCTGTCATTGCTTCCATCTCCCCATTGCTTGGCTGCTGTGGACATCAAGTATGATTACTTGCTTGACCCCATCTTCTGGGTACTAGAATTGCTGCCACCTATGTTTTGTGTGGGTATGCATTGTCTGGTTTTGTCTTTCATGCATTTGCCCTTCCATGCCAGTTATAGGTGGGGGAAGGGGTCATCTCTTTGTTACTGGTGTAAATTTGATCAGGGGACACACTGGGCACCTTTACTGCCATTGTGCTATGTGCTGGGTGTCCAATGTGCCCCCTGTGCCTTTAACTGCTTCAATACTGGGCACTCTGGCCCCTTCCTGCCCAGGCCAATTTTCAGTACTGTCGCACTTTGAATGACAATTGTGCGGTAATGCGACACTGTGTACTCATATGAAATTTTTCATATTTTTCCCCTCACAAATAGAGATTTCTTTTGGTGGTATTTGATCACCTCTGGCTTCTTTATTTTTTACGCTACAAATAAAGGTGTCTTTTGTCAATAAGTGAAGCACCACGGTCCCTGTTGGCCAGGAGGAGGAGGTGAGGGAGGTAGCTACCATGGCGCTTCACTTATTGCCAAAAGACACCTGGCTGGACTACCACTTTGGAATTTTCCGTATGTGGTGTAGCGAACCCTCCCTAATTTGGCTTTTCTGGGGGGGTCCTTGTCCCAGCTGGGACGGTGCTGCCTAGTCAGCTCCTGAGGGGGGTGCCCACCTGGGGAGACCCGCACTGGATCCTCTCTACCCCTTCCCTTTCCCTTCTTTCCTCCCCCATCGCCTTGGTGGCTTTCAGTATACGTGTACATTCTGCAGTATTGGAGTCTTGACTATTTTCATTTCATTTGGATGTATGATACTACCCCTGAAGAAGGGAAATTGCTCCCGAAACATGTAGGTTATACAGCCTAGGAGGATAATTTGTCAAGCTCTGATCACAAACGTCATTGAATGTACTCTGCTTTTATGGATAATGTATGTACTATGTATGGTCATACGCTTTTTATGTATTTTGTACAAATAAAACTTTGAATTTTTTTTATAAACCATTGTCTCATAGATAAACTGTCTTAAAAGTCGCATTACTGTACTGTGGGAGTACTTAACAAAAAAAACCCCATTCTGATAAAGTTGAACAAGAGGGTGCAGTCTCAGGACTCTCCCTTATGTCTGACCAGCAGGACCAGGCTTGCCCTGGTGTAGTGGGTCACAAGTGTGGAACAGGTACTTGTTCATCAGAGATAACTGGGCTCCTGATCAGTATTCTGGAACTCTTTCAACCGGGACCCAGTCAGTGACTTACATGAATCATCAAGGAGGCACTGGAAGTCTTGCAGTTCAAAGAGGAGAGTATCCTATTCTGGCTTGGGTAGAATTTATCCTTCTAGCCCTGACCGCCATGCACCTCTAAGCGTAGAAAACTGGTAAACGGACTTTCTCAGTCGTCAACGTCTGGACTCCAGAGAATGGTCTGTATTGTATTTGTACACCCTGAGGCCAGCTTCTCTACCATTTCTCAGCGCTGAGTTGTCAAGTTTAAACTGTTCAATGCAATGTTCCATGGAAACCTGGTTGAGAAGCCCTGGCCTAACCCCTCCATTTTTTTTTTTTTTTTGGAAATTCTTCTTATTGGTATTTTCGAAAAAGCATACAAAACAAAGCTTTTGGGCATACCCTGGCTTGGTTCTACTAACATAAAGTTGTTAAACAGAAAAAACAAGGCACATAAACATTGAAACCTCTTAAGACTAAACAAGCTCACAACCCAATCCTATCGTTACATAGGATAGCAAGTGCAAAAATGGAACCACAATAGGTCCCCCCACGATATGCTACCAAATGCTCAATTTTCTCTAATGCCGAGGGAACAGTAGACTTCAGAGAAGGATTGGCCCATACTTGTTCGCTAAAGAATTTTGAATTATTTACAAGTTGGCTCATTTTGATGCGTTGGATTTTTCCGCCTCCAGCCAAGTACGTCAAATCTTATCAAACTTGGTCGGACACCCTCTAGCTATGAATGTAGCTTTATATATTTTTCAAACCCAATTAAGGGATGGAAGCATGCGGCGGTGTGTTAATCCTTAATACATTTTTTTTTATTGTGGTTGTGTGGTGACCCTCCCCTGTGCATTTCCTGCAGACAGTCCCAGTGTGCTGGGTTTGATTGGTTGTGTTGGTCCCACGTGGTTTCCCTCTGCTGCCGCTTCCGGGAGCTGCTAGGCGCACCACGTGCCTCCCCCTTGCCTCCGACTATGGGGGGTAGGTGGGGGCGGTCTCACTGCGCATCGACGGGACGCTCTCTGCGCCGGATGTGTGGCGCCCTAGCCTCGGTGTCCCAATACCGGCGTCTGTTTTTCCGTCTGGTTTGCCATGGAGGATTGGCGCCAACTGGGGGGTGGTTATCCACCCCACTGTTGTTCCAAGTCTTCCTAATTGCACACCTGCGTGATGTTTGGGGGCGGAGCCTTGGTTGACACACCTGTATAAGACACCATCCAACATTCAGTGGGGTTCAAGGGTTCCCAGTTTGATTTGCTACCATGCAGGCACCTTCTCATGGTCGTTTAGTTTGACCCTTGGGAACTTGGGGTGACTTACAACCTACCACAGAATATGTCCACACAGTTGGTTCCGAGGCGGGGGTTTGTAGTGCGTCCACACGTTAATCCTTCTGAACCTTGTTGTCACCCCACCTATTGGTGGGGGGTCAACCGCGGTTAGGAGGTACCGTTTGGTCTGCCTTTTTGTCTGCGGCCATAACCCTGTGGCTCCGATCCCGCGGTGTGTAGGCCGCGTCTCTCGCAGGGCAGCTACGCGTCACTCTGGCGGGGGTGGATGGGGGGTATCAGCCTCCGTTCCCCCTCCGTGCACCACGCGGATCGTCGAGGGC
>BLSH010081259.1:437699-449303 GCA_018402905.1 Glandirana rugosa
ATGTGTATAAGAGACAGTAATCACAGATCGTTACTACAGATCATAAACATACATTGTTACTACAGATCATGGACATACATTGTTACTACAGATCCTAAACATACATTGTTACTACAGATCATGGACATACATTGTTACTACAGATCATAAACATACATTGTTACTACAGATCATAATCACAGATCGTTACTACAGATCATAAACATAATTGTTACTACAGATCATAAACATACATTGTTACTACAGATCCTAAACATACATTGTTACTACAGATCATAAACATACATTGTTACTACAGATCATGGACATACATTGTTACTACAGATCGTGGACATCATTGTTACTACAAGTCATGAATATACGTCATTACTACATTGATAAACACTTTGTTTCTAGTGATCAGGCAGTTTTTTCAATATGAAACCAAAATCAAGAACACGGGGACCTCCAACTAACTGGAGGGAAGTTCCAAACTAATCTTAGAAAGTTTTATTTTACTGAGAGGGTAGTTGATGCCTGGAATAAACTTCCAGCAGAGGTAGTGAGATAGTCAACAGTAAATGGCTTCAAACATGCTTGGGATAAACAGAGATCTATAGTCAGACAACAAAGTTAAAAAAAAACAAACAAAAAACAAAACAAACAAAAACAAAAAAAAAAAACCAAAACAAACAAAAACAAAAAAACAAAAAACAAACAAAATAATAAATGGGCAGACTCAATGGACTTCTCAGTGGTTTTCTGCCATGACTTTTCTATGTCACTAGGTCAGATGTTCCATGTGATATGAAGTAAACCCTGCATAGAACGGACAGTCCTGACCATAATAAATCAAAGTCTCCTCATAATGACTGCAACAAATGTTGTCCTTGTATCACATGAGCCGGAAGATAGGAAGTCACCAGCACTCCAAGAAGAAGTTTCTAAGGTTTCCTATGAGCACCTAATACCACAAAGGTAAAGGTACCAATGTTTCAGGACCTTGCAGGGTCCCCTCAGTGGTCATTGAGCTGCCCTGATGAAGAACCTGCGAGGTGCCAAAACAGTGGCATCTTGACCTACAGTATGTGACTTCACATGTTCATAATAAATCCTGGAAACACATTCTTGGAGTGATGGTGACTTCCTACCCTACATACACACAGGGCTCTGTCCCTTATTGATGCAATTTATAGCTAGGAAGCAGCCATGACAGAGGTTAGCCTAGCCTCAAACTGGGCATCATACAATGAAGTTACATGCATGTGGGCCAATGCATGTAATCAAGTTGCATGTAGGCACAGTGACACATGTGATTAAGTTGCACGTAGGCACACTGATGCATGTGATCAATTTGCATGCAAGCACACTGATGCATGTGATCAAGTTGCATGTAGGCATGCTGATGCATGTGATCAAGTAGCATGTAGGCGCACTGATGCATGTGATCAAATTGCATGTAGGCACGCTGATGCATGTGATCAAGTTGCATGTAGGCGCACTGATGCATGTGATCAAATTGCATGTAGGCACACTGATGCATGTGATCAAGTTGCATGTAGGCGCACTGATGCATGTGATCAAGTTGCATGTAGGAGCACTGATGCATGTGATCAAGTTGCATGTAGGAGCACTGATGCATGTGATCAAGTTGCATGTAGGCATGCTGATGCATGTGATCAAGTTGCATGCAAGCACACTGATGCATGTGATCAAGTAGCATGTAGGCAAGCTGATGCATGTGATCAAGTTGCACATGGGCACACTGATGCATGTGATCAAGTAGCATGCAGGCACATGATGCATGTGATCAAGTTGCACGTGGGTGCACTGATGCATGTGATCAAGTTGTATGTAGGCGCACTGATGCATGTGATCAAGTTGCATGTAGGCGCACTGATGCATGTGATCAAGTTGCATGTAGGCGCACTGATGCATGTGATCAAGTTGCATGTAGGCGCACTGATGCAAGTGATCAAGTTGCATGTAGGCACACTGATGCATGTGATCAAGGTGCATGTAGGCGCACTGATGCATGTGATCAAGCTGCATGTAGGCACGCTGATGCATGCAATCAATTTGGATGTAGGGGCGCCGAGGCATGTGATAAGTTTGCATGTAGGTGTGCCAATGCATGTGATCAAGTTGCATGTAGGCGCACTGATGCATGTGATCAAGTTGCATGTAGGCGCCTGCACATGATCTACTTGCAAGTAGTCCCACAAATAAGTTGCATGTAGATGCACTTAGAACCACTATTAAGTTGCATTTAGGCGAACCAAGACATGTGGTCAAGTTACATGCAGGCGTACCGAGGCCCACAATTAGGTTGCATGAAGGTGAACCAAGGCATGTGATCAAGTTGCATGCAGATGCAGTGAGACCCATGATTAAGTTGCATGTAGATGCACTGAGACCCACGATTAAGTTGCATGTAGATGCACTGAGACCCACGATTAAGTTGCATGTAGATGCACTGAGACCCACAATTAAGTTGCATGTAGATGCACTGAGACCCACAATTAAGTTGCATGTAGGTGCACTTAGGACTACTATTAAGTTGCACGCAGGCACACCAAGGCCCACAATCCATCTCCATGTAGGCATACCAAGGCATGTGATCAGGTTGCATGCGGGCGCAGTCTGCAGGCTCAGAACAAAGCCCTGCACACACAGATGTTTAGCAGATGGGGAGAGAAATGTGCAGCCAGCAGCCAAAGCAAACAGAAGAAGGGGAGGGAGGCGGCAGGGAGAGGGTTAATCCGCTCTAGGTGTCCGTGTAGCCTCAGGCGGTGTGCAGGCTCGTGCCTGTCCCCTCTGTGTGTACAGGCGGAGGAGGAGGGGGGGGTTGGATGTGGAATATGAATGAGACTACCCTTTTTTCTTTGCCTTGTGCCTGGGGGTATGTATTCCTCAGCCCGTACCCCCTCCCAGTGCTGTCGGGCGTGTGCCAAGGATTTGGGGCGTGCAGCTAGCCCCCTCGCCCACTGCCAGAACCAGCTCCTTCATGTCATGTTCCAGCTCGTCTACCACCTTGAACGAAACCGCGCGAAGCGTCTCGCAGGGAGCGTAGGCGTGCGGGATAATAATGCAGCAGATGATGTGGAAAGGCAATATTCTGACACCCATAATGATGTATAGATTCATTGTCTGTGTGTGCGCATGTCCTTATTGTAGCAATTTTGGAATCCTCACGTCTTTTCATTTCTCTTTCTTGCAGTGTATGAAGGAATCCGCTTCTGCCGCACAAATGGAGTGCATGTTCCGCGTCCTGCATGACCTGAAACGCTCCGCGCCTCCCCCGTCTCCTCCCGCCGCGGAGTCCGCGGCCCCTCCCACCCGCAGGCCGGTGAAACGCGACATCCGCTCTTCCCACCGCACCTCCGACCTGTCCGAGGCGGACTCCGCCTGCTGCGTGGATCTACCCAACGACGTGTCGCCGGCGAGCTGCGCCCACCGCGGCCTGGAATGGGACTCTGGCTACTCTGAGGTGTCGGGGAGCTCCCTGCGAGGGGAGGAAGAGGAGGAGGAAGTCGAAGAGGAAGAGCAGAGCCCGGCTCCTCCCGTGCTGCGCAGGCACAACCTGCCGCCGTGCGCGCGCCTGTCCTCGGGGGGATTACTGCGTACCAGACAAGCGCGGGTGCGTCCCAAATCCACGTCAGACGTTTGCCTGGAACACTGGGGGGGCATCGGAATGGGGATGGGCTCCCAGGACTGGACGGGGTGCCTGCTGTCCCAGAGCCGCAGCCGCCAACCTTTGGTTCTTGGGGACAACAGCTTCGCCGATCTGGTCAAGCAGTGGATGGACCTTCCGGAGAACGGCGAGGAGGAGGACCGGCGGACTCATTGGCTGAATAAGCCCCACGGCTTCCTGGTGAGCCTCTCCGGGAACGTAAAGAAACGCCTGGGCAACATGTCACGGACTCGCGGGCGGCCGGAGCAAGAGGCCCTAAAGCGTCTCTCCTGCCCTCAACTGGGCTGCCGCCCGCTCTCGCCCTTTTACCACCAATCCCTCTCCAACATTGCAGAGGCCTCAACGGGACTGATACATTGCCGCAGCCGGCAGCCAATCATATGCAGTGACGGTTCCGGGTTCTTCTGAGCCGTACATGGACGCATGCACTCTGTGTATATATATATATATGTATATGTGTACAGCTTTTATATTATTGTATTTTTATAATTATTATTATTTTTTTAATTTTACAATAAACCAGACTTTTTTTTCAGAACGCCGTGTGTGCACGTTGTATGCGGCGTCTCCTCCATTTGGGTGACGTTGACAGAAGACGGCGGTGATCTAATTAATGAGCAGGAATGTTCATCCGCTGTCAGTACACAACCCCCCCCCTGTCTCCCTCTTGTCATGTAAATGTGGAGCTGGGCTGGAGACACACTCCTGCATATGCTGATGGTGCGCATGGGGCTCCCAGATGGTGTCTGCTGAGGACATTCAGCTCCGCTAATAAGCATTTCACAGGAGCCGCATCTCCCCCCCGATATGTGATAATTGTGTGGCGTCACATCCTCGGGGTCCACAGTCGGGGGTGGAGGTATCACCGCCACTGGAACAATTATTCCTCCAATTATAAAAATAGTAATCTGGGTAGACTTGTACCGGGGTCGTCCATCAATGTAGAACGTTTTGAGTTTAAGGCTGGGATCGCAACCTCTGGTTTATAGACCGGATACATCCTAAATACAGAACCATTTATCCAACTGTCCATCCAGAGCCTTTGGTTTATAGACCAGATACATCCTAAATATAAAGCCATTTATCCAACTGTCCATCCAGAGCCTTTGGTTTATAGACCAGATACTTCCTAAATATAGAGCCATTTATCCAACTGTCCATCCAGAGCCTCTGGTTTATAGACCGGATACATCCTAAATATAGAACCATTGATCCAACTGTCCATCCAGAGCCTCTGGTATATAGGTCGGATACATTCTAAATATGGAACCATTTATCCAACTGTCCATCCAGAACCTTTGGTTTATAGACCAGATACATCCTAAATATAGAACCATTTATCCAACTGTCCATCCAGAACCTCTGGTTTATAGACCAGATACTTCCTAAATATAGAACCATTTATCCAACTATCCATCCAGAACCTCTGGTTTATAGATGAGATACATCCTAAATATAGAGCCATTTATCCAACTGTCCATCCAGAGCCTTTGGTTTATAGACCAGATACATCCTAAATATAGAGCCATTTATCTTAATTGTCCATCCAGAACCTCTGGTATATAGATCAGATACTTCCTAAATATAGAACCATTTATCCAACTGTCCATCCAGAACCTCTGGTTTATAGACCAGATACTTCCTAAGTATAGAACCATTTATCCAACTGTCCATCCAGAACCTCTGGTTTATAGACCAGATACTTCCTAAATATAGAGCCATTTATCCAACTGTCCATCCAGAGCCTCTGGTTTATAGACTGGATACATCCTAAATATAGAGCCATTCATCCAACTGTCCATCCAGAGCCTCTGGTTTATAGACCGGATACATCCTAAATATAGAACCATTTATCCAACTGTCCATCCAGAGCCTTTGGTTTATAGACCAGATACTTCCTAAATATAGAGCCATTTATCCAACTGTCCATCCAGAGCCTCTGGTTTATAGACTGGATACATCCTAAATATAGAGCCATTCATCCAACTGTCCATCCAGAGCCTCTGGCTTATAGACCAGATACATCCTAAATATAGAGCCATTTATCCAACTGTCCATCCAGAGCCTCTGGTTTATAGACTGGATACATTCTAAATATAGAACCATTTATCCAACTATCCATCCAGAACCTCTGGTTTATAGACCGGATACATCCTAAATAGAGAACCATTTATCCAACTGTCTATCCAGAGCCTCTGGTTTATAGACCGGATACATTCTAAATATAGAACCATTTATCCAACTGTCTAGCATTCCACAAAAACGCACATTGGTTTATTTTTTTTTTTTTCTTTTGGTGCATTCAATTAAATTGCTGCCTTAACCCAACATGTTATTGCACCACAGCAGTGTGTTCCCAACCTGAGTCATCCCTTTATTGGTTGACTTGTTCACATGGGGCATTTTACAGGTCTGTGTTTTGCTAGTATGGGGATGCATAGGTGCTGCGTGCATCCTCGTGTCGGCATCCCATTGTTGGGACCCTACAGCTGTGTCCATGCAGCCACCTGTCCTAAAGGACAAAAATGGGATGCTGGCACCGGTATGCATGCAAAACCTGTGCATCCCCATGCCAGCACAGCCCTGCACAGGGCACGGATGTCATCGCCACATGCGAAAGAGGCCTAAAAGTAGAATTGTACCCTAAACCTGACTAAGACAAAAAATATTCCCTACCCACCTCCTAACACCTATGTAAAAAGGATATAATATACTTACCTATTTTCAGCCTGGTCCGGTCACATGATCCAGCTCCCCTGTGTCAGACGGTAGTCGCTACGTGGGAGAGGAGGGAGTTCTGACAACGGCTGGGACATAGGAACCTATGGGTGGCATCACTGCTTCCGTTGACATCACTAGTACTAAAAATATTCCCTCCCCCCCTCCTAACACCCATGTCAAAAAGATGTATATGCTTACCTATTTTCAGCCTGCTCTGGTCCGGTCACATGATCTGACTCCCCTGTGTCAGCTGGTGGTGGCTGCAGGGGAGAGGAGGGAGCTCCGGCAACCGTTGGACATGGGAGCCTATGGGTGACGTCACCGCTTCCATTGATATCACTAGTACTAAAAATGTTCCCTCCCCCTTCCTAACACCCATGTAAAAAGGATGTATATACTTACCTATTTTCAGCCCACTCTGGTCCGGTCACGCGAACCGACTCCCCTGTGTCAGCTGGTAGCGGTTGCAGGGGAGAGGAAGGAGCTCCGACAACGGCTAGGATATGAAAGCCTATGCGTGACGTCACTAGTACTAAAAATATTCCTTCTTCAACACCTATGTAAAAAGGATCTACTGTATATACTTACCTATTTTTAGCCCCCTCCGGTCTGGTTATGTGATCCAGATCGCCTTTGTCACCCGGCAGTGGCTGCAGGGGAGCTCAGGAACTCCAACAACGGCTTGGGCGTGTGAGCCTATGGGTGACGTCATCGCTTCCGGATTTCCTAGCTGTTGTCAGAGCACTCCCTCCTCTCCCCTGCAGCCACTGCTGGCTGACACAGGGGAATCACATGACCAGAACAGGCTGAAAATAGGTAATTATATACATTTATTTTTTATTTTACACAGGTTACTCAGCATAGGTGTTAGGAGGGGGGAGAGGACGTTTTTAATATTAGTTAGGTTTAGGCTGGAATTCTGCTTTTAGAAAAGATGCAAGATTCCCAAACAAAACGTCAGATCTCTCCATCAGGAACTATACCATTGTGTCATCATGCTTGACGGGGAAACCTGGGACTCAGTTCACAAAGCTACAACACAAGGATCAGGATCTTTATTTTTAGCCATGTCACTGTCATTTTCTAATCTCATTGGTCTTCGCTGAAAATAACTGCCATTTTCTTGTAAAATAGGGACGCTTATCCTTTGTGAATTAAACCTATAATTTGTTACTTTTATCTTTAACAACTTAAATGATACATACTGTAAACCCAATCACTGGAATCTCATAGAAGCTTGTTTTCTCATGTAAATCTGATTTCATTCAAATTAAGACAACAAGTGGCCCTTTCAGCACACATCTCACAGGCATGGTCCACTGATGTCACCATCGGGGAAACCCGCCCTGAGAAATGTCATGCAGCCATTGCTGGAGTCCAAGTAGACTGGAAGCGGCTGCAAAGGGTCTGCAGGAGATTAGCAGCACTGAGATGCAAAAAAAAAAAGGTGAAAACAAGGATTTAAATAAAAAGAAGAAAAAAAAAGATAATTATAATACAAAGTGCACAGAGCAAGCGAATAGTCATCCAGTCATCTACCTTAAGTTAGATGATAAAGGGATCACCGTAACGTCAAACTTTCCACAGTTATAAAAACAGAAGAATTTCTCCCAATGCTTCCTACAAAGGAAATGAGGCAACGTGAGAAGAAATCTTCGGCTTTGCTAAGAGGAGACTTAATCCACCTTTGTGGTGTCAGCAGATTCCAGGCAGATGAGTGAAGTAGATCCTTGGTGGATTCCGGGAACCGGCACCAATGTGTATTCTGTTCTCCTGATATCTCAGACAGTAGTAGGTGCAGCGGGGTCACCGTGTCAGTGAGTAGATGACTGGCTCAAGGGACAAAAAAAAGAAGAAAAATAACTTCCTCTAATATATGGACCCCCCCACACACACACACTGTCTCACCCCTGCCTATATGATCTTCAAAGGCAGATATGGCTGCCCTCATCCAACTGTCCATCCAGAGCCTCTGGTTTATAGACCAGATACATCCTAAATATAGAACCATTTATCCAACTGTCCACCCAGAACCTCTGGTTTATAGACCAGATACATCCTAAATATAGAGCCATTTATCCAACTGTCCATCCAGAGTCTCTGGTTTATAGACCAGATACATCCTAAATATAGAGCCATTTATCCAACTGTCCATCCAGAGTCTCTGGTTTATAGACCGGACACATCCTAAATATAGAACCATTTATCCAACTGTCCACCCAGAACCTCTGGTTTATAGACCAGATACATCCTAAATATAGAGCCATTTATCCAACTGTCCATCCAGAGTCTCTGGTTTATAGACCAGATACATCCTAAATATAGAGCCATTTATCCAACTGTCCATCCAGAGCCTCTGGTTTATAGACCAGATACATCCTAAATATAGAACCATTTATCCAACTGTCCACCCAGAACCTCTGGTTTATAGACCAGATACATCCTAAATATAGAGCCATTTATCCAACTGTCCATCCAGAACCTCTGGTTTATAGACCAGATACATCCTAAATATAGAGCCATTTATCCAACTGTCCATCCAGAGTCTCTGGTTTATAGACCAGATACATCCTAAATATAGAGCCATTTATCCAACTGTCCATCCAGAGTCTCTGGTTTATAGACCAGATACATCCTAAATATAGATCAATTTATCCAACTGTCCATCCTGAGCCCCTGGTTTATAAACCAGATTCATCCTAAATATAGAGCCATTTATCCAACTGTCCATCCTGAGCCTCTGGTTTATAGACCGCATACATCCTAAATATAGAGCCATTTATCCAACTGTCCATCCAGAGCCTCTGGTTTATAGACCGGATACATCCTAATTATAGAACCATTTATCCAACTGTCCATCAAGAACCTCTGGTTTATAGACCAGATACATCCTAAATATAGAGCCATTTATCCAACTGTCCATCCTGAGCCTCTGGTTTATAGACCGCATACATCCTAAATATAGAACAATTTATCCAACTGTCCATACAGAGCCTCTGGTTTATAGACCAGATACATCCTAAATATAGAACCATTTATCCAACTATCCATGTAGAGCCTCTGGTTTATAGACTGGATACATCCTAAATACAGAGCCATTTATCCAACTGTCCATCCAGAGCCTCTGGTTTATAGACCAGATCCAGGAGTAGTGTAGGTTGTGAGTGTTGTGTTATCCATCGGTCAGGCACTGGACAGTAGGACACGGGTGGTGGGAATCCATCATGTTGGATGGGTTGTACACCTCTCAGTTTGGGTTTCACACCTCAGCTTGTGTCTGCTCTCTGTCTCTATAATTAGGAGCCATAATAAGCTGCTTCCTGATGCAGAGAGGTAATTAACCCATGACAGGCCAGGAGATAAGGGTAAGAGCCAGGCCTGGGATAGATAAGAGAGTCCTACAGGCACAACATGCTGCACTGCATGATTATCTGCTGCAGAGCCCGCACCCACCATGTGATGTATTGCACTAAATTCCCCCATACTGACCGCATCCACTGTGCTACATCATACTGATATACTGACCGCATCTACCCCGCACTACAATCTGTCAATCCAAATCACCAACTGCGTCTACCCCACACTACATTATACCAATCCAAATCACCAATACCGACCGCATGTACCCTGCACCACATTATACCAATCCAAATCATCAATACCGACTGCATGTACCCTGCACCACATTATACCAATCCAAATCACCAATGCCAACCGCATGTACCCTACACTACTTTATACCAATCCAAATCACCAATACCGACCGCATGAACCCTGCACCACATTATACCAATCCAAATCACCAATGCCGACCGCATGTACCCTGCACTACTTTATACCAATCCAAATCACCAATACCGACCGCATGTACCCTGCACCACATTCTACCAATCCAAATCACCAATACCGACCGCATGTACCCTGCACCACATTATACTAATCCAAATCACCAATACCGACCGCATGTACCCTGCACCACATTATACCAATCCAAATCACCAATGCTAAGTGCGTGCATCTACCCCGCACTACAGTCTGCTAATCCAAATCATTGAAACTAACCACATGTACCCTGTACCATATTATACCAATCTGAATCACCAATACGGTCCGCATCCACCCTGGACTACATACAACATCTACCCCGCACTACATTCCAGATCTCCAGGGGTGACCCCTTCTACCTGCGTTGGGCTAATCTGTCCTTTGCATCCTCTCAGACCTCCTGCTTAGCATCCTGGACATGTGCATCCACCTAGCTGCATCTGTGCAATGCAGGCCTCTGATTTCAGTAAGGTCCCTTTCACACGGGCTGTCCTATCGGGTCTGTCAGTTTTTCAGGTGGGCCTGATCGGACCTTACGGTCTCCTCTATGGAGAGGCGGGTGTTAACGGGACACCCGCTGTTATCTGATCCTGCCGAAGAGAAGAGATCGGAAGGGAGGGAAAGGGTAGGGAAGAAAGGGATGGGAAGAGAGAAAATGGGAGAAAGAGAAGAGAAGGGAGAAAAGAGAAAAAAAGGGAAGTCTGTTCTCATAACTGAAATGCATCTCTGCATGGAAGAGAGGAGAGGAGAGAATGGAGAGAAGAGAGAGAAGAGAATGGAGAAGAGATCGGAAGGGAGGGAGGAAAAGGGTAGGGAAGAAAGGGATGAGAAGAGAGAAAATAGAAAAAAATAAAAGCAGGAAGGAAGAAAGAGAAGAGAATGGAGAAAAGAGAAAAGAAGGGAAGGGAAATCTGTTCTCATAACTGAAACATTCCATTTGCATGGAAAAAAGAAGGAGGAGTGAAGAATGGAGAAGAGAATGGAGAATAGAGAAGAGAGAGGAGAAAAGAGAATGTAGAAGAGAGAAGAGAAGAGAATGTAGAAGAAAGGAGAGAATGGAGAAGAGATCGGAAGGGAGGGAGGGAGAGGGTAGGGAAGAAAGGGATGGGAAGAGAGAAAAGAGAAAAGATGAGAAAAAATAAAAGTAGGAAGGAAGAAAGAGAAGAGAAGGGAGAAAAGAGAAAGGAAGGGAAGGGAAGTCTGTTCTCATAACTGAAACATTCCATCTGCATGGAAGAAAGAAGAGAAGAGAAGGGAGAAGAGGAGAAGAGAGAGGAGAGAAAAGAAACGAGAGAAGGGAGAGGAGAGGAGAGTAGAGAAGAGAAGAGAAGAGAGGAGAGAAGAGAAGAGCAGAGAGAGGAGATGGCCGCTTGATCACTGAGCTC
>BLSH010081259.1:467483-482440 GCA_018402905.1 Glandirana rugosa
GAAATAAAAATCCCATTACTCTAAACACACTACACTATTGGAGGAACTCTCTCTCTTAAAATTTTTTTCCTGGATATTATCCTGGTGGGAAGCGGAATGGCGCCATAGTGGATGGTAAACAACCAGGGCCAGCTGAAGCAAGTCTGGAACGAGGGACTGGAGACGAACGAGACCAGCTGGAGGAAGCCTGGACCGGAGGAAAAGACCCCATTTACCGCAGCTGGAGGAAGCCTGGACCGGAGGAAAAGACCCCATTTACCGCAGGCGTGTTACCCCTGTAGGGGTGTGAAGTCTCTGGTAAGTGCGGGCACAGGAGGGGAGCACGAGTCACATCTATGTGAAGGATACAGCATTTGGCACATAAGTCACCTTTTTATGAATTTTACAATACCAACGGTTGAAGCACATCATTGATATTGGAAGCTCCTATTGATCATTATATGTATTAGACTGTCAAAATAATTTTTAAAAAACATTTTTTTATATTTTTTATTTTTTACGGATTTTTACGGATCACGGATTTTTCACGGACTTTTCACGGATCACTATAATCATTTTCTTTTATGAATTTTACAGTATTAATGGGTGTAGTATATTTGTGATATTAGAAGTCTCTACCAATTATCATTTTTTCAGACTGTGTGAAGTTTTTTATTTACGGACTTTTACGGATTACGGACATGTCACGGACTTTTTACGGATCACATCACTAATATTTTCCCGACACATCTCACATACTGGTAGACTCACAAGGCTTTGAGTAATTATTAAATTAGAGCATTCACTAAAATATTTTCTTCACGCACAACTTTCACTCACAGAAATTGCATTTATGGTGATAATTTTATTAAAACGTTAGTATTTTAACCAAGGAGACAGCGCCGTTCCCCACATACAAACTATTCCTCCCATTGAAACCAATGACAGGGCACTATTCTTTCCACTGTCACCAATGATGGGGCACTATTCCTCCTACTGATACCAATGATGGGGCACAATTCTTTCCACTGATGTGAATGATAGAATTCCTCCCAATATTACCACAGATGCCAGACAGCTGTAGTCTCTACCAATGATTGGGAGCCAGTGGGTCCAGCTCCTGGTTGTGTGACCACTGTAACAGCCAATCATAGTGGTCTCATGATCAGGCAGCCCATCCTGCCCCCCTCCCCCTTGGGCATAACAACCCAGTTAAAGTGATGCCAGGTCTGGGTGGGAAGGGGTTAAAATCCTTGCAATTGTTTTTCCTTAACAAAAGTGGAGTTACTCTTTAAGGAACGGGGGGAGAACTCCAGTATTGCATGACATCAAATATTAGGAATGTCCAGAATCCGCTCCGCCCTTCCAGCGACTGTACGAATCTTACAGGGTCTTCTCCATATTCTGCCAGAGCCGGGATTTCACAGCATGGGGTCATGAGGAGTTATCCACCCAGATATGAAATGCAGGACCCTGTGATCGCCCTAATATCACAAGGATATCAGATCAGTCGTCTGAAAACCGAATGATCTGCTCACGGCGCCCAACTGTTATCAGGGGCCAAAGAGAAGGTTCAGTGAGATCATTTTAGAAGACAATCACAGGTCCAATATAAGCTCCTGATTGTGAAATTCTGACCTTAGAGGGCCGAGTCTGCCAATACCAGGGTACAGTATGTGTATATTAGGAGTTTCATTACTTCACTGGCTACATGCTTGTTTCAGGTCATGTCTCTGGCCCTCCACTTTCAAAATCAATCATCAGTATATCTGTCCCGACATGGTCCCTCTGTATCTGACCCCAGAAGAAAGATGTCACATATTGCAACATAGCAGTCCTTAGGTGTGGTAGCTGCAGATTTGGTGATCCTGCCAGTAACACACTTTCTGTCCTAGGGGGACAATGCTCACTTTCTGTATCTGTATCTATGGAGAAGCAGTGTTGGCACCTAGGACAAGACTACAGAACACCTCTTCATCTCACTGCATCCCCGCAACCGTGTGTCGTCCATGTGGGGCTTCTACTATTAAGTTCAACATGGGCAAAACACATTAGGGGGCAGCAAAACTCTCATGGCCTACCCACTTCACTCCTCTTGTCTCTTGTACTGTGATCTAGCCTCAAGCGTAGCCAGAACATATCATTGCTCTTGTGGTCTCTGAAGCCAATCTTACCTAATTAAGTTTCATAGTGTGCCAGGATTGTGGGGTGAAATGCATTGGAGGGGGGTTCTCCTACGGGCGGGGGACAAAGCTCAAGCTATTCTTACCTAATCAATGTTTACGGTGTGCCAGGCCTTTGCGGTGAATCGCATTCAAGGGGGTTCTCCTATGGGTGGGGGACAAAGCTGAAGCCATTCTTGCTTAATTAAGGTCTACAGTGTGCCAGGACTGTGGGATAAAACACGTTGGACGGAGGTTCTACTACAGGCGGGGGACAAAGCTGAAGACAATCTTACCTAATTAAGCTTTACAGTGTGCCGGGACTGTGCGGTGCAACGCATTAGTTGGGGGTTCTTCTACAAGCGGGGGGGGGGTGAAAGCTGAAGCCAATATTACCTAATTAATGTTTACAGTGTGCTGGGACTGTGGGTTGAAACACATTAGAGGGTGGGATTCCTACTAGCAAGGGACAAAGCTGAAGCTGTTCTTACATAATTAAGCTTTACAGTGTGCTGGGACTGTGGGGTGAAATGCGTTGGATGGAGGTTCTCCTATGGGTGGGGGACAAAGCCGCAGCTATTCTTACCTAATTGAGGTTTACAGTGTACCAGGACTGTTGGGTGAAACACGTTAGAGGGGGGTTCTCCTACGGGTGGGGGTAAAAGCTGAAGTCATTCTTACCTAATTAAGGTTTACAGTGTGCCAGGAATGTGTGTGGATGGGCACCATTTTCCTGTAGTCCATTGTGATAGTGGTCACAGATCCTTCCTGCCCCCCAGGCATTTGGAACTATTTAAAGGTACAAGTGTCCTCCAAGATTAAGCCCCTCATGGGTGAAACAAGTGATACGGTGGGTTCTCCAATGGGTGGGGGACAAAGATGAAGTCATTCTTACCCAATTATGGTATACAGTGTGCGGGAATTGTGCGGCAAAACACGTTAGATGGGGGTTCTCCTTAGGGTGGGGGACAAAGCTGAAACCATTCCTAAAGCTAAATATGGTTTACAGTTTACTGGGACCGTGTGCAGATGGGCACCAATTTTCTGTAGTCCACTGTGACAGTGGTCACATGATCGCAGAATCTTCCCGCCCCCACCCAGGGGTTTGGAACCATTTAAAGGGACAAGGGGCCTCTAAGATTAGGCCCCTTATGGGCAAAACACGTTATGAAGCCATTCTTAAGCTGGTCATAGATGGAATGATCCCCCCATCAACACCGTGTCTCTCCTGCGGAGCCATTGTGTTCTTCCAGCAGGGGGCGGGGGGAGAAGCCCCCAGCCGGAGTGCTGAATTGGCCAAGATTTAAACCAACTATGGCCGTCTTTATCTAAGGTTTACAGTGTGTGGGCACTGTGGGGCGAAATGCGTTGAAGGGGAGTTATCATGTTTAATTAAGGTTTACGGTGTGCTAGAACTGTGCACCCATTTCTGGTAGTCCACTATGATAGTGGTCACATGATTGCTGATCCTTCCTGCTACCACGGGCATTTGGAACCATTTAAAGGGACAAGGGGCCTCTAACATTAAACTCCTCAAGGGCGAATCTAGTTATATGGAAGGTGGGGGGGGGTTCTCCTATGGATGAGGGATAAAGCTGAAGCCATTCTTACCTAATTAAGCCTTACAGTGTACTGGGACTGTGGGGTGAAATGCATTAGAAGGGGGTTCTCCTACGAGTGGGGGACAAAGCTGAAGCCATTCTTACATAATTATGGTTTATAGTATGTCGGGACTGTGGGGCGAAACATGTTAGAGGGGGATTCTCCTACGAGTGGGGGACAAAGCTGAAGCCATTCTTACCTAATCATGGTTTACAGTGTGTCGGGACTGTGGGGCGAAACACGTTAGAGGGGGGTTCTCCTATGAGTGGGGGACAAAGCTGAAGCCATTTTTATCTAATTATGGCTTATAGTGTGCCGAGACTGTGGAGGGAAACATGTTAGAGAGGAGTTCTCCTATGAGTGGGGGACAAAGCTGAAGCCATTCTTACCTAATTATGGCTTATAGTGTGCCGAGACTGTGGAGGGAAACATGCTAGAGAGGAGTTCTCCTATGAGTGGGGGACAAAGCTGAAGCCATTCTTACCTAATTATGGCTTATAGTGTGCCAAGACTGTGGAGGGAAACATGTTAGAGAGGAGTTCTCCTATCAGTGGGGGACAAAGCTGAAGCCATTCTTACCTAATTATGGTTTACAGTGTGTCGGGACTGTGGGGCGAAACACGTTAGAGGGGGGTTCTCCTATGAGTGGGGGACAAAGCTGAAGCCATTCTTATCTAATTATGGCTTATAGTGTGCCGAGACTGTGGAGGGAAACATGTTAGAGAGGAGTTCTCCTATGAGTGGGGGACAAAGCTGAAGCCATTCTTACCTAATTATGGTTTACAGCTTCCCGGAATTGTGGGGCAAATCATGTTAGAGGGGGGTTCTCCTATCAGTGGAGGACAAAGCTGAAGCCATTCATACTTAATTATGGTTTATAGTGTGCCGAGATGGTGGGGCGGAACACATTAGAGGGACGTTCTCCTACGAGCGGGGGACATAGCTGAAGCCATTCTAACCTAATTATGGTTTACAGTGTGCTGGCACTGTGGGGCGAAACATGTTAGAGGTGGGTTCTCCTACCAGTGGAGGACAAAGCTGAAGCCATTCTTACCTAATTATGGTTTACATTGTGTCAATGGGTGACATTTTCCAGTAGTCCACTATGACAGTGGTCACATGATTGCCGATCCTTCCCTCCCCCGGGTGTTCGGAACTGGTTAGAGAAAGAGAGTGCCACCAGCACACCATGGATCTCCAGAATGAGTCCAAAGTTTTATTCAGCAATCACACTGTTACAGTAAATAACCTTGAGGATAGTGCGTTGGAATCTCGGAACCGCTTAGATGGACACCAGGGTGCGTTAAAAGACCAAAAGGGAGTAATAAGAGAAGATCATTGTTTGGGTTTACTTTGAATAAGTTCTATGATAGCTGAAGCCATTCTTACCTAATTATGGTTTATAGTATGTCGGGACTGTGGGGCGAAACACGTTAGAGGGGGATTCTCCTATGAGTGGGGGACAAAGCTGAAGCCATTCTTACCTAATTATGGTTTACAGTTTCCCGGAATTGTGGGGCGAAACATGTTAGAGGGGGGTTCTCCTACCAGTGGAGGACAAAGCTGAAGCCATTCTTACTTAATTATGGTTTATAGTGTGGCGAGACTGTGGGGCGGAACATGTTAGAGGGGCGTTCTCCTATGAGTAGGGGGACAAAGCTGAAGCCATTCTTACTTAATTATGGTTTACAGTGTGCTGGGACTGTGGGGCGAAACACGTTAGAGGGGGGTTCTCCTATGAGTAGGGGGACAAAGCTGAAGCCATTCTCACCTAATTATGGTTTACAGTGTGCCAATGGGCGCCATTTTCCGGTAGTCCACTTTGACAGTGGTCACATGATCGCCGATCCTTCCCTCCCCCCGGGTGTTCGGAACTGGTTAGAGAAAGAGAGTGCCACCAGCACACCATGGATCTCCAGAATGAGTCCAAAGCTTTATTCAGCAAACACACTGTTACAGTAAATAGCACTGGGGATTGTGCGTTGGAATCTTAGAACTGTTTAGAGGGACACCAGGGTGCGTTAAAAGACCAAAAGGGAGTAATAAGAGAAGATCATTGTTTGGGTTTACTTTGAATAAGTTCTATGATAAGTTCTATGATAAGTTCTATGATAAGTTCTATAAAAAGTCCCATAATAAGTCCCATAACAAGTTCTACAATGAGGGTCCACTGGATGAAAGTCTTTACAATGGAGTTTTGGGTCACACCTAGAGCAGAGGTGGTGATCTCGGCACTTTATAAATGTCTTTTATATTTATATCGGCACAATGGAGAATAAAGCATTGTCCGGCCCTCCTGATAAGGAGTTGCTCAGGCCGAGGGGCTGTGGGAACCGCTGAGAGCGTTTGGCCATTTTCCCAGCCGGGCTTGGAGTGCAGAGAGGTCAGCGGAGGCAGGAAATGGTAGAGAGGCGGCCTGGGCTCAGCGGCACGCCGCGTACGGCCTGTATACAGTTTACTCTCAGCACATCTGCAGCTGCTGTGTTTATTTGGAGGGATGGCGGCGCGGCTCTGAGTCGGGTGGGGGTCTGGAGGTCCGGACACACACGTCGTTGTGTATAACACCCCGGAGCACAGAGCCGGACGCATCTGAATTATTAGTATTATATTCCGGGGTCATCCCTGTATGTATACAAAGGCAGACAGATAGATGGGGGGGGCACAGGAGGAGAAGGTGAATGCAGCTTGATGCCCATAGACACTAGATCACCGTCTCATGACTAGAGCTGGACTCAGAGCATTTCGGCCATTACCCTTCATGGGTGGCCCTGTCACCCCCTCTCCTGTCTGACATCCTTCAACTGAGAAATCAAAGAGCCGGGTGCAAAAACTGAACCAATCAGATGAAGCCACCGTGTGGGCATTCAGATAACCCCCACCAGCAGCCTTCAGAACCCAATAGCCCAGCAGGGAGATATGTCCATCCATTCCTCAATCCCTCCACCCATTAATCCATCCATCCTTCCATGCATCCATCCATCCTTCCATCCATCCATCCATCCATCCTTCCTTCCATCCATCCATCCATTCATCCTTCCATTCATCCATCCATTTATCCATCCATCCATTCATCCTTCCATCCACCCATCCATTCATCCATCCATTTATCCATCCATCCATCCTTCCATCCATCCATCCATCCATCCTTCCTTCCATCCATCCATCCATTCATCCTTCCATTCATCCATCCATTTATCCATCCATCCATTCATCCTTCCATCCACCCATCCATTCATCCTTCCATCCACCCATCCATTCATCCTTCCATCCACCCATCCATTCATCCTTCCATCCATCCATCCTTCCATTCATCCTTCCTTCCATCCATCCATCCATCCATCCTTCCTTCCATCCACCCATCCATTCATCCTTCCATCCATCCACTCATCCTTCCATCCACCCATCCTTCCATCCATCCATTCATCCTTCCATCCACCCTTCCATCCATCCTTCCTTCCACCCACCTATCTATTCATCCTTCCATCCATCCATTCATCCTTCCATCCTTCCATCCATCCATCCTTCCTTCCTTCCACCCATCCATTCATCCTTCCTTCCATCTACCCATTCATCTACCCATCCATCCATCCATCCATCCATTCATCCTTCTATCCATCCATCCTTCTATCCATCCATTCATCCTTCCATCCACCCATCCTTCCATCCACTCTTCCATCCATCCATCCATCCCTCCATTCTTCCATTCATCATTCCATCCATCCATCCATCCATCCATCCATCCATCCATCCATCCATTCATCCACCCTTCCATCCATCCATCCTTCTATCCACCCATCCATCCATCCTTCTATCCATACATACATCCATCCATCCATCCATCCCTCCATCCATCCATTAATCCATCCATCCATCCATCCATCCATCCAATACTCCTTTCATCCATCCATCCTTCCAACCATTCATCCTTCCATCCACTCACCCATCCATCCATTCATCCTTCCATCTATCCATCCATTTGTCCTTCCATCCATCCTTCCTTCCATCCTTCCATTCATCCATCCTTCCATTTGTTCGGACTCTCACACTTGAGCGACACAGAAACGTGCACTATAATGTGCGTCAAACTTGCGCTGCTATTATTTCATAATAGCACCCCAAACGACAATAGGAGACGCGCGTCTGTCACGTGTTTTCCGCAAATACAAATAAAAAACGTGCGTTGCCAAACACTTGGGTCACTACCAAAATCTGGCACTTTTTTGACGCATATTTTTGCGCATCGGACAGCGCATTCAAGTCAATGGGCGGTGGAGCGTCGCTACACTCAGATGCAAACGTAGCCTAAGGGCCCCATTCACATTTTGCGTTTTCTGCACACGTGACAAAATGCACAGGAGGCACGTGGTTTTTTTGCCAAGGTTTCAGAAATGTGCTGCAAATGCACATCGCGCTTGCTGTGCTATTAACCCCTTCCTGTCTACCGCCCCTCCCGGGTTCTAAAAGCCAGGAGGCGAAGGCGGGCATTCGGGTAATGTGACTGCTGTGATTGGCTGTCACCATGGTCACAAGATCAGAAAGCTCCTGATTGCTAGTATGCATCGGGAGCGCTTTGGTGCCCTCTGGCAACTATGCTCAGGGCTGCTGTTAGAAATAAACGGGGGCCCCATACAGCCTACCTGACAGGGCCCCCTTCCCCTGGCCGAAAGCGGTTTATTTCTCAGCCCCTTTCTCTGTAACCCCAGCTGCACAGATGATTGAATAGGATGCCCTCTGAGATATTCCTGCTCATTTACAAACTGAAGCATAGTAAACACAGTTTACTATGCTTCAATGATTAATGGACACAGTGAGTGATTAGTAACAATCGCTCACTGTGTTCATTCAGGAGTGGAAGGGGCCAGTAAATAGGGTTACCACCTTTTCTTCAATCCAAACCCGAACACTTTAGAGGCAATTCATTTTAAGGGGGAATGCTGATGACTCTGGTGTAAAGGGGAACTCTGATGTAAGGGGGTTTCTGCTCCCCAAAGCTCCCACTTACATTAGAGTTCCCAGCATTTCCCCTTAAATCAGGGTTCCTAAAGCCCCCCTTACATCAGAGTGCACAGAGTCCCCCTTATCTTAGTGTACTCACTCATTAAGAGGCAGGAAAGAGAAGAGAGGTAGGGGGAGAGTTCAGACATTGGATGGAGAGCTCACTGAGGATGGAGGCTCAAAGCATTGACACCTTTTGTCCACGATGTATCTGCTGGCTGCTGAGCTTCACATTTCCAGCCCATGCATCCCTTTCCCAATCACAGAACGCCAAGGTTTGGGTGGGTGGGCAGACAGAGGGGTAAGGGCAGGAGGAGCAGGAGGAAATCAAACCATCTCTCCTTTCCTGTTCATGTATGGGGGTGGGGGATTGTGCGCACACAGCTATGTACTCGGTGGTTGTGGTACTCAGATACTTGGGAAATGGCAGTCAATTCTCAATAATGTGTCCGGGTTTTCGGGAGGACTGAAACCCGGACACATGATTCCAAACCTGGGCTGTCCGGGTGAATCCCGGACAGGTGGCAACCCTACCAGTAAATTACATATTTACCGACCCCTTCCCTTGCTCTCCATCTTGAAACATCCCCTGTGTGCCCACAGCAGCTGCCGGTAGGAGAGAAGGGAAGTCAGCAGCGCTGCGGGGGAAAGGGGCACACAGGGAAGGGACGGACAGCAGATGGAAGGGGCGCATGTCGTAGAACCACTCCCTCTGCAGTGCAGAAGAGAAGCTGGCAGCGCTGCAGGGGGAGGCAGAAGAGGATTGGTGGCTGCAGTAGGACAGTACAGCCGGACCTCCTGCTGAGCAGGTGCCTGGGCCCCCCTTTTGAACTTATGGAGCCCGGGCCCAGTACAGGAGGGCTGGCTGTACTGCCTTATCAGCGGCCCTGACCGTGCTTGGGAGCGCGTTCTCAGCACGGTGAATGGTTTACACAGGGCCGCTTGGCATTAAGGCCCCCGCACCGAGCGGCTGCATATATGTGTGCGGCGTCAAGGGAATAATCATCAATGGCATTCCAAACGCGGTTGGCAGACGCGCATTTTGCCACGTGGCAAACATACTACAAACATGCCAAAACAGACACTGAAAAAATGCGCAAAGCTCTACAAGTGAAGAAGCTTCTTTGGCACATTTGTGGCGCATAGGGCAGCTCAATCAAGTGAACCGGCAACCCTTTGCGCAACGCACGGAAATGCGTTCCTGCTATGCGAGGTGTGAATGGAACCAAATAGCGTATGGTCAGCTTTGTGCTGTCTATCAACGCTCAGAAAAAGTACAGGAGCGTCTTTTGAGCCACGAACGCACGTTTTTGGCCCCAATAAAACTTTATTGGGAGCGCCTGAAAAATGCACATTGTAAATGCACCCGTTTTTCTCACAATTTTGCACCCAACAACCATTTCCTCCTCTTCATAACTAGGGGTCTATGGGCTAAAACGAAACACCCAAGCCTGAAAATGTGTAAAAAATGCGCGTACGTTCGCGCATAATGAAAAACAAACTGTCTGAAGTCACCAATGTGGACGTAGCTGGACACAGAATCCAGGGACAATCGTTACGCCTGTCTGTGGATGGGGGGGAGGATCGCTCGGCAGCACAGTTACATCATCATTGCCACTCCTCTGAGAAGAGATTCATGGTGGATCGCTTTTCAGAGACATTTGATGGACGGTGAGGAGGCAACATATTGCCCAGTTCAACCCTGTAAAGCCTGGACCACTGAGCCACAACCACATGAATTGCATATGGTTGTAGCAGTGCCCCAGTTCACATGAATGGGTCGTATGCTGCCACAGGGGTGTGCCAACGTGTACAACCTCACCCGGCTGCCTTTGCAGCTTAAAGTAGTTGCAAATCCTTCCATATACCCGGTGAAGTGACTGGCCTCGGGTGATACACAGAGATGAAACAAATCCTCCAACATAAGTTGTACCTGTTTATCTGCAGTCCTCTCTTCTCTACGTCCCTTCAAAGTGCTGAATTATAAAGCTTGTCTGAGAGTTTAGAAAAAAGGGGGCGGAAAGCTGAAATTACACTCTGCAGAGCTCAGTGAGGAGAGGTCTGAGGACTGATTGGAGGGAAGAGACACACCCCCTTTTACACAGCACACAGGAAGAGAGCTGAGGCTGTCAATCACAGGCTGTGTGCTGAAGCACCATTTTTTCTCTTGGTGTCAGGAAAACGTGTCAGAAGTGACTCATCCTGATAGTAGAGGAAGGAGGCAGCAGACAGAAATCACACGTAGTGCTCTAAATTGAGCCACGTTCACACTATAAAGGGATATGCTTTGTTCATATTTCATATCTGAGGTTTACACCCAATTTAAAGTGATTGTAAATTCACTTACCGGCTCTGTGCAGTTGGTTTTGCACAGAGCAGCCTGGATCCTCCTCTTCTCGGGTCCCTCTTCGGCTCTCCTGACCCCTCCCTCCTGTCGAGTGCCCCCACAGCCAGCAGCTTGCAATGGGGGCACCCGAGCTGAGCTGTAGCTCCATGAATCCATTCAGACACGGCGCTACGGCCCGGCCCTGCCCCCTTTTTCTCCTCATTGGCTGACTGACTTTGATTGACAGCAGTGGGAGCCAATGGCGCCACGCTCCCCTTTCAGCCAATGAGGAGGGGAGTTCAGAGGAGCCGAGACAATCCTACAACATCGCTGCATAGAGATGGGGCTCAGGTAAGTATTATGGGGGCTGAGGGGGGCTGCTACACACAGTTATCTTAATGCATAGAATGCATTAACCACTTAAGGATTTCTCATGTTAGGACCAGAGGACTTTTTGTGATTCGGCACTGCGTCATTTTAACTGACAATTGCACGGTCGTGCGACGTTGTAACCAAACAAAATTTGCATCCTATTTTCCCCCACAAATAGAGCTTTCTTTTGGTGGTATTTGATCCCCTCTGCGTCATTTTTGATCACCGCTTTAAACAAAAAAAGAGCGACAATTTTGCAAAACAAACCCCCCACATTTCTTACTTTTTGCTAAAATACAAATCCCAAAAAAAACCCCCAAAAACGAATTTATTCATCAGTCTTGGCCAATTATTATTGGTAAAAAAAAAAATCGCAATCTGCGTTTATTGATTGGTTTGCCGCGTTTACAAACCATGAGAATTCATTTCTGGCGTTTTTTACAATTTTTTTTTTCGTCACTAGTAATGATGGCGATCTGCAATTTTTATCGGGACTGCAATATTGCGGCGGACAGATCGGGCATTTTTGACACTTTTTTGGGACCAATGACATTTATACAGCAATCTAAATATCCACTGATTACTGTATAAATGTAATTGGCAGGGAAGGGGTTAACCTGCAGGGGGAGATCTAGGGGTTAACTGTGTTCCCTAGGCGTGTTCTAACTGTGAGGGGGCTGGGCTGCCAGGGGCACCAGAGATCTAACTGATCCCAGTGACAGGGATCAGTAGATCTCTGTCATGCCGCCTGACAAAGCGGGGAACCGCCATGTTTATATTGGCGGTTCCCCGTACTGGCTCTGTCACAGGCGATCGCGGGTTGCCGGCGGACATCGAGTCTGCCCAACCTGCGGGCACACTCAGGGAGCGGGCACGAGCGAGTGACGACTATAAGCGGCGACAGAGCCACACTGTCACCGCTTATAGTCGTTACGCGGTCGGGAAATGGTTAAGATAAAAAAACCTTCTGACTTTACAACCACTTTAAGTTCAACGACAATTGTCCAAATTTTAAATGAAAGGAAAAAAGAAAACCCATAAATCTTGCGTCTGCGGAACCTGAAACCCTGCAGGTCATCCGGACGAAGGGTAAATCATAAAATATTATTAAGCTTCTCCAACTACAGGAAATGAGAAATGGAGAAACCGCAATCACAATCCTACTGAAGGGCACCTCATACCGGAGAATAGAGAGCGGCGGCTCGTCACTGGCCGAGATTATTCAACCTGCTGGAAAATCTCTGATCCTGATACTAATACTTTGTATTTTAAACATCTTTATTTTATAAGGTACAAATTGGAAGTATTATGTGTAAATATTGGGTACAGCCGCGGCCAAAAGTTTTGAGAACCACACAAATATTATTTGCCACAAAGTCCGCTGCCTCAGTTTGTTGGCAATTTTCATCTACTCCAGAATGTTATGAAGAGCGATCAGATGAAATGCAATTAATTGCCAAGTCCCTCTTTGCCTTGAAAATTAACTTAAAGTGTTACTAAACCCACAACAGTAAAATCAGTCTGTATATGCAGAATAGCATGCTTGCTATACTCACTGTGTAACTTAACCACTTCAGCCCCAGAAGGATTTCACACTTTAGGATCAGAGCCCTTTTTGCGATTCGGCGCTGCGTCGCTTTAACTGACAATTGCGTGGTCGTGCGACATTGTATCCAAACGAAATTTGCTTCCTTTTTTTCCCACAAATAGAGCTTTCTTTTGGTGGTATTTGATCACCGCTGCGTCATTTCTGATCGCCGCTATAAACAAAAGAAGAGCGAAAATTTAGCAAAAAAACCCAAATTTCTTACTTTTTGCTAAAATACAAATCCAAAAAAAATATATAAAAAAACATTTTATTTCATCGGTTTTGGCCGATTTATATTCTTCCTCATATTTGTGATAAAAAAAATCGCAATCGGCGTTTATTGATTGGTTTGCGCAAAAGTGGCCGCGTTTACGGATGATGAGAATTCATTTTTGGGGTTTTTATTTTTTTTTATTTTTTATTAGTAATGGCGGCGATCTGCGATTTTTAGCGGTACTGCGATATTGGGGCGGACATTTGACACTTTTTTGGGACCATTGGCATTTATACAGCGATCAGTGCTATAAAAATGCACTGATTACTGTGTAAATGCCATTGGCAGTGAAGGGGTTAACCTGCAGGGGGCACTTTAAGGGTTAACTGTGTTCCCTGGGCGTGTTCTTACTGTGGGGGGACTGCCCTAGCTGGGGAAGGGAAGCGATCACAGCCTCCATGTACAGGAAGGCTGTGATCACAGCCCTTCCCCCACACACAGAACGGAGGTCCGTGTTTACTTACACGGACCTCCGTTCTTTCACTCCAGGGAGGGGGCATCGCGGGTGGCCGGCAGAGATTGACTCTGCCGCACCCGCTCCCTGGCCCTCCCCGGACACAGTGAGCGCGCGGGCGCGCCTCCGGCGGCGCGCGCGCGCTCACTGTGCGCGATCTGGCAGCCGCCGTCATATGACGGCGATTTGCCTTACAGAGCCACTCTGTCGCCGTCAGATGTCGATCGGCGGTCGGCAAGTGGTTAAAGCGGTTGTCTACCCAAAAAAAAAAAAAACCTGCAAGACAATAGCATAATGAGCTAGTATGCACCGCATACTAGCTCATTATGAAATACTCACCTTGAAACGAAGATCCGACCGGGCTGTTCGGTCCCCTCTGTGGGAGCGGACATCTTCCCACGGATCTTGCTTCCGGGTACGCGGCTCCGGCCAGTCACTCCCGCGCGCCGTCTTTCCCGGCAAGGTCCGGAACTAATGCCGGGCCTTTGCCAGGATATACACGGCGCATGCGCTGGGACATACCGTAACGCCGCATTGAATTAGAAAGGGAATATCTTCTAAACCCTACAGGTTTAGAAGATATTCATTTTTCCTACAGGTAAGCCTTATTATAAGCTTACCTGTAGGTAAAAGTAAACAAAATGGGTAGACAACTGCTTTAAAGCGGAGTTTCACCCAGAATTTTTTTTTTACATCATCCAAGTCCTTTGCCTATATAGACTTACCTTTAAAGGAAAAAAAAAATTATACTCACCCTAAGTCGCTTGTTGCTAGGTGGTCTTTGTAATCTGCCCCATTAGGTCCTAGGCTCTTCTTCTCACTTCCTGCTTCCCCTGGCCTCCTGGGAGATGTGACTCATCATTTCCCAGGAGTCAGTGGGCTTCCCTGTACTGTAAAATCGTGTTAGTTAAATTAAAGAGAGTGACGACCTGAAAAGGTAAAATCCACTCCCGTAGACTTCGGGTAGGACCCAGAGGACCTAGAGAAGGACTTTCTTCACGTACCACCCATTGGTAGTACGTGAGGAGCTAGAGGCAGACGGAATTTACCACAGTAGAGGACAGACCTTTATTGTGCTAAAATGTCATGTCCCTTCGGGTGACTGAGGACCCTTTACTACTCAGTGTAGAGGGTCCTCCGGTCCCCTTCGTCCTTCACTCTTCTTCTCGGATCCTGGATTACCCCGTCTAATGTTTCTGGTGGAT
>BLSH010081259.1:529680-545306 GCA_018402905.1 Glandirana rugosa
GCGCGTCGCGGGTAGCTGGCGGCAATCGAGTCCGCCCTACCCGCTCCCTGCCCCCCCCAACACAGTGAGCGCACAAGCGCGCCCCGGCGGCGTGAGCACGCTCACAATACTTGTTATCGCAGGCGCCGCACTGTGGGGACCGTTCGCGATAATGAGCCATCTTGCCGCCATCACGCTGTGGCGGACGGTCGGCAAGTGGTTAAAGAAGTTGTAAATAAAATAAAACCCTGCAAGAGAAAGGCATAATGAGCTAGTATACATCGCATGCTAGCTCATTATGAAATACTTGCCTTAGAACCAAGTCCTGTACCGAAGCCGGCACTCCAAGTACAGGGCCGACATCTTCCACCCAACGTTATTTCTGGGTTCGCAGCCCCGGGGGCTGTGATTGGCCGGGGGCGTGATGACATCGGTAACGGCACGGCCCCATAGAAACGGTACCAAGCGGCCTATTTCTTCAGTGCGCATGTGCCGATGATGTTGGCGCATGCAGGTACAGGGAATATCTCTTAAACTATGCAAGTTTAGGAGATATTCCCGGGACCTACAGGTTAGCCTATAATAAAGTGGTTGTACAGAGTTGAAAACCGCTTTAAGGGGGCAAATCCTTCCGGGGCTGAAGTGGTTAAAGTTGCTGACACGTTAACAAGAGTCATATAATAATACAAATGGATTGTTTAGTGATATGTAAGGATCGCCAATCCCTAAACACTTGTATGTGCCACCAGCTCACTATAATAGTGACAGGCGACTTACTGTTGTGCTCATAAGTTTACATACCCTGGCAGAATTTATGATTTCTTGGCCATTTTTCAGAGAATATGAATGAGAACTCAAAAACTTTTCTTTCACTAATGGTTGGTGTTTGGCTGAAGCCATTTATTATCAATCAGCTGTGTTTCCTCTTTTTATATCATAATGACAACAGAAACTTCCCAAATCACCCTGATCAAAAGTTTACATACCCCAGTTCTTAATACCGTGCATTGCCCCCTTTAACATCAATGACTGCTTGAAGTGTTTTGTGGTATTTGTGGATGAGGCTCTTTATCTTCTCAGATGGTAAAGCTGCCCATTCCTCAGTTCCTGGAAATTCTTGGGCTGTCTTGCATGAACTGCATGTTTGAGATCTCCCCAGAGTAGCTCAATGATATTGAGGTCAGGAGACTGCGATGGCCACTACAGGACCTTCACTTTATTCTGCTGTAGCCAATGACAGGTCGACTTGGCCTTGTGTTTTGGATCATTGTCATGTTGGAATGTCCAAGTACGTCCCATGCGCAGCTTCCTGGCTGATGAATGCAAATGTTCCTCCAGTATTTTTGATAACTGCATTCATCTTGCCATCAATTGTGACCAAATTTCCTGTGCCTTTGTAGCTCACACATCCCCAAAACATCAGCAACCCACCTCCGTGTTTCACAGTTTGAATGGTGAACCATTCATCACAGGCCTTGTTGACTCCTCTCTAAATGTAGCATTTATGGTTGTGGCCAAAAAGCTAAATTTTGGTCTCATCACTCCAAATGACTTTGTGGCAGAAGGTTTGAGGCTTGTCTCTGTGCTGTTTGGCGTATTGTAAGCGGGATACTTTGTGACATTTGCGTAGTAATGGCTTTCTTCTGGCAACTCGACCATGCAGCCCATCTTTCTTCAAGTCCCTCCTTATTGTGCATCTTGAAAGAGCCACACCACATGTTTTCAGAGAGTCCTGTATTTCACCTGAAGTTATTTGTGGGTTTTTCTTTGCATCCCAAATTATTTTCCTGGCAGTTGTGACTGAAATGTTAGTTGGTCTACCTGACCGTGGTTTGGTTTCAACAGAACCCCTCATTTTCCACTTCTTGATTAGAGTTTGAACACTGCTGATTGGCATTCTCAATTCCTTGGATATCTTTCTATATCTCTTTCCTGTTTTATACACTTCAACTACCTTTTCCCGCAGATCCTTTGACAATTCTTTTGCTTTTCCCATGACTCAGAATCCAGAAACGTCAGTGCAGCACTGGATGAAAGATGCAAGGGTCTGTCAGGAGTCCAGAAACTCATTGACCTTTTATACACACACACTAATTACAATCAAACAGATCACAGGTGAGGATGGTTACCTTTAATAGCCATTCAAACCCCTTTGTGTCAACTTGTGTGCATGATATCAGGCCAAAATCACCAGGGTATGTAAACTTTTGATCAGTGTCATTTGGGTAGTTTCTGTTGTCATTATGATATAAAAAGAGTAAACACAGTAGATTGATAATAAATGGCTTCAGCCAAACACCAACCATGAGTGAAAGAAAAGTTTTTGTGTTATCATTCATATTCTCTGAAAAATGGCCAAGAATTCTTAAAGTGGTTGTAAAGTCTCATGGTTTTTCGCCTTAATGCATTCTATGCATTAAGGTGAAAAACCTTTTCTCAATAGTGACCCCCCCAGAGCCCCCTTTTACTTACCTGAGCCCGTTCGTTCCAGTGGCGGCTACGAGCAAACTGATCCAGCCGGTGCCACGGGTCCTCATTGGTTGAATTGATAGCAGGGGAGCCATTGGCTCCCGCTGCTGTCAATCAGGTCCAGTGATACAGGGGCCGGGGGCGGGGCCCAGTCCCACTGTTTGTGTGAATACACGCAAACAGCAGGACACGGGAGCGCGCCCGCATGTGTGACCCCAGGGAAGCTTTCCCTGACAGGTCACTGGATGCAGAGGAGGTCCCAGGAGCGCCACTGGAGGACCCCAGAAGAGGAGGTTCGGAGCCACGCTGTACAAAACCATTGCACAGAGGAGGTAAGTATGACATGTTTGTTACTTAAAAAAACAAAACAAAAACAAAGCTTTACAATCGCTTTAAATTCTGCTGGGGTATGTAAACTTATGAGCACAACTGTATTACCTGTACTAGCGGTGTGTGGCCCCGGGAGCCAGAGATGGAAAGGCAGAAAAGGGCCCGAATAAGGTCTATAAATATCCCAAATGACAGAAATATCAGGCTTATCCCATCACAAAGTATCAGCGATGACACAAGTCTTTACACGTGGAGTGCGCAGACAGTACGACAACAATCCCACAATTGTGTCATCAATAACCACATGACGAGTCCTGTCTGCAGAAAGGAGATTCCTGGGACGATCCGCTCCGCACATCACACAAGGGCCCTTTCTTTGTATGTCTTTCCTATTTTAGCAGAAATATTCCCCGCCGCGCTGGCAGTGATTGGCCACATCTGACTGTGCGCGTGTCAGGAGCTCATCCGTCTGTCATTACTAATATTGCGATGATACAAGTAATCTGATTATCCTGGACGTGAAATGCGTCAGAGGCAGGTCGCAGTCTCTTCCCTGAAATAATGAACTTCTGGATGTGTTAACCCTACTATAGCAGAAGGCCGAATACCGAGGTTTCTCAAGAAGTGGCCATGGGTTCCTTTAGCTGTGGATGATTGACCTCTCATGTGATGGTGCCTGCATAGTTCCAGGGCCAAAACAGCAGCAGGATGGCAAGGATGGCAACCGGTGCAAGCCTACCTTGTCTTCATGCTTACTAGACGATTTACCATAAATGGACTGAATCCATCCAAACCAGCAATTTTCAACTAGGGTTCCTCCAGAAGTGGTCATCGGTTCCTTTAATTGTGGGTGATTGACCTCCCATGTGACGGTGTCTGCACAGTTACAGGGCCAACACCGCTTGGCAGAGCCAGCAGCAGGATGGCAAGGATGGCAACCAGTGCAAACCTACCGTGCCATGTTTAGGAGATGGTTGGCCATAAATGGGTTGAATCCATCCAAGTCAGCCATTCTCAACTAGGGTTCCTTCAGAAGTAGATATGGGTTCCTTGAGCTTTGGCTGATTGACCTCTTATATGATGGTGCCTGGATAGTTCTAGGGCCAACACAACTTTATAGAGCCAGCAGCATAATGGCAAGGGTTGCAACCAGTGTAAGCCTACCAAGTTTTCATGTTGAGGAGATGATTGGCCATCAATGGGTTGAATCCATCCAAGCCAGCCATTCTCAACTAGGGTTTCTCCAGAAGTGGCTAGGGGTTCCTTTAGCTGTTGCTGATTGACCTCCCATCTAATGGTGCCTGCACAGGTCCAGGGCCAGCACCACTTGGTAGAGCCAGCAGCATGATGGAAAGAATGGCAACCAGTTAAAGCCTATGTCTTCATGTTTAGGAGATGGTTGGTCATAAATGGGTTGAATCTATCCAAGCCAGCCATTTTCAACTAGGGTTCCTCCAGAAGTGGCTAGGTGTTCCTTGAGCTCTGGCTAATTGACCGCCCATCTGATGGTGCCTGCACAGTTCCAGGACCAAGACTGCTTGGCAGAGCCAGCAACATGATAGCAAGGGTGGCATTCTGACCACCACTGTACAGGGGGCATTCTTCCCACTGACCACCACCAATGTAAGGTGTGTATCCCAATGGATAAATCCAGGATTTCTCAACCAAGGTGACATGACACACTGGGGTGCAGTCTGGATTCCCCCAGGTTGCCATGTGCAGGTTACCCAGTTTGCCCTTAATCAGCGCCATGTGTTTAAGCTGGTGCTATGACCCCTGCCCCTGGTTTCCTGTTTCAGGGTGGCTCCATTCTCTTGCAACATCCCATGGAGCCACCCTCCATGCAGGGACTAGAGTTGTGTCTCCCTGCAATGTATGCATCAATAGAAATGCACAGCCCCATAGCCTAGGATGGCAAGACACTCCCCTCCTCCTCCTCCCTCCCTTCTTCAAGCTAACAGATTGGCTCCAGACTGCACTGTCCACTGTTAAGTCTTTCGTGTGAAGACATGTAGTGCAGGGAAGCCGCACTGGGACAGCATGAGCCAGAAGTTGTAAACTGCAAGTACCAGAGTAAGAAGTTTAACAAACAGTTTACTGGGGAATTTTTTTGCGTGCTAATCTAAGACTCTAACACTGAGGGTTTAATACTAGGGGGGTCCCAAAACAACAGCTCAACTCCAATCTTTAGGAATACCACAAGGGTGTGGATAGGGTTCAGGAGGGTGATATTTCCAGTATGATGCTAAGATCAAGAATTCAAGGACAAGATTTAGGAAAGCTTCAATACTAACCTTAGAAAGTATTATTTTTACTAAAAGAGTAGTTGATGCTTGGAACATACTTCCAGCAAAGGTAATGAGTCAATCAACAGTAAATGGATTGAAATATGCTTGGGAGAAACAGATTTATACTATACAAAAAAGATCAAAAAACAAAAAAGAAAAGAAAAAACAAAAAAATTAGGCAGGCTTGGTGGACCACTTGGCCTTTTCTTCACTCTTCTATGTTCTGCATCCAGTTGTAAAATCTCACATGTGCTTCTCTGGTCCTGTCAAGCATCAAAGTGGCATCTGGCCGAGTCCCTGATGTCCTCCAAGTCCTCTCCATGCCTCAGGGATAGAGTGCCGAGTTTAATGTCCCTTTCAGCTTTGTTCTGAGCTGAGAAAAGCCGCATCCATTGATGATGTGGGCCATTGACATGCTTCATCCGAATGGATCCCCCTGGTCAAGAGAGTGCTAAAAGGCTCAGTCTTCAATCAGGAGCCAAGACCTGGCTGAGATCAAAGGATTCCCCACTGCTACTGAGAGGACTTCCAATAATTCCACCATTAACAGTGTGAGATGAAGAACATAGAAAGGAGACCTTCATAGCAGAAGAGTGTTGAACTGCATTAGCCATCAGCAACAGTAGACATTTGGATTTAGGGTGATACCATTTACTGGTTAACAAAACAGTGTAGTGAAGTCCTCCGAGGGAGGTGTGCCTGAAGAAGAAGCCAGCGTGCCTGGAAAGCTTGACCTACAATCTATTTTGTCAGCCAAATGCATTAAACATCCGAGGGCCAGAAATAGCTACTGCCAGCAATGAAAAGTGCACATCACCCGTAACCAGGTGACTAGTGCATGTAGACAGGAAGTGGGTGACAGAGGTTGCAGGAGATCAGCAGAATTGGGATAGAAAAAAGGATGAAAAAGACCCCATGGCAATTGTTTATAAGACACGGTGCATAGAACATACTATAGTTGGCCAAAAAAAACTAACAGATTCCATCTACACAAGGTGGATGGGGGAATCCCCTCCATCGGGACCTTATATTCTGACAGTGGACCTGGCTCTGTCAGAATACACCGATTGGCTGCAGCCACAGATCGACAAACATTTTTGACCACCCTAAAAGCTGCCCCCCAACTCTTGGCCACCCACTTAAGCTGTCTCCCCGACTCTCAACCACCACCAAAGCTGTCCCCCTGACTCTTGACCATCCACTTAAGTTGTCCTCCCTGACTCTTGACCACCCCTCTAAGCTGTCCTTCCCAACTCTCGACCACCCCCAAAGTTTCCCCGGCCTGTCTCTTGAACCCTCACTTAAGTTTTCTCCCTTGACCCTTGACCACCTCTCTAAGTTGTCCCCCTGGACTCTTGACCACCTACTTAAATTGCTCCCACGGACTCTTAACCACCCCCAAAGCTGTCCGCCCTGACTCTTAACCTCCCATTTAAGTTGTCCCTTCTGCCTCTCAACCACCCCTCTAAGCTGTCCCCCCTTGACTCTCAACAACTCCCAGAGTTGTCTCCCCTGTCTCTTGACCACCAACTTAAGTTGTCCCCCTTGACTCTCGACCACCCCTCTAAGCTGTCCCCCCTTGACTCTTGACCACCCACTTAAATCCCCACTGACCACCCCCAAAGTTGTCCCCCCTGAATCTTGACCACCCATTCAAGTTGTCCCCCCCCCCCCCCAACTCTCAACCACACCTCTAAGCTTTCCCCCCTTGACTTGCGAACACTCACAAAGTTGTCTCCCCTGTCTCATTACCACCCACTTAATTTGTCCTCCCTGACTCTGGGCCATCCCTCCAAGCTGTCTTCTCCCTGACTCTCGACCACCCACTTAAGTTGCCCTTCTGGCTCTTAACCACCCCTCTAAGCTGTCCCCCGACTCTCGACCACCCCCCAAAAGGTGTCCCTCCTGACCACCCCCAAAGGTGTCCCTCCTGACTCTTGACCACCCATTTATGTTGCTAAGTGGATGGTCGAGAGTCGGGGGGACAGATTTTCCAACTTATCTGTTTGACAAAAGTCAATTAAACAATCAATTTCTGTTGAACAGGGACCGCCACATACTGATTGAAATGTATTCAGTCTTTGCTGAACCGGGTTGAATTTCAGTCTATGGCCAGCTTTAGGCCTCAATTACACTTGCGGTTGGAGGGCACGAGATCGAGAGGTGTTTTGACCATCCCCTCCGAAGCTGCAAGGGCAGCGGGCGGGGGTATACACATGCCATGGCTGCAGCAAAAACTAAGCCCCCCTCCCCATCGCATTTGGAGGAAAGAACAGCCCACCGAACGCAACCCGTTCAACTTCATGGGGCTGTGCTGCAACCTGTGCAATGTATGTGATACGGTGGCGGCAATGATAGCTTTCAAGGGTTAAAACAGGAGGTTAGGAAGCAACATATAACACCTCCCTACCTCCTGTCAAGCAAACTCTGAAGAGTGATCCACTGCAAATCGCTCTTCAAGGGCCACTGCGAGGGTAAAAGAGCCCTAAAGCAGGCCATGAACTATACAATCTGATTGTACAATCTCCTTTACATTTACCAAAATGATGTAATAGGACGCGCCTCAATAACCTTTTCAATTTGTATCAAATCAGGCAGGTCCTTGAACTACATAGTAGATGGAAGATCCAATGCAGATTGTACAATCGGATTGTATAGTGTAGGGATCGGCTTTCTTCGCCACTCCAACTGCTGAGAAATCCCATGAGGCACTGCAAGTTTTTTGACAGCCGCAGGCAGCATGACTCCCAGAGGCGGGGGCATAATGAGATTTGTAGTTTCCCTATAACTGGAGGGCCAAGCTTGTCTACCCCGTTGTATAGCATATGGTCACCTTAAACGCAAAACCAAAAAGTCATATTGCAGCTTACCAATCATTAGATGTGGTGGCTGCATTCGTTTTCTTTTTTTTTAGGCTTTTTTTCCCTCTGTTTTCACCTGGTGATCTGGCAAGTAACACACCTCCTGTATTAGAGCGCCACCACTCTGGATGAAGGAGCACAGGGGGCACCTTTAGACAGCAGCCTTTGTCAGTCTGATTTGAATACAGAAACAAATTAAAGCCAAACTCCAGTTCACAGGTTATAATCAGTTACTGCAAACAGTTTTTTCTTTCTTTTTGGGATAAATGTATTACATGAATAAATAAAAGCTTATCGTTGTAAGCTCCCCTATCAGTGGTAAATGGTTTGTCTCAACCCTGTAAACTGACACATTCTGCTGGAGAGCTTGTTTTTTTTTAAAAACAACAGACTTCTTGGCTGGATCACCAGATGAAACTAAAAGAAAGCCTAAAAAAAGAAAACTAGTGCAGCCATCACAGCTAAGAATTGATGCAATATAATGTTTGCTTTTGAGTTTAATACCACTTCCACTTAAAGTGGCGTTCCACCCAGTTAAAAGTCAGCAATCGGCCACTCACCTGTCCCTCGTTCCAGCGATTCGGTCGCCCGGGGGCTCGCTCGTCTCCCCCTCCCATTGGCGGCGCCGGCATCACAAGTGTGGGCACCCGGCTTTGGCTTCAAAGCCGGGCGCTCGCTGTGCATGCGCGAGTCGCGCTGCGGCTTGTGAATGGCTTGGCGTACCTTCTGGGACCTGTGACGTGTCCCAGAAGATCGCCGAGAGGGAGGGGGAAAGGTGGACTTCCTTTACGGAGCTGCGGCGCCAGGGGAGGAAGTGGACCAGGGTCCCTGGCCACCCGCCAAAAAAAATGACATGCCAATTGTGGCATGTCGGGGGGTCACCTTCCCTAAGGCTACTTTCACAATGAAGCGTTTTACAGACGCTATTTAGCTAAAAACCAGCCTGAGTGCTTTCACACTGGGGCAGTGCGCTAGCAGGACATTACAAAAAGTCCTGCAAGCAGCATCTTTGGGCGGTGAGGGGAGCAGTAATATACGACTCCTCTACCGCCCCTGCCATTGAAATGAATGGCAAGCGCTTCCGAAGTGGCTGCACACCGCCTCGGTAGTGCTGAGCGCCGGCACTTTTAACCCCTTGTGGGGGGTTAAAAGCGCGGCGCTCCCGCCCACATAGCGGAGCCCTATCGCTGGTAAAACTCCGCTAAAACTAGCGGGGTTTTACCGCGACCACGGCTGCCGCTCAGTATGAAAGTAGCCTTAAAGCGGAAGTTCCACTTTTGGGTGGAACTCCACTTTAAGGACCAAGCCAATTTCTAACACTTGTTGTTTACAAGTTAAAATCAGTTATTTTGCTAGAAAATCACTTAGAACCCCCAAACATTATATATATATATATATATATATATATATATTTTTTTTTTTTTTTTGCAGACACCCTAGAGAATAAAATGGCGGTCGGTGCAATACTTTATGTCACACTGCATTAGCACAGCGGTCTTACAAACGCAATTTTTCTTGTGGAAGATAATGTTATGCCGAGTAAATTAACACCCAACACGTCACGCTTCAAAATTGCGCCCGCTCGTGGAATGGCGACAAACTTTGCTCGTGCTCCCACGGCGTGCATCGCGCGCACACAGTATCACATTCACAAACCGCTGCACGGGTATGGTGGTTTGCACAAGCGAGCCAACCTGCCGCTGTATATGTACAGTGGCTGGTCGCCAAGTGGTTAAGGCCAGAGGGTGGAAATTAATGACATCTGACGTCGCTACGGTCCTCCAAGGGCATAGAGTCGAGTGGGGGCTATCTTGCCCTCACTCAACTTCCCCTGCCCATCTGTACATGGGATCAGATTGTTCCCGCCACTTCCACCAGCTCCAGTAAGCGTCGGAAACGCCCGGGAAGCGGCAGGAGAGGGGGCACCATAAAAGTGATCGATAGAAATACCGGGGTTATGGCAGCTATCTGCTGCCATAACAATGGTATTGAACATCAAAGTAACAACGTATATCCATGGTGGGCGGTCGGGAAGTGGTTGAGGATTGATAACCTGCAATATATTACATTTTCGCTTCTGGGTTTACTACGGCTTTAAATGTAATCTGGGGTTTACATCCATTAACCACTTCAGCCCCGGAAGGATTTGCCACCTTAGGACCAGAGCACTTTTTGTGATTCGGCGCTGCGTCGCTTTAACTGACAATTGCGCGGACGTGTGACGTTGTACCCAAACAAAATTTGCGTCCTTTTTTTCCCACGAATAGAGCTTTCTTTTGGTGGTATTTGATCACCGCTGCGTCATTTCTGATCACCGCTAAAAAAACAAAAATATAGAGACAATTTTTTTCAGGGAAAAAAAAAACAATATTTCTTACTTTTTGCTATAATACAAATCCAAAAAAAAAAATATATAAAAAAACTAATTTATTCATCGGTTTTGGCCGATTTATATTCTTTCTCATATTGTTGGTAAAAAAAAAAATCGCAATCGGCGTTTATTGATTGGTTTGCCCAAAAGTTGCCGCATTTACGAATGATGAGAATTAATTTCTGGCGTTTTTACAATTTCTTTTTTAACTAGTAATGGCGGCGATCCGCGATTTTTATCGTGGCTGCGACATTGCGGCGGACACGCCGGACATTTCTGACACTTTTTTGGGACCAATGACATTTATACAGAGATCAGAAATTTAAATATCCACTGATTACTGTATAAATGTCACTGGCAGTGAAGGGGTTAACCTGCAGGAGGCAGTGAAGGGGTTAACTGTTTTCCCTAGGCGTGTTCTAACTGTGAGGGGGTTGGGCTGCCAGGGCAGGGTTGCCAACCGCCAGTAAATTTACTGACAGTTTGTAAAAATCAGTGATTTTTACAACTGTCTATAAATATCAGGGTCTGATAATTTGTCATGCTGTGCTGACTTTTTAAGTGTAAATCAGGCAAATTACTTGATATGGGTATTGTTAGTGTTTCCATGTTGTGTTTAAATATCAATTGTCTTCGTTTTTAATAGGGCTTCTATTATTTTTCAAGTTGCCAGTAAAAAATGTGCTCCGCCAGTAAATTTTCTATGTTTTGCCAGTAAAAAACGCTGCTGGAGGTTGGCAACACTGTGCCAGGGGCACCAGAGATCTAACTGGTCCCGAGTACAGGGATCAGTAGATCTCTGTCATGCCGCCTGTCAGAACGGGGAACTAATGTGTTTACATCGGCGGTTCCCCGTTCTGGCTCTGTCACAGGCGATCGCGTCCACCTGACCCGCGGCCCCACTCAGGGAGCGTGCGGCGGGCACGAGTGCGCGCCGGCACACGCTCTCCCCCCTAGCCGTCGTGCACACAACTGCTGACTATAAGCGGCGATTCGGGGGACAGAGCCACGCTGTCGCCACTTATAGTCGCTACGCGGTCGGCAAGTGGTTACATTTTTCCTGTTTCAGTAAAAAAAAAAAAGTGATCTCCTGAGACTTTTTCCATTATAAGCAATTGTTAATGGAGGTAAGGAACTCTTATATCATGAAAATGGTTAATCTGTACAAATTAGTAATGGAACATTGTTTCATGTCATGAAAAACTCTGGATTGCTATTATGTTTCCAAATGAAAAGTTATAAAAAAAGAGTTGATCTCGGTAGGGAAGAAGTCCATCCTTCATCTGATGGAGCCAGAGATGACACTAAGTTGTGATGTGGCTCCTCCATCACATTCAGTATTCGGGGCCCCAGGCAGGCCCTGCGGAGCTCACATGTACTTGGCCTGATGGTGTTAGTGTGCTATTAATGGTTCACTTTGAAGATTCCCCCCTCCTGTCCTGGTGTTCAGCACTCTCTTGGACAAATGTTTCCTCCTTGGAGGAGTGCCATCACCTCCAGGACAAGCCAACGAGCCCCTTCACAGGCAGGCGTAAGTGACCAGGTGAGACCCTTTCTGGGCCCAAATGGCCTCATCATGTGCAAAGTGCAATCTGTTCTCTATTTGCATTGCACGCTCTGCCCTTGGCCTGCCCTTCCCCGTCCAGATAAAAGAAATCTTTCCTGTTTCTGGAAGGTGTCAGGAGGCCCAGGAGGCTCCTCTGAATGTCCATGGCTTCCACCGGCCCCGCCGCCTTCAAAGGCCCGTCTCCTCGATTTGTGAAATCCCTGTCTCGGTGATCAAACACGGGGTCATGTCTGAGCCAAGGCTTCCATCATCCCTGAGCTGCCCCCAGGTGTGTGATGTTAGAGGACTCTCTGCTATTAATTACAGCAAACAGTTATCATATGTACCGTACCAGTATCAGCACCGCCGCTGGGAGGAGCAGAATTACAGGAGATAGCTTCATCGGCCTTTTAGATTGCAAGATCCTCGCACCAGTCACAGAGGAGCAGATGTGTGTTACAGCCAGAGAGGGACTACAACCTTCAGGGTCATGGTGCAAGAAACCATAAAGGGTCCCCCTGACCTACGGCAGGGAACTGTATGGTGGTGGAACGCCAGGGTCCGTTGAGACCCTGGTAGTTCCGCCACTGGTGTTAGTAGTTTTTTATTTTATTATATTATCATTTTATACCATTTTTATTTTTTTTTTACAATTTTATGTTGTATTATTTTTTTTTTTTACATTTTTTAGGAGCCCCATTGGGGGGGCTTTAGAAATCAAACAAGAGGCGGCACTAAGGCTTTATTTGGGTCACAGTGGCACTACAGATACCAGCATGCAATCATGTCCGTAGACGCGTTTCACACATCCTCCGTGTGCTTAATCATTACAATGACTACTTATTTCAGCAAAACCTATATACCTGTTGCACCGCTGCCACACCACCTGAGGGCGTGGAATTGGAGGAAGAAGAGACCACATAGTTTTGATTTCTGGATCTGTGTGGGGCGAGCCGTGGCGGGCACTTCGGTGTTAATCCAGCGCGTGAGCCTGTACACCTGGAGCAGCTATTTCTCCTTCATTGGGGGGGCTTTGGTGAAATATCAGGGGTCCAAACAGACCTCTGACATTTCATTTTTGAGATAGAGAGAGGAGATTGAGCACACAGCCCTCAATCTCCATCTCTGTAGCCTAAGCTGCACAGAATGATTGGACAGGAATAGCTCTATACTGAGGCTTCCCATTCATTCACATACTGAAGCATTGTAAACACAGTTTACTATGCTTCAGTTATGAATGAACAGCGTCAGTGATCAGTATGGATCACTGACTCTATTCATTACAGCCAGGGCCGTCTTTAATATTGATTGGACCCTGGGAAAATATTTTCTTGGGTCCTCCTGAATGCACTTATCAACCATTTATAGGCAGTGCAGGCTCAAGGGGCAGCTGCTTTGGGCCCCACAACAATGACTGGGCCCGGGGCAGCTGCCCCTTTTGCCCTGTGTTAAAGACGGCCCTGATAACAGCAGCATTAAAGTCCTGTTTTTATTTTATTAACCACTTCAGCCCCGGAAGGATTTCCCATGTTAGGACCAGAGCACTTTTTGCGATTCGGCACAGCGTTGCTTTAAAGCGATCGGAAATGTAAATATCCACTGATTACTGTATAAATGTCATTGGCAGTGAAGGGGTTAACCTGGGGGGGGTGCTCTAGGGGTTAACTGTGTTCCCTGGGCGTGTTCTAACTGTGAGGGGGCTGGGCTGCCAGGGGCACCAGAGATCTAACTGATCCCAGTGACAGGGATCAGTAGATCTCTTAGATGCTGCCTGACAGTGCAGGGAACCTCTGTGTTTACTTTGGCGGTTCCCTGTTTTTCTTCTGTGGGAAGCAATCGCGGCTCGTGGGCGGAAATCGGGTCCGCCCGAGTCGCGGGCACACTCCTGCAGAGAGCAGTGGGCATGTGCGAGTCGCCGTTTAAAGACGGAGATTCGCGGGACACTGCCACTCTGCAGCAGTAAAAGTATGCGAGCCGGTGGGGAACCGGTTAAATTACAAAAATGTTACACTTACCTGCTCTGTGCAAAACCACTGTTCCTCCTCCTCCTCTTAGGTCCCACGCCAGCGTTACTGGCCCTTCCCTCCTGTCGGTTGCCCCCACAGCAAGCTGCTTGCTCTGGAGGCACCCAAGCAGGTGTGCTCTTCAGCCGCGGCTCTGTGCGTCCATTCACACACGGAGCCGCAGCTTGGTCCCGCCCCCTTCATCTCCTAATTGGCTCACTGTGATTGACAGCAGCCAATGGATCCCTCTGCTACTAAAAGCCAATCAGGAGTGTAAGTCCCCAGAGAGCCAAGGCTCTTGTGGACATTGCTGGATCGAGAGGGGGCTCAGGTAAGTACTGGTGGGGGGATGCTGCACATAGAAGTTTTTTTTACCTTCATGCTGGAGGAAGGTTTCAATTTATTTTAAAAATGTATTTTTACAGGTAATTATATAGCACAGTCAATTTACGCAAAACTTTGCATATATATCGTACATTCACATCAGTTCCTGGCCTCAAGAGGCTTACAATCTAAGGTCCCTAACTCACATTCATACATCCATAGGGCCAATTTAGACAGGAGCCTATGATTCTACCTGCATGTCTTTGGAGTGTGGGAGGAAACCACACAGGCACAGGGAGAACATTCAAAATCTAGGCAGGTAGTGTTATGGTTGGGATCTGACCCAACAACCTTGGTGCTGCCAGGTGGAAGTGCTAACCACTTAGCCACTGTGCTACCCCTTATTTTCATGAAAAAAACTGTAGCTTGCATACTTATAATAAAAATCGGAATCTACAATTTTACATTTTTATCATAATGCAGACTCAGAGCGTGTGAGCCGCTATTCACTTGTATTCTCTCCACGGTCACAGCGGAAACATCAGACCAATGTGAGGTTGGCCTGTCTTCTGCCTGAGCCCAGGGCTGCTACCTGACATACCATGCTGGCTGCTTGAGGAAGGTCTTCATTTATTTCATGTCTAATATATACACTTGTGCTCATAAGTTTACACACCCTGGCAGAATTTATGATTTCTTGGCCATTTTTCAGAGAATATGAATGAGAACACAAAAACTTTTCTTTCACTCATGGTTGGTGTTTGGCTGAAGCCATTTATTATCAATCAGCTGTGTTTACTCTTTTTAAATCATAATGACAACAGAACCTACCCAAATGTCTACCTGACCGTGGTTTGATTTCAACAGAACCCCTCATTTTCCACTTCTTGATTAGAGTTTGAACCCTGCTGATTGGCATTCTCAATTCCTTGGATATCTTTTTATATCCCTTTCCTTTTTTTATACAGTTCAACTACCTTTTCCCACAGATCCTTTGACAATTCTTTTGCTTTCCCCATGACTCAGAATCCAGAAAGGTCAGTGCAGCACTGGATGAAAGATACAAGGGTCTGTCAGGAGTCCAGAAACTCATTGACCTTTTATACACACACACTAATTACAAGCAAAGAGATCACAGGTGAGGATGGTCCAGTTACTCAAAGACCTGAGGACTGTCTGGGAACATAGAAAGTAGGTCACGACGTGACTGGAAAGACCTAAGACTCAGTACCCCTTTCGTTTTCTTAACAGTTTCCTAGACACCCTTTTCCATCAACTTGACATATTTTTTTCCTTTCCCTATATTTTTCTATAGGTTCCTTAACTCTTACGGTTAGTCGTCCCAAGTTTGAGATTAGTTCTTCACCTTTTACTCCCCAAGACAACTTTAGTTTGGTGCCAGTCCATCTGTAAACCCATCCAAGACAACAGTAATACTAAATTTTTCTCATTTGT
>BLSH010081259.1:545821-558209 GCA_018402905.1 Glandirana rugosa
GGGGTGACAGTGTGTGAATATAGTGTAAGCTCCTCTGGTACAGAGACTGATGTGACTGGCTCAGTGATCTCTGTACAGCACTGCGGTATATGTGAGAGCTATATAAATGTATAATAATATAAGTGTGTGACAGTGGGGGGAGGGGACATTAGAGTGTAAGCTCCTCTGGTGCAGAGACTGACAGCTGTGACAGTTGGACCACGTAACTGCCATTTGATTAGGAACCACAATCTTGCTGCTGTCACCATGTCCGTTAAATTCTGTCCCTGCAGCATAAACAGATGTACTATTATAAAGGCATCAGACACCTATTGTAGCGATATCTGCATTCATAAATGACCCTGCAGCCATTCGCCAGAAGCTGTAACAACAGACTCAGCACCTGCCTGGCCTCCGTTGTATTGGTCGGCTCATCCGGCTCGTGCCACCCCAGCGCTCCACACTGATGGACAGAAGTGTGCCTATCAATGCTACTTGTCCAGTGGTGAAAAGATCAATATAATCCTTTTCAATAAGCTGACCAACACTCTCCTTATCTGGCCCTCTTCAAATGATAATCAGAGATGACCCCGAGGTCTTACCCAGCCCATTAACCCCCACACCACCGAAAAGACCACCGGCCTCCTGCGTCCTGGGGCTCTGGAGGCCAGACGGGAAGGGGTTAATAAAGAGGGTCTGAGTGGCTTTTGTCATTTCAATGAAGCGAAATCTAATCAGGTTTGTATTGTCCCTGAGGAGGGTGTCCCTTCCCCGGGGACAGAGATGGGGGAGACCTCTGACCCGTGGCGTGAACCCCTCTGCTGCCACAGACCGAACCTCAGCATCCAGAATGATGGAGAGCTGACCTCTGACCCCACACGAGGATCTTCTTTATATCATCCGATCGATGAAATGTCAGCGGATGACCCATGAGGGCCGACCAGCTGGGCCTGAGCCTCCTGGCTGATGGGGAAGGGTTAATATGCAGCCTGGACTGTCAGCTGATGCTGCATTTGTCTTGTACATTTTCTTATCTTCAAAGCCCCTGTATTCATTCTGAGCAGGGGGGAGGCACTGGGGGCATTAATAGCATGAAAGGATCTCCTGACAATGATATCCAGAGCATTGCATTCGCCTAACCCAATCTGCTTTCAATATCAGGGCCCCCCGGGGCCCGCACTACAGAGGTCCGTCCATCTGCACACGGGATCACCTCTATATTGATACATTATAGATACAAAAGTATTGAAATGTATTATCATCATCATTAATATCTTTTACAAACAGCCAATTATATTGCACAGAGCAGTACATCCAATACTAAAGGAGTGCCTTGTCATGCAATGAGGTGCTTTTCAGTTAGGCAGCCCATTCACAATGAATTGTCTAGAACACAACTCAGTGCCCAAAAATCTGGGTCCTGCTGCATTTTTTTTACAGCGTATCACAATGCACTCTGAAGAAATTGGAGTACAATAACCCCCAGTATTGGTGTCAGTGGCAGTAAAAATAACCCCCAGCATCAATGTCAATGAGTGCAATTATAACCCCAGCATTGGTGTCAGTGGATGCAATAATAACACCCCAAATTGATAACAGCCGAAGTTATCATAACCCCCAGCATAGGCATCAGTGAGTGCAATAATAAGCTCTAGCATTGGTGTCATTGAATGCAATAATAACCCCCAGCATTAGGTTCAGTGGCAGTAATAATAACCCCCAGCATTAGGTTCAGTGGCAGTAATAATAACCCCTGGCATTGGGTTCAGTGGCAGTAATAATAACCCCCAGCATTGGGCTCAGTGGCAGTAATAATAACCCCCCAGCATTGGGATCAGTGGCAGGAATAATAACCCCCAGCATTGGGATCAGTGGCAGTAATAATAACCCCCAGCATTGGGTTCAGTGGCAGTAATAATAACCCCCAGCATTGGGTTCAGTGGCAGTAATAATAACCCCCAGCATTGGGATCAGTGGCAGGAATAATAACCCCTAGCATTGGGATCAGTAGCAGTTATAATAACCCCCAGTATTGGTGTCAGTGGATGCAATAATAATCCCCAAAATCAATGTCAATGAGAGCAATAATAACCTCCAGCATTGTTGTTGATGAGAGCAGTAATAACCTCTCACATTGGTGTCAGTGGATGCAATAATAACCACCAGCATTGAGGTCAGTTGCATGAATAATAATCTCCAGCATTGGTATCAGTAGGTGCATTAATAACCCCACAAATCAATGCCAGTGGCAGTAATAATAACCCCCAGCATTGGTGTCAGTGGAGACCAGGGCCGGCTCTACCACTAGGCGGAGTAGGCGGCCGTCTAGGGTGCGCTGACGCCCAGGGCGCCAAGCGCCTGTCCATATACTACCCCAGCCTGTCTATAGACTGCCCCAGCCGACTTTAAGCAAGATACAGAGGCACAGGTGCAGGTCTGTGGACCACGGCTATATAAATAGGTAGAGAGGCGCTGTAGAAATCTCCAGCTCCGCCACCTCCATCACATACATGAACAGGACAAAGGGGGTGGAGTCAGGGGTGGAGCCAAATGGGGGGGCGGCAAAATGAGGTTTTGCCTAGGGTGTCAAAAATCCTTGCACCAGCCCTGGTGGAGACAAGACCAGTCCCCCTGCACAAGGAGAGAGAGCAAAGCTGTAGGAGCGGACAAGCAGGCTCCACCCACTACAGGCTGCCTGCAGAAAACTACAGGAGGGGGCGGAGACAAGACCAGTCCCCCTGCACAAGGAGAGTGAGAGCTGTGGGAGGGGCCTATCAGGCTCCACCCACTACAGGCTCCCTGCAGAAAACAACAGCAGGGGGCGGAGACAAGACCAGTCACCCTGCACAAGGAGAGAGAGAGAGAGAGAGAGAGCAGAGCTGTGGGAGGGGCCTAGCAGGCTCCCTGCAGAAAACTACAGGAGGGGGCGGAGACCAGACCAGTCCCCCTGCACAAGGAGAGAGAGCAGCAGTGAGCGGTCTTTATTACAGGAAGTCTCACACTGGATTACTGCACAGATCAGGAAGAAATACACAAAGATCACCGAGATTAGGGAGGAGATACGCAACCATTGAATTTAGAGGACATTTACCTATCCCGGAGTTCCCCTTGAAGTGAGTTTTTAAACTGCTATTCACATGCACTGCTGTTGATACTCTTTGTAGGTAATCCATCTAAACACGGGAAACTTTCCTCAGTCATGACACGCAGTACAGAGCTGAACTAACAAGCTAATGATTCCATCTTCATTATCTCAGCTAATGGTCCACTTCCCGGGGTTCATGACATCACCGCCAATGCCAACAGACACAACCACTCCGGCCATAACCGGCGCTGTCTCCAATGGCGGCCTCTCTCCTATGTTTGTATACAATGCCCATTTCCCTTCGGATCCAGCTGAGTTGTGTCTCTTCGCTATATTTATGGCGCAGAGTGGAGCCGGCAGGCTTTGATGTTGGGAAGACTTCCTGTCTTGGGATGGTTATGAGGATGCCTGCCCATATGTCCTATATTAGTGCCGGAGCCCCCCCTTCCTGATACCCTGCAGGTCAGTGATCCATCCATCACCACGCTCCCAGGACTGCAACATCCCGGCTGAGGTTACACCAAAATCACCGATATCCCAATACCGGCCGCCTCCATCTGCCGGGGAAATCTGTCACCATATAATGTTACATGTGATTACAATGTATCTGTGACATCACAGTGGTATTTATAGATCCAGGACTTGTATTGAATAAACAGGAATTCAAGCAGAATGGAGGGAACCAGTAAATGACAGACGGGAATGTAAATTTAGGAATGAATCCGTAAACTGATCCGAGGAAAGGTTGCTGATCCACCATTGCAGGCCAAGGATTAAATAAAGGCTACCAAGTTATTTATAGACGTATTCTGCTCTATGGGACCCATCGCAGCCTCACTTTGGGGCTTTTGTGTGCCTTTAAATAGATCGGCGGCAGATATGACGCCTCTTCCTGGCAATCGCTGGCTTCAATGTGCTGCAAATTAGGCATTGGTCAACAAGGGGTTGACGTCATGCAATATGTGGTTCACTATCTCCTTTTGATCTCCATTATCTCCTTTTTATCTCAAATGATAAAGAGGACCTGTCAGTAATGTTCCTTTCAACACCATGAAATCCCCGATATGTCACAATATACAGCAACAGTATCGTTTCTCAGAAAAGCTCCACCTTTTACCATTAAAAAGCTGTCCTTGAGCTCCAGTCAGTGACTTTGCCTTGGCTGGGATGACGTTAGTCTGCTGCAGGCAGGGTGAAGCATTTCCTCAGTCTCTTATCCCCCCAGTGATCAGACTGCAATATTGTAACTTTGCCTAGGGTGAGATTTTGCCCCCCCTGTACAAATCATTAGTGAGACCTCATCTGGAATATGTGGTTCAGTTTTGGGCACCTCGGGGAACTGGAGAAAGTGCAGAGAAGGGCAACCAAACTAATAAGAGGCATGGAGGAGCTCAGCTATGAGGAAAGATTAGAGGATCTGAATTTATTCTCTCCTGAGAAGAGGAGATTAAGGCTACTTTCACACTGAGGCGTCTGAAAAACGCGCGCAAAACATCAAGCGTTATTAGTGCGTTTTTGCCGCGTTTTTCCAGCGTTAGCGCTATAATTAGCGCTAAAGCCCAGGCGATTTTCAAGCGCTTTTGAAGCACTAGCATTAAATAAATAGCACATTCTCCTACATTACATCCTGTTTACTTCCTGGTATTTTGACCTTTCCACAGCCTCTGGGCGTTTTGCTGGCGCTTTTAACGTGCTTTTAAAGCGCTTTACATTCATTTCAATGTATATGGGCGTTTTTAACCCCTACAGATCCGCGCTATTGCCGAAGTACGGCTCCAGCGCGGATCTGAAATGCCGGGACGACGTCCATGGACGTCGTCCCCTGTGCACGCTCCCGTCGCGCCCCCTGGCAGCAGCGGCGGCGCGCCCGCCGCACGAGCGTGCCCGTTAGGGTTGCCACCTCATCCCTTTAAACCCGAACACATATGAATTACACAGGTTGTTCTGAGGCCATTTGAATGTAGATAAGGTACCAAGTGAGTTTAATTACCACCTTAATCAGCCAGAGAACCTGTGTAATTAATTTGTGTTCGGTTTTAAAGGGATGAGGTGGCAACTCTAGTGCCCGTGGGTCGGCGGATTCGATGTCCGCTCAAGACCCACAATCGCCTGACAGAGCTGCAGAATGGGGAACCGCCGATGTAAACACGGCGGTTCTCCATTCTGTGACAGGGGACAAACAGATCTACTGATCCCTGTCACTGGAATCAGTTAGATCTGTTATGTCCCGACCAGCCCATCCCCCCCACAACAGTTAGAACACGCCCACAGTTAACCCCTTCACTGCCCCCTGCAGGTTAACCCCTTCACTGCCAATGACATTTACACAGTAATCAGTGGATATTTAAATTTCTGATCGCTGTATAAATGTCATTGGTCCCAAAAATGTGTAAAAAATGTCCGACATTTATGCTGCAATATCGCAGTCCCGATAAAAATCGCAGATCGCCGCCATTACTAGTAAAAAAAAAAATAATAATAAAAACGCCATAAATCAATTCCCATAGTTTGTAGATGCGATAACTTTTGCGCAAACCAATCAATAAACGCCGATTGCGATTTTTTTTTTTTACCAAAAATATGTAGAAGAATATATATCGGCCAAAACTGATGAATAATTTTTTTTAATGGATTTGTACTTTAGCAAATGTAAAAAATATTGTTCTTTTTTGCAAAATTGTCGCTCATTTTTTGTTTATAGCGGCGATCAGAAATGATGCAGAGGTGATCAAATACCACCAAAAGAAAGCTCTATTTGTGGGAAAAGGACGCAAATTTTATTTGGGTACAAGGTCGCACGACCGCGCAATTGTCATTCAAAATGCGACAGCACTGAAAGCCAAAAATTGGTCTGGGCAGGAGGGGGGTTTAAGTGCCCAGTAAGGAAGTGGTTAATGCGCTATTTTTAGTGCTCAGGACAAGCACAAAAAATCATGCTTGCAGGACTTTTTTAAACGCGGCACCAGCGTGACGCCCCAGTGTAAATAGGTACATTGGAATTAATTGTTGTTGTTTGCATGTTCTCCCTGTGCCTGCATTGGTTTCCTCTGGGTACTCTGGTTTCCTCCCACAATCCAAAGACATGCTGGTAGGTTAATTGGATCCTGTCTAAATTGACCCTAGTATATATGAATGTGAGTTAGGGACCTTAGATTGTAAGCTCCTTGGGGGCAGGGACCGATGTGAATGTACAATATATATGTAAAGCGCTGCGTAAATTGACGATGCTATAGAAGTACCTGAAATAATGAATAAATTTACTGACAATGTCATTAGAGAAGTGGACGTTGTCAGTAGTTTTTATTTTTATTATTTTATTTTTTTATTTTTACAATATCTTTTAGGAGCCCCGTTAAGGGGCTTTGGTTAAACATCAGGGGTCTAAGGCTGGATTCACACCTATGCATTTTTTAGTGCTTTTTGCATTTTGCAGATTTGTACTGCAGTCCGTTTAACATGGTTTCATATGGCAGTGGTTCTCAACCCTGTTCTCAAGTACCCCCAACAGGCCATGTTTTGGAAATTTCTCTTAGATAAATTAGCTGTCCAAAATACCAAGCCATTGACTCTGATTTAAAGCACCTGTGCAAGATAAAGGAATACCTGCAAACATGGCCTGTTGGGGGTACTTGATATTGTAAATGTAAATAAATAAAAAAATAAAATGCATAGGTGTGAATCCAGCCTAACTCAGTGGGAATCTGTGCCACACAGGGTGAGTAGGATGTGCCCAGGCACACTTGGCACACCCTGTGCGCACGCCTACGATGAGATCATTCACCTGCTGCACCCAGGAAGAAGCATTTCCTCAGTCTCTTCTCCCCCCAGTGATCAGACTGCAACATTGTAACTTTGTGTAGGCTGAGATGATATCATTAGTCTGCTGCAGGCAGGGGGGCTGCATTTCCTCAGTCTCTCCTCCCCCAGTGATCAGACGGCAACATTGCAACCTTGCAGTACAGGAGGGCAGGGGCTGATGTGTAGCAGATATTTGAGAACCCAGCCAAGAAATGCACATACCAGGATTTACATGATTGTGCCATCCATGTCAGTCCATACCGGTTCACACTAGTGCGATGTCAGACATTGCATATGATGCGCACCGCATTGCTGTTCAGATCACATGCGATGTCTGTGTGATGCGATTTCCGCCATAGAAACTGTATGGTTGAAATTGCATCGCATTCGCACCAGAATGGTCCAGGACCTTTTTTTTGGTCCGCACTGGAATCGGATCACATAAGTGTGAACACCATGCGATCTGATTCCAATGCGGACCAAAAAAAACCTTCTGCACCATTTCACAGTTGGCACTGCGATCCAATCTGGGGGTGTTGTTAACTTTACATTGACACCCCCAACGGTTCGCAGATCTCAGTGTGAACCACTGTGCAATTCAGGTGCGATGCGGGAGCTCGCACTTAATTTGCAGGGTTCTCACATTGCACTCGTGTGAACCGGGCCTCCAGGAAGCAGATGGGTACTCTGGATGATGGACGAACAAAGATGGCATCATCCTTCTGAAGAGAAAATCAGATAAAGGCATCGTCGGGGGGAGTCCTGTGATTTCTGCAAAGGGGTAATAAATACCTGGAAGTGTTATACCAAACCTAACTGAGTGTGCTGCACCTAACAAAATATATCTGATGCTTCAACTGATTTCCATCAAAGAGTGCAAGCTCTTGTGTGCCGGACTTAATGGCTTTTTTTGTTCATGGTATGTTGCATCAGCCTATTCTGTATTGTCTGACTTCCCCCAATTGTGAGGTTTGCTGGAATATGTAAGTGCCCCACAATGTGGCAAAACAAAAACAAACACGTGTGCAGGAGAAACAAAGGAAAGTCTATGGTGGGCATTACTAAACACGCAGGACAGGTCCCAGCAGTCCCTACTGAATACAAAAGTCGCCCGAAGATGGGACGGAGGGACCCCTACTGAGCACACAGGACACCGGAGAACGACTCACAGTGTTCTCCACTTTCCCTAATGAATACACGGGACACCGGAGAACGACTCACAGTGTTCTCCACTTTCCCTACTGAATACACAGGGCACCTGAGAATGGGTCAGAGGGTTCCCTACTTTTTCTACTGAATATACAGGATTCCTGAGGATGGGTGCAGCAATCTCCACTGTTCCCTAGTGAATGCACAGGACAACTGAGGATGGGACACAGCGGTCTCTATGGAATACCTGAGGATGGGACACAGCAGTCCCTACTGAATGCACAGGACACCCAAAGATGGAATGCAGAAGTCCAAGCTGAATGCAGAGGATACCTAAGGATGGGATGCCCACTGAATACACAGGACACCCAAGAATGAGTAGAAGAGGTCACCACTGAATAAACAGGACACCCAAGGAAGGGTTGAAGCAGTCCAAATACATCAAATACAACCACTAATGTGGTTGGGAATGAAAAGCCTTCAAGGCCTGAAGAAGGAGAGGCCTTACCTCTAAAACGTGTTGGTTGTATACAATGTTCTTAGTAAATAAATATTTTAGTTGAATCAGCAAGCGAGATGAACGTTGTACTAGTTGCTTCTAAATGCACACCCAAGAGTAGTACATTGTGTTAGTCTGTGTGTATGGAATTCCTTGTGGCTGCAGCAAGTACATTGAGATCACACATTTCTACAAATAAAATGACACAGCAATAGTCTCCAGTCCTCTGGAAATCCGGGGTCATGAGAGAACTTGGGATAGAAGACTCCAGACTTCGGGAGATCCATGTATGAGAGAACTTGCAATAGCAAACTCCAGACTTCAGGAGATCTATGTCATGAGAGAACTCAGGACAGAAGACTCCAGACCTCGGGAGATCGGTGTCATGAGAGAACTTGGGATAGAAGACTCCAGACTTCTGGAGATCTGTTTAATGAGAGAACTTGGGATAGAAGGCTCCAGGACTCCGAAGATCTGTGTCATGAGAGAGCTTGCAATAGAAGACTCCAGACTTCAGGAGATACATGTCATGAAAGAACTTTGGATAGAAGACTACAGATCTCTGAGATCCGGGTCATGAGAGAACTCAGATTTCCTGAAGTCTGGATTCTTTTATCCTGAGTTCTCTCTTGACACGGATCTCAGAGGTCTGTAGTTTTCTATCCAAAGTTCTTTCCTGACATGCATCTCCTGAAGTCTGGAAACACGAATGACACGAATCTCTGGAGGCCTGGAGTCTTCTATCCCGAGTTCTCTCATTAAACAGATCTCCTAAAGTCTGGAGTCTTCTATCCCGAGTTCTCTCATGACACGGATCTCCTGAGGTCTGGAGTCTTCTACCCCTACTTCTCTCATGACACTGATCTTCTAAATTGTGGAGTCTTCTATTCTGACTTCTCTCATGAACAGATTTCCTGAAGTCTGGATTCTTTTATCCTGTGTCATGAAAGAAGTTTGGATAGAAGACTCCAGACCTCAGGAGATCCATGTCATGGAAGCAATTTGGATAGAAGACTCCAGATTTCAGGAGATCCATGTCATGAGAGAGCTTAGGATAGAAGACCCCAGACCTCAGAGATCCATGTCATGAAAGAGCTTGGGAGAGAAGACTCCAGACCTCAGGAGATCCATGTCCTGGGAGGCTGGGAGAAATTTGGATAGAAGACTCCAGATTTCAGGAGATCCATGTCATGAGAGAGCTTAGAATAGAAGACCCCAGACCTCAGAGATCCGTGTCATGAGAAAACTCAGGATAGAAGACCCCAGACCTCAGAGATCCGTGTCATGAGAGAACTCAGGATAGAAGACCCCAGACCTCAGAGATCCGTGTCATGAAAAGAGCTTGGGATAGAAGAGTCCAGACTTCAGGAGATCAATGTCATAAAAAGAGCTTGGGATAGAAGACTCCAGACTGTGGTGTTATGAGAGAACTTGGGATAAAACTGGTTGATCACAGAGACTTCATTCAGGATCTTCCATGATATAACAGGCCTGATGATTTACTAAATAATTGCTAACTGAGGCCGGCCACATTTTCTATAAACTCTAATGCTACAGAGAGAAGAACGAAGCTGACATTTTAGTTTAAATTGGACAGCGTGGCACTTTTCTTTCTCTGAACTCCAGGATAAGTAAAAATCGTTGAAATCTATCTGTCATGTGTATTCTTCTTGAGCCTTATCATTAACTGATCCATAATTCCCCTTCTACCTAGACCTTTTAAAGTCTGCAGTGTGGAGGGGTTACCTGTGCCAACCAAGGGCCCTGGAGATATAATAGTCTTGTGACTTATAATTTCCTCCAGTTGCTGTCCTTCATCCCCCTAATCTAGGGAAAGTGACACCTCGCCTCAAATTACAGCATAGCTGTGAAAGGGGAGCCATATGGACGAGGATGACAGAGCCCATTACATTCTATTACAGAGCAGACAACAATCTGTTCCTCACCAGCTAAGGGTCAGAGATACGTCTGGAGAATTACATCGCATAAAATACTGTGGAGTTTGAGGAATGAAGGATGGCGAGCCAATAAAATGAGAGCCTTGTAATGCCATTGTGGACAAACCGCAGGAGCCAGCCAGATGTAGAATCCCGTACTGCAGTGGTTCTCAACCACTGGGCCATGGCCTACTGCCGGGCTGTGGCCTCCCTCCTACTGGGCCTCCAGCCAGCCAGCCAGCTACTACAGCTCCAACTTTACAAGTAGTCCCTCTGCATTGCACTCCGTTTAATGCTCTGGGATTGCAGGTCAACAAGCCCAGACCCCGATCTACCAGTCACTTGGCCACGATCTACGGGTTGCTGACCCCAGCTGTATACCCTATATTTACATCATATACTGTATACCCTATATACCCTATATTTACATCATATACTGTATACCCTGTATACTGTATACCCTATATTTACATCATATACTGTATACCCTATATTTACATCATATACTGTACACCCCGTATACCCTATATTTACATCATATACTGTATACCCTATATTTACATCATATATGTATACCCTGTATACTGTATACCCTATATTTACATCATATACTGCACACCCCATATACTGTATACCCTATATTTACATCATATACTGTATACCCTATATTTACATCATATACTGTACACCCTATATGTACATCATATACTGTATACCCTATATGTACATCATATACTGTATACCCTATATTTACATCATATACTGTATACCCTATATGTACATCATATACTGCACACCCCATATACTGTATACCCTATATTTACATCATATACTGTATACCCTATATTTACATCATATACTGTACACCCTATATGTACATCATATACTGTATACCCTATATTTACATCATATACTGTATACCCTATATTTACATCATATACTGTATACCCTATATGTACATCATATACTGTACACCCCGTATACTGTATACCCTATATTTACATCATATACTGTATACCCTATATGTACATCATATACTGTATACCCTATATTTACATCATATACTGTATACCCTATATTTACATCATATACTGTACACCCCAAATACTGTATACCCTATATTTACATCATATACTCTATACCCTATATGTACATCATATACTGCATACCCGGTGTACGGTATATTTACATCATATACTGTATACCATGTGTACCCTATATTTACATCATATACTGTACACCTCATTTACTGTATAACCTATATTTACATCATATACTGTATACCCTATATGTACATCATATACTGTACACCCCATATACTGTATACCCTATATTTACATCATATACTGTACACCCCATATACTGTATACCCTATATTTACATCATATACTGTACACCCCATATACTGTATGCCCTATATTTACATCATATACTGTACACCCCGTATACTGTATACCAGGCCTCGACAAACCCCAGGCGCCAGGTCGCCATGGCGACCAGAAATCGCGTCCTGGCGAGTGACTGCCGTTCCTTCTCTCCCCATGTTAAAACAGCGTGTCAGAAACAACAAGGAAATAAGAGGATTGAGAGTTGTTGATAGGTCCGTCGGACAAACAATGAAAAAATAAGATTCATCTTTGTTTATAGGGCCCTTCGGCCCGTCGGCCGGTTCAAATTGTCGACAAATTCGTCTCTTGAGAGCCGAGAGCGAAGCGACTTAGACTGTGCGACAAAATTGTACCCCTCTCTTCCTTGCCGTCAGTGAGCGGTCCTGCGCTAAAGACCAGCGGTACCGCTGGACCGCGGACCCCAAACAGCTCCGGACCATATGTCATATGCCCCACATGTCATATACTACATTTATATCCCGTATGTCATATACCCCACATGTCATATACTACATTTATATCCCATATGTCATATACCCCACATGTCATATAC
>BLSH010081259.1:578758-597466 GCA_018402905.1 Glandirana rugosa
CCCCCCTCCCCCTTCTCCATATATAGCAGTGAGCTCTTCCTACCACTCTACTGCCTGATGAAAGAGTGCGCCTGCTCCTCACACCGCAGGCCTGCAGACTCTGAAACGCGTCGCATGTCAGTGACGCGGGACGCTGTGCGCCTTGGATCCCGGAAGCTCCTCACCATCTCCATCACCACGAGGGAAACCCTACAGACACGACCGCAGGCGGTCGCCCCAACCGATGGACTGTCTTCCCACGGATGACCAGCACACAGGGACCCGCAGGAAATAGACACTGCTATCTACATATGTCTATCCGCAGACGAAAGTGCGGACACGCTCCCCTAAGACTCTGAATCTGTGAGTGTAATCTACCTGTGCATTTTTTATTGTAATAAAACTTTCTGCATTTAGAGGCGCCTTCTCTCTGTTATTGTATTCTAGTTTTGTGGCTTGGCTTATCCACAGAAGAGCTGCCGATCTGCAGTCCCTCTCCCTGGACACACTCCAACCCTTGCAGACCTGCTGCTTGGCCCTGCGCCTATTCCTCCATTTCTCTCTGCATTGCAGGCTGCTTTGGATGGACACTGGTGAGGCTGCATTGATGGGCACTGATCAGGCTACACTGATCAGGCTGTGCTGATGGGCACTGGCGAGGCTGCATTGATGGGCAATGATCGGGCTGCATTGATGGGCAATGATCGGGCTGCATTGATGGGCAATGATCGGGCTGCATTGATGGGCAATGATCGGGCTGCATTGATGGGCACTGATCAGGCTGTAATGATTGGCATTGATCAGGCTGTGCTGATGGGCACTGGTGAGCCTGCATTTATGGGCACTGATCAGGTTGCATTTGATAGGCACTGATGAGGCTGCATTGATGCATTATTTTTGTTAAACCTCCTTTGTTGCTATTAACATTAAATTATGTTACCACATTGTATCATATTTGTCTTGCTTCATAACATCAATATCCGTTCTAAAACCAGGTGGGCATGGATGGTGAGCTGATTCGGTGGTTCAATGGGCCACTTGACTGGACTTGCCCCCCAGGCCTAAGGCTGCCAGCCTTCCCCTGATAGGAGTGTACTAATGAGCTCTTTTAGTGAACATCTATATGAACATGCCATGATCTCCTGAGGTCACCACTTAAGGACAGCTGAAGTCCTCTATGGAAAGAGTGGGAGATGAGCAGTGCTGGAGATAAATGATCAGATCAAGGACAGGATGCTCAGCATTAGGATGTGAACCCAGAGCACAAACACATGTGTGTATATCAGCAGAGCAATGGATGGTGTCAGTAGAGCAAAGATTGGTTTCAGTAGCGCAGTGGACGGTGTCAGTAGTTTTTTATTTTTGAATAATTTTTTACAATATTCATTTTATTTTTTTTATTTTTTTTTTAAAACCCACGTTATGGGGCTTTGGTGAAATATCAAGGGTCTAAACAGACCCTTGATGTCTTACGTTTGGGACAGAGAAAGAAACTGAGGACAGAGATTTTCCAGTCCATTTCTCTGCAGCCTGTTGTAAGCATAGTTTACTATGCTTCAGTTAAGAATGAAGACAGGCGTGATCGGTACAGATCACTCACTGTGTTCATTCAGAAAAGAAAGGCCACTTAATGAAATATTTACCAGCCCTTCCCTTCTCCTGAGAGGAGAGAAGGGAAGCTGGCAGGACTGCAGGGGGGAGACGGGAAGCAGGGGGAATCGGCATCGCACAGGGCGATTAGAGTGTGCCCAGACACACGCAGCACACCCTGTGCGCACACCTATGATGCTCAGAATACATTTTTACACAATTAGAGCTCATTTATCTCCCAAACTCACATGGTAAATGTCATAGGAGTGTTCTAATGGGCTGTTCTAATGATCATCCATATGAACAGGCCAGGATCTCCTGAGGTCACCACTAAGGGACAGCTGAAGCCCTCTATGGAGCGGGGAGGAGATGAGCGGTGCTGGAGATAAGTGATGAAGCACAGGATGCTCAGGATACATTTTTGCTGTAGTAATTCTCACTCCCTTCCCGAATTCACATGGTAATTGTAATAAGAGTGCTCCAATGTTCAAGAGAACATCTACATGAACAGGCCATGCCCTCCCGAGGTCACCAATGAAGGATGGCTCAAGTCCTCAGCGGTGGAACACATCTGTAAAAATAAGAGCGGACCCAGAGGCAACTGCCCTCTTGATCCACAGTTCCTCTAGTGGGTTCAGAGGGCAAACACGTTCCCACAGTTCAGAAACATGGCTGCTTGTCCTCCTTCCAGGGACACATGATCATAAGGCTGCTTGTCCTCCTTCCAGAGACACATGACCATAAGGCTGCGTGTCCTCCTTCCAGGGACACATGACCAGAAGGCTGCTTGTCCTCCTTCCAGGAACACATGACCAGAAGGCTGCTTGTCCTCCTTCCAGGGACACATGAGCAGAAGGCTGCTTGTCCTCCTTCCAGGGACAAATGACCATAAGACTGCTTGTCCTCCTTCCAGGGACACATGAGCAGAAGGCTGCTTGTCCTCCTTCCAGGGACAAATGACCATAGGCTGCTTGTCCTCCTTGCAGGGACACATGACCATAAGACTGCTTGTCCTCCTTCCAGGTACACATGACCATAAGACTGCTTGTCCTCCTTCCAGGTACACATGACCATAAGACTGCTTGTCCTCCTTCCAGGGACACATGCCCCTAAGACTGCTTGTCCTCCTTCCAGGGACACATGACCCTAAGACTGCTTGTCCTCCTTCCAGGGACAAATGACCATAAGGCTGCTTGTCCTCCTTCCAGGGACCCATGACCATAAGGCTGCTTGTCCTCCTTCCAGGGACACATGACCATAAGGCTGCTTGTCAGTATGGAGATAATGGCTCATAATTGTGGTTTGTAGACGTGTCACATATGTGAAATTTGCAGTGTTTGGACGTGGCGGTGGAATATGTCTGGCTCTTTCTAAATAAATGATAAGAATTAATAATAATGATGGGATGGCTGGCTGTTCTCACAGTGGCAGGAGAGGGATCAGGGGGGAGAGGGATAATGGTTAGCAGGCCAGGGGTAAGGAAAGGGGGGGTCACAGGAAATCTGCAGACACTCAGTCTGTCAGGGGAAGCTCTGCTCTCTCTCTTCTGAACTGGGAAACACAAGACGATTCATTGGGGTTGCAGAACACAAATCCGATTCATCGTCGTGTATCACAGAACGACTCCAACCAAAGCCCCGGGACATCTCCACCCCCAATCTGTGTGAGGTCCACGACCCGCAGGACACGTATGGCACAGAGCTGCCATGGAGGCTAAAAAAAAAAGTGAAGGAAGAACGTCTTTCCTTCCTGTAAGACCCAATTTACTATTTCTAGTGCAGCAATAAAGGGAGAAGCTGATTGGCTGCTATTGGAGGGTTCCAAGAAAAGATCTTTCGTGGTAAATGCTGACACTCGTGGCCTCATTCACCACTGGCCTTACACAAGAATCTGATAGGATGCCCGACTATAACTGGTCAGATTTACTTAACCTCTTGCCGCCCAAGTAACGCATATGTGTAGTAGCAAAGATGGTGGGATTCGACGCCCACAAGCCGATGGCGGAGGTTCCTGTGCTAAGAGCGCGCTGCATGGTCCCAGCACAGTGGGACAGCTCTGGGTCTTTAGTCACGATCGGGGGGCTGACAACCAATCACAATAGTCACGTAATCGGAAAGTACTTCTCGCCTCCTGGGATTAATTACCCAGGGATGCCAGGCTCATTGACGGGACATGGTCGTCCAGTGCCCAGGGCAAAGATGCCAACTGCCCCCCATGATGTGCAAGCTTAGGGGATCCTAGGCCCAGCAGCCACTCACTTGTCAAAATCACTGCCTCTGTCACTACTCCTGTCAGCCTTGTAGCAGAAGAAAGGCGCCCCCACCCCTACAGTTAACCATTTTGCCCAGGGCAGCCACCCCTCCTGCCCACCCCTTGTCCCGGCCCTGCTGGGGTTGGGCAAGCAGGGGTTAAGTAGATGCAAACACTTAGCTTGGTATACCTAGTTTTCACCTACTTTTCTCCTTTCTTGCAGCTAATCTCCTGCAGCCTCTTTACAGCCCCTTCCTGTCCACATGCACTCCAGCAGGGCGGGTTTCCTGATGGCAACAACACTGGACCATGTCTGTGTAATGTGTTCTGAAACAGCCACCTGAAGACTTCGCTGGAAGCCCTTGTGACAGGGTGACAACCCAGTAACACAATTAGAAGACAGGGCCAGAGTGTTGTCACACATAACAGGAAGTGCCTGAACAAGGACCTTCATGGCAGGATTACCGCAGACTATTTTAATGAAAGCCGTAGATTAAAAAAAAAAAACTTTTCAAAGTGATATTAAAGGTTTAGTTTAAAAACAAACCTGTTGTACTTACCTGCTCTGTGTAACGTCTGTGCACAGAGCAGCTCTGATCCTCATCTTCTCGGGGTCCCATCGGTGCTCCTGGCTCCTTCCCCTTGACCAGTGCCCCCAAGAGCAAGGCACTTGGTATGGGGGCTCTGGTGCATGCTCGCTCTTGAGTCCCACTCTATGGGATTGATTTACTAAAGGAAAATAGACTGTGCACTTAGCAAAGTTCAGTTGCACTCTTCAAGTGCAGTTGCTCCAGAGCTTAGTGAATAAGGTAAAGCTTCACTTTGCAAAGAGTACCCAATCACATGAAAGGGAAATAAAAAAAACAGCATTTTGTTTTTTTAAATCAGAAAAAAGTTTTATTGAGAAAAGACATGAATACAGAGCCCACCAGCCGGGTAGACATAATCGCATATTCATACAGTTTTATCCAACAAAGCAAGGAGAAGAGCAATACACCGATATAGGCATTGTATACATTAGAGTACCGCCCAGCTCGCCAAATAGTGCCAGGGACAAACAGTTAAGGCATGTTACGTCATTTTCTCTTGCGATTTGATTTGAGATTGGCATGTGAAAAAAAAAATGGACGATCTGTCGTCCGATTTTCGGATCGTGTGTACGGGGCATAAGGCAGATGCGTCTCGGCTCCCGCCCCCTGCTCTCTCTTCATTGGCTGTGATTGACAGCAGTGGAAACCAATGGTTCCGGCAGCTGTGTCTTAGCCAATGAGGAGAGAGAGACCCGGGACAGACAAAGCTCCCGTGCACAGCACTGGATCGAAAGGGGGGGGGGGGGCGGGGGGGACACACTGAAGGTTTTATACCTTCAAACACAGAATGCATGAAGGTAAAAACCCTTCAACCTTTACGACTACTTTAAAATTAAATTTGCATGTTAACTGCCAATGCCACCCCTTGAAACATGTGACAGCTCACAAGTGTATTTGGGATGTAACATGTAACAGGGTGTAAATTGGAATCTGCATATCAGATTCTGCTGGGAAAAGTTCAGCACTTATGAAAATCTGTGGAAGAAAAAAAAAGTGGAAGCTGCAGCCTGCGATGCCAACACAGGGGGTATGTAGAGGGTGCGACTGTCCCCAGGCCCATTAGATCAGGGGGCCTGCAGATAAGACATCTTCCTATTTCCCAGAGGTGTACATAAATTGCCTTGAAAAGGGGGGCACACAAAGAGAGGAACAAGCTTTGGGTGCACAGAAGGAAAGAGGCAAACGTAGGGTGCACTCACACAGGGAAAGGGTCATTCTTGGGGTGCACGGAAGGAGAGGCTCAATTTAAGGGAGCATTTAAGGGTGCACATAGGGAAAGAGGGCATGTGAGAATGCACACCAGGAAAGGGGCAATTTCAGGATGAACACAAGGCATGGAGTATTCTCAGCAGGGCCGGATCTAGGGCTAAGCCCCCCAGATTTTATTCATGCCCCCCCCCAGGACCAGTGACATTGGTGAGGGACTGTGGGTCACTGCTCAGTCTCGGTAATGCAGAGTCGGCAAAGCTGCACAGTGCCCAAGGTGGGACTATTTGTGAAGGGTGGGGGCTGAGAGGTCTGAAGTGATGTGAGACTCTGAAGTGAAGGGGGGACTCATTTGTGATGGGGTTGACTCTAATGTGAAGGGGGCTTAGATGTGATGATGAAACTTTGGTGTGAGGGGGGAGAGGGTCTAATTTAAAAAAGGTGACTTTGATGTGAAGAGAGGACCCTGTTGTAAAGGGAAGGGGATGTGTGTGTTGTGTGTGCATTTGATCTGCAGATGAATGAAGCAGATTAAATACAAAAGTACCAATGTAACTTTGTATCTCTATCTCCTGTCTGATCAATGTTTATAAACAATGTTACTTTGTATCTCTCTTTCTCTTGTCTGATCAATGTTTATAAACAATGTTACTTTCTATCTCCCGTCTGATCAATGTTTATAAACAATGTTACTTTGTATGCACACAAGGGCATGCTATGAGGGAGGCTGTGTAGGCGAAACACGTTACCATTTTTATACTGTATTCATGCCATGATGTAGCTAATAAAGTGTAACAAGAAGCGTATACCGGGTGGCCAGCTCTTTTTCTGCTTTGCACACAAGGAAAGAGAGGAACATGAGAGTGTACACAAGAGGTAATATTGGGGTGAACATAAGAAAAAGGGTAATCTTCGAGTACACACAAAGATGGGGACAAGCTTTGGGTGCACACAAGAGAAGAAGAGATCTTGGAGTGCACACAGGAAAAGGGGCGCATGAAAGTGCACACAAAGTAGTAGAGGGAACAAGAGAGTGCACACAAGGTAGGAGGCAATCTTAAGGTGCACACAAGGAGGAGGTGGCACATGAGAGCTCACACAAGAAATGGGGAAATATTGGGGTGCACACAAAGAGAGGGGAAAGCTTGGGGTGCACATAAGGGATGCATATAAGGAAAGAGGCAATATTGGGGTGCACACAAGGAAAGGGACAAGTTCTGAGTTCAAACAAGGAAAATTGGCAATCTTGGGATGCACGCAACAAAAGAAGAAATCTCAGGGTGCACACAAGAAGGGAACAAGACTAGGGTCCATACCTAGAAAAATGGAAATTTAGGGGTGCACACAAGGAAAGAACCAATAGCAGGTGAACACAAAGAAAGTGCACACAAGGCAAGAAGCAATTTCGGGGTGCACACAAGGAAAGTGGGCACATGAGAGTGCATTCATGGCAAGAGGCATATTTGGGGTGCACACAAGGTAAGAAGCAATCTTAGGATGCACACAAGGAGAGGGGGCACATGAGAGTGCACACATGGCAAGAGGCATATTTTGGGTGCACATAAGGAGAGGGGCACATGAGAGTGCATACATGGTAAGAGGCATATTTTGGGTGCACACAAGGTAGGAAGCAATCTTGGGGTGCATACAAGGAGAGGGGGCATATGAGAGTGCACACATGGCAAGAGGCATATTTGGGGTGCAAACAAGGTAAGAAGCAATATTGGGGCGCATACATGGAAAGGGGGCACATGAGAGTGCACACATGGCAAGAGGCATATTTGGGGTGCATACAAGGTAAGAAGCAATCTCGGGGTCACACCAGGAGAGGTGGCACATGAGAGCTCACACACACACAATGGGGAAATATTGGGGTGTGTACAAAGAGAGGGGAAAGCTTGGGGTGCACACAAGGAGAGGGGGCACATGAGAGTGCACACATGGCAAGAGGCATATTTTGGGTGCACACTGATGTGGAAATGTGAGGCCTATGATTTTTACCTTCAATAATTATCAGCATTAATAAATGGGCATACAATATGGTTTAAAAATATATGTCAGAATACTGCCTGGACATTCTGTGAACATTTGACATCATAAAACAGCTCTGGTATTTTATCTAGAATTGGTATCTGCAAAGCTCTGCTTATATCGTCCACTATACTACCTGGTGGATAACTGTGAAAAGGCCAGTCCCTTGCCTGGAGGGAATCACTTGGGGGTGGGGGGAAAATGGCCTCTGATAGTGGTAATGTTACCAAACATGTTTTACTTACAGGGGGTTGGGCAGAGAGGGGGTATAAAAAGTAAGCCTAGCTTCTAAACTGTCTGTTTTGGATGGTTCGTTACAACATGGAGATGTAAGGCTGTATTTTTGTCACCATAATTCTTCTTTCCCTCTCTTTTCTTTTTCTCTTTCTTTCCCTCCCTTAATAACCTTCTATTTTAACATGGATCAACTATTTTCATTTTGGTAATCCTCACGTTGTATTTTAGCAATAATTTGGATGCTTGTAAGATTGTAATGTTTACCCCTGATTTGGTTATGTTTAATTAGTGACTAACTTCTTTTCTGTAAAAATAAATTAGATCTTTATTTTTCTTTAGCAAAGGTGTCATCTATTATTGATTTTATTTGTAATAACTGCAACAGCACGGGTTGCTTCTAGTATCCACAAAAGGTATAAATCACTTATTTTATTTATCAGTAAGCCTATGAGTGTGTTAGGTAAAAATCGCTTTAACAACACAAGGTAAGAAGCAATCTTGGGGGGCACACAAGGAGAGGGGGCGTATGAGAGTGCATACATGGCAAGAGGCATATTTGGGGAGCACACAAGGTAAGAAGCAATCTTGAGGTGCACACAAGGAGGAGGGGGCACATGAGAGTGCACACATGGCAATAGGCATATTTGGGGTGCATACAAGGTAAGACGCAATCTTGGGGAGCACACAAGGAGAGGGGATACATGAGAATGCACACATGGCAAGAGGAATATTTGGGGTGCACACAAGGTAAGAAGCAATCTTGGGGTGCACACAATGAGAGGGGGCACATGAGATTGCACACATGGCAAGAGGCATATTTTGGGTGCACACAAGGTAAGAAGCAATCTTGGGGTGCACACAAGGAGGGGGCACACGAGAGCTCACACAAGGAATGGGGGAATATTGGGGTGCACACAGAGGGGAAAGCTTGGGGTGCACATAAGGGATGCATATAAGGAAAGAGGCAATCTTGGGGAGCACACGAGGTGAGGGGACATAAGGTAGTGCATATAAAGAAAGGTGCAATTTTGGGGTCTTCTGCCCCCATGTGGGTTAATAAATAATCTAGATCTCCTGTAGGGGTGTCTATGGTGGAAAGCCTCGGCGTCGTGTCCGCCATGTGGGATTAATCAGGAAGTATGTGTTTAGAAGAACAGACAGATTGCAGAAGTTATAAAGGAGCATTCAGCCAGAAAAAACTCCTCGACACCTGGCTTTTATTTCCTTGGCGGAGGGGGAGGGGACAGACGCCAGGTGAGGGGGATCAGGTTTACCTGTCCCTGCTGGCCGGGGTCACACACTCCCCGCTCTGCAGTCTTCAGGCTGCGGGGACATTCGCCCTTTCATCTCATCCTGGAGGTGAGAAGCTGCAATCAAAGGATATCAATCTCATCAGGATATCAAATACCATCACACCATGGAGGACGCAGATCCCTGCTCCAGACAGCATGGCAGGACATGCTGGGACTTGTAGTTCCGCCACAGCAACAGATAATGGCCCTGATCACATCTGCACATTTTAGGTGCATTGCAATAGAATAAAGTTATTATTGCGGAATCTTTGATGACATCCCAAGCAAAACACCGTTACACAAATTTCTAAGATAATGCAAATAAAGCTTGCAACACTTAAATCCTCCCTCTGGCCTCCCATTCAGTCTTGCACAGTTGTTTCCGGCTCCTCTCCTGAACTGAAACGGCTTCCTCTGATTTCACCGCACACTGTGAGCTTCCCACAATGTGCATTAGAAGCTGCAGCAAGCCAGATAGAGCCCCGCCCCATTTCCTGGCTGCAGGATGGCATCCACTAGCCTGACTGTTCCTGGCCCCGCCCCCTTTCATTGATTGAATATCAGTCCTTTCAATCACGGAGGCTCAGCATTAGATGTGGGCGTTACCTTCGCAAACACAGCCTGCTTAGGACCGCCCATTGCTCCAGACTGACACCCACCCATCAAGGCATTTTGATATTTGCATAACCCCTCCCACTGCTTGCATCAGGACTGAGGGCTCTGGAGAGGAGTACTGAGGCTGTGATGGTTTCAGGAAGCCGCGTACAGCCCCCTGCCGGCTCCTCCCACCAGCCAGGATCTGCCTGCATTGCATAGAGAAGCACAGAGACCCGGTGATTATGGGCGCCATTCACAAAGCCGTATCTTAAGGGATCTGTGCATGCGGTAAGATACCACCAGGGCCGGCGCTACCACTAGGCTAACTAGGCAGCCCCCTAGGGCGCACTGCTGCCTAGGGGCGCCTGGCCGCTGGTTTCCTTTCGTGTATGCATGCTCTGCAAGCTGTAGCATGTAACTCAGTCTCAGGCAGCTGCTCTGTCTCACCGGTAGTGTAATTAGAGGCACAGCACTGGAGCCAGTACTAGAGGAAGCAGAGCCGCTGCTTCCTATATAGCACAGTCTCCTTTCACATGGTCAGGGCAAAGGGGGTGGGGTCAGGGGTGGAGCCAATGGAGGCGGCAAAATGAGGTTATGTCTAGGGCAGGGATGTGCAATTAGCGGACTTCCAGATGTTGCAGAACTACAAATCCCATGAGGCATAGCAAGACTCTGACAGCCACAAGCATGACACCCAGAGGCAGAGGCATGATGGGACTTGTAGTTTTGCAACAGTTGGAGGTACGCTAATTGCATATCCCTGCTCTAGGGTGTCAAAAATCCTTGCACCAGCCCTGGATACCGCACAGTGTTTTTAAAAACGTTTTTTGTCATTCACTATAAAACATGCGACCAAAATACAGAGGGAGTTATTTTATGAAGTCATGCGGTATTTTAGTAGCAAAAGCCTGCAGTAATTCAACATCATTTTTTAACACAGGCTGTAAATAGCTGGCTGTTAAGGAGCGAGTGCCCGCAGGCATGCTTTCACTCAAGGACCAAGCCTCTTTTTGAGATTCGGCGTTTACAAGTTAAAATCAGGGTTTTTTTTGCTAGAAAATTATTTAGAACCCCCAAACATTATATATATTTTTTTCTAACACCCTAGAGAATAAAACGGCGATCGTTGCAAAACTTTATGTCACACCGTATTTGCACAGCGGTCTTAAAAGCGTGATTTTTTTGGAAAAAAATCACTTTTTTTAATTAAAAAATAAGACTACAGTAAAGTTATCCCAATTTTTTGCCATATTGTGAAAGATGAGGTTACGCCGAGTAAATTGATACCCAACATGTCATGCTTCAAAATTGCGCCCACACGTGGAACGGCGACAAACTTTGGCACTTAAAAATCTCCATCGGCGACGTTTAAAATTTTCTGCAGGTTACCAGTTTAGAGTTACAGAGGAGGTCTAGTGCTAGAATTATTGCTCTCGCTCTAACAATCGTGGCGATCCCTCACATGTGTGGTTTGAACACCATTTTCATATGTGGGCGGGACTTCCGTATGCGTTCGCTTCTGTGTGCGAGCTCGGCGGGAAGGGGCGCTTTAAATTTTTATTTTTTCCTTATTTATTTTACTTTTTATTTTTTATATTTACACTGTCCTTTGAAAAAAAAATGTTGATCACTTTTATTCCTATTACAAGGAATATTAAATTAAATATGAGATCTGGGGGTCAAAAAGACTTCAAATGTCATATTTACACTAAAACGCAATAATAAAAATAAATTAATTAAATGTCATTTGCAAAAAAAAAAAAAAAAAATTCTCCTTTAAGAGCATTGGGCGGAAGTGACGTTTGCCGTCGCTTCCGCCCTGATATGCTATGGAGCCGAGTGGGCGCCATCTTCCACTCTCTCGGCATCCAGGCTCAGAGGTGAGCGGAACCGATCGTCTCTGCTGCTACCGGCGGCTCAGATAAGCAGCAGAGACGACAAAAAAGTGACGGGGGGGCACCTTTCCCGTCCCCGATAAAAGTGATCTCGCTGCGAATCCGCCGCAGAGACCACTTTTATCTGAAAGCTGGCCGCCCACCGTTTAAATACATACTGGGGTCTGCTACCAAAGCAACAGTATTTAATGGCAAAGTACCGCCGTATAATGACGGCGGGAGGTCTGGAAGTGGTTAACAACCATTTACTGTCATGGTTGCTAAGGAGTGGGCGGCCAATGCGTCCTTAGCGACCATGTTGTTTACTGGTTGTTAAGGTTGCCGGCGGCTGCCGTTTCCTGAAACATTGCATGCCGGGGGCTACTACTTATTTACCGCATACATTTTTTTTTTACCATTTGTGAGTTGACTTTCACTCCTCTTTAAAGAGGAAGTAAAGTCTTCCTCTTTAAGGCTGCATTCACACTACAGCGTTTTTGATTCGCAGGCAGAGTTATTGCAAATCCGCCCGCTATTTGACAGCGCCGAGGTGTGAATGACAAGTCGCGGGACTCGCACTTGAGATGCCATTCACTTGAATGACACGTCAAATCGTGGTGCGGGTCTGCGTTAAATCGGGCGTTAAATTGTGCTGCAATCGCGGGACGCATGTCTCCCACAAATAGTTCAGGAGCTACTTTGGGATGACATGAGTCCCGCGATTGCAGCTCAATTTAACGCCCGACAGTGGCGGAAGACCTGCACTGCGATTTGAGGTGTCATTCAAATGAATGGCATCTTAAGTGCGAGCCCCGCGATTTGTCATTCACACCTCAGCGCTGTCAAATCGCGGGCAGATTTGCGGCAAATCTGCCCGCAATTCAAATCGCTGTGGTGTGAATGCAGCCTAATTGTACCTATAGGTAGGCCTATAATAAGGCTTACATGTAGGTATTGTAACTATCTCCTAAACTTGCACCATTTAGGAGACATTCACTATATACGTCATCGGTGCATGCGCACTGAAGGAACGGCCGCTCGAGCTGATTTTTTTCAGGGCCGTGCCGTGACCGGTGGCTCACATGCACGGGAGTGACGTCATTGCGGCTCCGGCCAATCACAGCGCCGGAGCCCGTGAACCTGGAAGCAACTCCAGGAAAGATGTCGGCCCATGACAGCGGGGTGCTGGCGCTGGTGCAGGGCATCTTTCTACGGTAAGTATTTTATAATGAGCTAGTATGCCAAGCATACTAGCTCATTATGCCTTTGTCTTGCAGGTTTTTTTTTTTTTTGGAGGTTTACAACCTCTTTAAAGCGGAGTTCTACCCAGGAACATTTTTTTTTTTTACATTTTCCCAGCCCTTAAAATATACAGAACAACATTTGCAGAAAATTTTTTTTTTGACCTACCAGAAGTGCCCTGTTGTTATGCGGTGGCATCTAATCTGCCACTTCCAGCTCCGCGGCGCTCCGCATCACTTCCTGTTTGGCCAGCGCTCCCGGGAAATGTGAGTCATCATCGTTTCCCAGTAGTCCGTGAGCATCCCTGTGTTAAAAATTGCTGCGCCCGGTGATTCACTGAGCATGCGCGAGATCGGGAGGTGCATGCTGGTTACCCAGCATGCACCTCTTCCAGGAAGAAGGTGAGAGTGGGCTTCAGATGCCCACAACCAAAATGGAAATGCCAAGACAACTGAACTCTGCACAGTAAGCAAAAAAAAAAAAAAAAAAACGATAATATTGGCTAATACAGATTGCAATGCTTTTATTGATATGTTTTATATAGGCTGATGGGATGAAAGAGAAAAAAAATGATGTGGGCGGAGCTCCACTTTAATGCGGTATTTATTGAGCGTTTTTGCTTTATGCAGTGAACTGACATTTTCAGGATCGCATGCGGTATTTGGGAAAACGCCTAAATACTAGAAATGCACCGAATGGAGATTTTGGTGCTAAAAACAAAAATTCAGGATGCACTTGGCCAAAAACTGAAACTGAAAATAAGTTTTTTTTAAAAGAAATATTATATTTTTATATATAAATGTATTATATTCGAAATGCATCCCTTTAAATTCTATGTGCGTCTTCACAGTGGGTCCACTGAGCTTCCGTTGTGGTGGCAAAAATCCTGCTTGCTGCGTTTTTGGTCAGTTAACCGCTTCCTTACCGGGCACTGTCACCCCCTTCCTGCCCAGGCCAATGTGCAGCTTTCAGAGCTGTCGCACTTTGAATGACAATTACTCAGTCGTGCAACACTGTACCCATGTGACATTTTTATAATTTTTTTCACACAAATAGAACTTTCTTTTGGTGGTATTTAATCACCACTGGGGGTTTTTATCCTTTGCTAAAAGAAAGACCGATAATTTTGAAAAAAACAAACTGTTTCATAGTTTGCTATAAAATTTTGAAAACAGGTAATTTTTCTCCTTCATTGATGTGCGCTGATGAGGCTTCACTGATGGGCACTGAGAGGTGGCACTGATGGGTGGCAGTGATGAGCACTGATAGGTGGCACTGAAGGGCACTGATAGGTGGTAGTGATAGGCGACACTGATAGGTGGCACTGATGGGTGGCAGTGATGGGCACTGATGGTTGGCACTGATGGACGGCACTGATAGATGGCACTGATAGGTGGTACTGATAGGCAACACTGATGGGTGGCAGTGATGGACGGCACTGATGGGCACTGATAGGTGGCACTGGTAGGCATTGGTTGGTGACACTGATAGGCAGCACTGATCGGTGGCGCTGATGGGCATTGATAGGTGGCACTGGTGGGCATTGATAGGTGGCACTGGTGGGCAAAGGTAAGTGGCACTGTGGGCACTGGGAGGTGGCAGTGGTGGGCACAGATTAGGCAGCCGCGGCTCTCTGTGTGAGGGGCCGATGTCCCTCTGACAGAAGCCTGTGATCAGCTGTCATTGGCTTGCCGGGACTGGCCCCATTACGCCGATCTGTGATCAGCCGAGTCTCATACACTTGATGTTCACAGAGCGTGCCATGTGCACCCTCTGCAGCGACGCGCAAGCAGCAAATGCTCAGGAGGACATCTATTGGCGCCCCCCCCCCATCAATTAAGGCCCACGCTGTAGCCGTCATTCGGCTATATCGCGGACGGGATGTGGTTAAAAAATAACCGCACCAGAAATGCACCTCCCCATTGAAATCGCAGCAAGAATGCACCAATAAACGCACCCGTGTTACGTTTTTTGATGCAGGCTTTGAGTCACATGACCTATGTTAAACACACCATAAGCTCGGTAAAATCGTTGGTAAAATTGCGCACCTTTTCTGCGCCATTATCGGCACCCTTTTCTCTTAGTGGCAAAATGCCGATAACACCATTTTCGGCCGCCGAAATTTGGAAATTTGGGTGCATCTCTACTAAACACCGTGGGTGATCTGGATCTGTGAATGGAGCCGTATATCACCGGGTGTAAATTCAGGTATGCAATGAAAACACTGAGGATTTATTAAAAATGTCATTAGAGGGTTGATGGGGGAGAGGGAGGGGGTGGAGTAGGAAGCTCACAGTGTGCGGTGAAACCAGAGGAAGCCATTTCAGTCCAGGAGAGGAGCCTGTGCAAGACTCATAGGTGTGCGCAGGTGGTGTGGCAGGTGTGCCTGGGCACACCCTAATCACTGTGTGGTGCCGATTCATCCACCCCGCAGTGCTGCTGGCTTCCCTCCTCTCCCCCTGGCAGCTGACTTTTGGACAATAGGAGAACAGAGGACAATTGTGAATGATTTTATTCAATCACTGTTCCTGCTGTAAAGGTTTCCCTTTGTCCTTCCCCCTGAAACACCAGGAAGTGAGGAGAATCTGCACAATGGGGACACAGAAAACACAGGATCTGATTGTTTCTCCCTCTGTACAAATGACCGGAGATCCAACTTCTGGCCATTTCATTTCCACCATAAAAAGAGAAGAATCCTTCCATTGTGTGCAATGAATGAAAGTGAAGGAATTGGGAGTCGTGGCTGCAGTGCGATTGGCTGGCTGGATTTCCCCAATTTTCACTGAAAGGACATCACGTGGACAGAGTGATACGGACAGGGCTGGCCCAAGAAATTGTGCTGCCTGGATCCAAGAATGAAATGCCCACCCCCCCCCCCCCCAAAATAAAAATTATGCCCACCAAAAGGCTCCATTATTTTATATCATGATAATTAAAACTAAAATTTAATTTTAGGAAGTCAGATTTACATGCAACAGCACCTTGTCTATATGCAAAATGATATGACCATTATGTTCAATTCCAAGGGGCGGGCTAGGGTAGTATATAGACATGCTAGGGCAGTATAGGGGCGGGCTAGGGTAGTATAAGGACAGGCTAGGGTAAAATAGGGGCGGGCGGGCCAGGGTAGTAAAGGGGCTGTCTAAGGCAGTATAGGGACGGGCAAGGGTGGTATATAGACAGGCTAGGGCAGTATCGGGGCAGGCTAGGGTAGTATAGGGGCGGCCTAGGGTAGTAAAGGGGCGGGCTAGGGCAGTATAGGGGTGGGCTAGGGTAGTATGTAGACAGGCTAGGCCAGTATATAGGCAGGCTAGGGTAGTATATAGACAGGCTAGGGTAGTATAAGGGAGGGCTAGGGAAGTATAGGGGCGGGCTATGGTAGTATATAGACAGGCTAGGGCAGTATAGGGTAGTATAGGGGTAGGCTAGGGCAGTATAGGGGCGGGCTAGGGCAGTATAGGGGCAGGCTAGGGCAGTATAGGGGCGGGCTAGGGCAGTATAAGGGCAGGCTAGGTCAGTATAGGGGCGGCCTAAGGTAGTAAAGGGGCTGGCTAGGGAAGTATAAGGGCAGTATAATGGCGGGCTAGGGTAGTATAGAGGCGGCCTAGGGTAGTATATAGACAGGCTAGGGCAGTATAGGGGCAGGCTAGGGCAGTATAGGGGCAGGCTAGGGCAGTATAGGGGCAGGCTAGGGCAATATAGGGGCAGGCTAGGGCAGTATAGGGGCAGGCTAGGGCAGTATAGGGGCGGCCTAGGGCCGTATAGGGGCGGCCTAGGGCTGTATAGGGGCGGGCTAGGGCAGTATAGGGGCTGGCTAGGGCAGTATAGGGGCAGGCTAGGGCAGTATAGGGGCTGGCTAGGGCAGTATAGGGTCTGGCTAGGGCAGTATAAGGGCAGGCTGGGGCAGTATAGGGGCAGGCGGAGCAGTCACACTGACACACAAAACTGCTGGAAAAAAAATCTTGGTCATCAATTTGCTGGGTAAATAGAAGAGAAGGAGAGGCGGCCGTGATTCAATTTGCTGCTCCTCTTAAAGTGCTGCCTGGGTCCAATGGACCCACTAGGACCCGTGGTAGGGCCTGGTTATGGAGATCGCGGGTCACTCGGACATCACAGAGTATAATGGAGATCGCGGGTCGAATGATGACTCCAAAGAATCGTTTCATAGCGGCATAAAAACCGCCCCTCCCCTCCTTTTATATTATACAGGACAACAGGGTGAGCCAACGCATTTGGGGGCTGAGAAGTCCCCTGTGATGGGGGAGAGCATGAATCTTGTCTGTAATGAATTGTATCCCACCTCCTGCTGATTGCTCTGTAGTGTAGAAATCTTCCCTCCAGTGATGTCCGGTCCTCTTCACAGCACTGAACTTCCGGCACTGTATGGGTTAATTGTAGGGATGCACCAATTATCGGCCCTAAAATTGGGTTATCGGTGTATTGCCAATAGAAAAAAAAAGTGCATAATAATGGCTTGCTGCGTTCCATTTACTTCAATGCAAAATCGCTTCCCATTGACTTCAATGCAAAATAGCGTCCCATTGACTTCAATACAAAATCGCTTCCCATTGACTTCAATGCAAAATCGCGTCCCATTGACTTCAATGCAAAATCCAGCCCCATTGACTTCAATGCAAAAAAGGTGTCCTATTGACTTCAATGCAAAATCACGACCCCCATTGACTTCAATGCAAAATTGTGTCCCGTTGACGTCAATCCAAAACCGCCCCCTTTTGACTGCACTGCAAAATTGTGTCCCATTGACTTCAATGCAAACTCGTGTACCCATTGACTTCAATGCAAATTTGTGCCCCCATTGACTTCAATGCAAACTCGTGTCCCCATTGACTTCAATGCAAACTAGTGTCCCCATTGACCTCAATGCAAACTCGTGTCCACATTGACTTCAATGCAAAAACGCCCCCTATTGACCGCAATGCAAAATAGTGTGCCCATTGACTTCAATGCAAAATCACGTCCCAATGACCTCAATGCAAAATCGAGTCCCATTGACTTCAGTGTAAAAAAGCCTGTCCTCTCCTCCATTCCTAAAGGTCCTTGCATTGTTTTTACTGAATGCAACACATTCTGTGAGTGGAGGGGAGGATCCTGTCATTCATCCATCCCTCCACCTATCACAGAGTGCGTTGCATTCTTGTTAAAACAACACAAGGACTTTAATGAATGGAGGAGAGGACAGGAAAGGGCGGGCGGCTGTCGGGACTTCTTCAATGTACTGCAATGTCAGGGCTCCTTCACACTTGTGGTTGGGGGTGGTATAAGTAGGCGGCTGAGCCGCATTTTCACCGCTCTCCTTTAAGGCAGCGGATGGGGTGTACACATGCTTTGCGGCACGAATCAAGGCGCCCCCCCGCACCACGTATTTAAGTGAATGAGGCTGCACCACAACTGCCCCGCAACCAGGCGGAATGAATGTGGTCTTGTAGAGCAGACGACATAACGCTTCCTCACCACCTGTTAAACATCCTCTGGAAAGCAATCCACTGCAGGGTCGCTCTTCAGAGGGCACCACTGCTGTAAACTGGCCCTTAGATCCAAGGCAATTAACCAGTACAGTGCCAAAGGCTCAGTGCAGTGAAGAGGACCGGGCATCAGTGGAGAGAAGAGGACTATGGAGCAATCAGCAGGATGTGGGGGCACCTCCCTAAGTTATGTGCCTACTTCAGCTTTATGTTACTGCCTGGCATTGAGGGCCCTGATGAAGGAGGATTGAACCCCTGAAACGCGTTGGATTTATCATATACAATGTAAACATACCGGACTCATCCTAATTCTGCGGTGCTCCCCCCCCCCCCCCCC
>BLSH010081288.1:4514-15943 GCA_018402905.1 Glandirana rugosa
TCTTGTGTCCATAACATCGGTCCTGTGTCCCTAAAATAGGTCCTGTGTCTCTGACATCGGTCTTGTGTCCATAACATCGGTCCTGTGTACCTAAAATAGGTCCTGTGTCTGACATCGGTCTTGTGTCCATAACATCGGTCCTGTGTCCCTAAAATAGGCTACAGTCTCTGTGTCCTGGATAAAATCCCTGTGTCCTGGCTACAATACCTGTGTTCTGGCTACAGTCTCTGTGTCCTGGCTACAATCCCTGAGTTCTGGCTCCCTGTCCCTGTGTTCTGGCTACAATTTCTGTGTTCTGGCTGCTGCATTTCCCACCCTAGGCTTATACTCGAGTCAATAAGTTTCCCCAGTTTTATGTGGTAAAATTAGGTGCCTCGGCTTATATTCGGGTCGGCTTATACTCGAGTATATACGGTATATATATATAGTTGTGCTCATAAGTTTACATACCCTGGCAGAATTTATGATTTCTTGGCCATTTTTCAGAGAATATGAATGATAACACAAAAGCATTTCTTTCACTCATGGTTAGTGTTTGGCTGAAGCCATTTATTATCAATCAACCGTGTTTACGCTTTTTAAATCCTAATGAAAACAGAAACTACCCAAGTGACCCTGATCAAAAGTTTACATACCCAAGTTCTTAATATCTTGTATTGCCCCCTTTAACATTAATGACAGCTTGAAGTCTTTTGTGGTATTTGTGGATGAGGCTCTTTATCTTCTCAGATGGAAAAAAGCTGCCCATTCCTCTTGCCTTCAGCCTCCAGTTCCTGGGAATCCTTGGGCTGTCTTGCATGAACGGCACGTTTGAGATCTCCCCAGAGTGGCTCAATGATATTGAGGTCAGGAGACTGAGATGGCTACTCCGGAACCTTCAGTTTATTCTGCTGTAGCCAATGACAGGTCGACTTGGTCCTGTGTTTTGGATCATTGTCATGTTGGAATGTCCAAGTACGTCCCATGCGCAGCTTCCTGGCTGATGAATGCAAATGTTCCTCCAATATTTTTTTATAACATACTGCATTCATCTTTCCATCAATTTTGACCAAATTTATTGAGCCTTTGTAGCTCACACATCCCCAAAAAATCAGCGATCCACCTCCGTGTTTCACAGTAGAAATGGTGTACCTTTCATCTTAGGTCTTATTGACTCCTCTCCGAATGTAGCGTCTCAATTTTGGTCTCATCACTCCAAATGATTTTGTGCCAGAAGGTTTGAGGCTTGTCTCTGTGCTGTTTGGCGTATTGTAAGCAGGATACTTTGTGGCATCTGCATAGTAATGGCTTTCTTTTGGCGACTCAACCATGCAGCCTATCTTTCTTCAAGTGCCTCCTTATTGTGCATCTTGAAACAGCCACACCACATGTTTTCAGAGTCCTGTATTTCACTTGAAGTTATTTGTGGGTTTTTCTTTGCATCCCGAACAATTTACCTGGCAGTTGTGGCTGAAATTTTAGTTGGTCTACCTGACCGTGGTTTGGTTTCAACAGAACCCCTCGTTTTCCACTTCTTGATTAGAGTTTGAACTCTGCTGATTGGCATTCTCAATTCCTTGGATATCTTTTTATATCCCTTTCCAGTTTTATACAGTTCAACTACCTTTTCCCGCAGATCCTTTGACAATTTTTTTGCTTTCCCCATGACTCAGAATCCAGAAACGTCAGTGCAGCACTGGATGAAAGATGCAAGGGTCTGTCAGGAGTCCAGAAACTCATTGACCTTTCATATACACACACTAATTACAAGCAAACAGATCACAGATGAGGATGGTTACCTTTAATAGCCATTCAAACCCCTTTGTGTCAACTTATCAGGCCAAATTCACCAGGGTATGTAAACTTTTGATCAGGGTCATTTGGGTAGTTTCTGTTGTCATTGTGATTTAAAAAGAGTAAACACAGTTGATTGATAATAAATGGCTTCAACCAAACACTAATCACGAGTGAAAGAAATGTTTTTGTGTTGTCATTCATATTCCCAGGGTATGTAAACTTATTAGCACAACTGTGTATGTATATGTGTGTGTGTGTATATATATATATATATATATATATATATATATATATATATATATATATATATAAAATATATCTCACAAAAGTGAGTTCACCCCCTTCGGTGACTCGGCCGCGGGGCAGTATTCCAACATAAAGACCCCAAACACACCACCAAGATGACCACTGCCTTGCTAAAGAAGGTGAGGGGAAAAGGTGATGGATAGGCCGAGCATGACTCCAGACCTAAACTCTATTGAGCATCTGCGGGTCATCCTCAAACAGAAGGTGGAGGAGCGCAAGGTCTCTAACATCCACCAGCTCTGTGATGTCGTCATGGAGGAGTGGAAGAGGACTGCAGTGGCAACCTGTGAAGCTCTGGTGAACTCCATGCCCAAGAGGGTTAAGGAAGTGCTGGAAAATAATGGTGGCCACACAAAATATTGACACTTTGGGCCCAATTTGGACATTTTCACTTAGAGGTGTACTCACTTTTGTTGCCAGCGCTTTAGACATTAATGGCTGTGTGTTGAGTTATTTTGAGGGGACAGCAAATTTACACTGTTATACAAGCTGTACACTCACTGCTTTACATTGTAGCAAAGTATCATTTCTTCAGTGTTAGTTGTCACATGAAAAGAGAGAATAAAATATTTACAAAAATGTGAGGGTTGTACTCACTTTTGTCAGATACTGTTTATGTATTATATATAAAATATTGTAACATATCTGAGTGCTGATTCCCCCCCCCCCCCCTTACATCAGGGTTCCCAGGGAGCCCCCCTTACATCAGGGTCCACAGAAAGCCTCCCTCATTACATCAGGGCCCCCAAAGACCCAGAAAGCCCCTTCCTAACATTAGGGTCCCCAGAGAACCTCCCCATTAAAACAGGGTCCCCAGAGAGTCCCAAGGCTCAGGAATGCACAACATAAAGAATACAGGGCTCAGCTGTGCCCAACTATGCAGCCTCACCAGTGCCCAGCAATACAGTCTCACTAGTGCCCAGCAATGCAGCCTCACCAGTGCCCAGCATTGCAGCTTCACCTGTGCCCAGTAATGCAGCCTCACCTGTGCCCACATGTCAGCCTCACCAGTGCCCAGCAATGCAGCCTCACCTGTGCCCAGGAATGCAGCCTCACCTATGCCCAGGAATGCAGCCTCACCTGTGCTCACATCTCAGTCTCACCAGTGCCCAGCAATGCAGCCTCACCTGTGCCCACATTTCAGCCTCAACATTAGCAATGCAGCCTCACCAGTGCCCAGCAATGCAGCCTCACCTGTGCCCAGGAATGCAGCATCATTAATGTATACATAGCAAAGTACAGTACATAGTGAAAAGGGATGATATAAGTTCCTGAGATGGTATTCCCCAACTACTTGCTTGGACACCCTGTGTATACCAGTGGCCTCCAATGAGTTGGGATATCTAAGCAGCCTCACCTGTGCCCAGGAATGCAGCCTCACCAGTGCCCACATCGCCCTCACCTGTGCCGGGTATCAGAGAGGAGAGGAAGAGTAGAGCTGGCTGGATCGTGCACAGACTGGCATCTCCCACTGTGTAAGCTTTAATTTGAATTGCAGGGTGCCCACCGTCAGATAAGTCCCGCCGGACGGACACCCCCCAGTATAGGGCATCTGGGGTGGACCGCTCCCCTCTGCCTCAGCACCCGCCCTGGTCACCCTAGAGACTCGGGCTATAGCCCCAGAAGCCACTCCCTAGCGACGCCACTGACCAGTACTGTACACTAGTAGACTTCTTTTTACTGCCCTCAGTAAAGTTTGTAAAGACTGAAGTTATGTAAAAAAAAAAACTACACTAGGTAGTATTTTATAACCTAGATATGTTGAGGATTAGTATGTAAAAAGTCTCTGTACTTTGCTTGTTGTTCCCATGTTGTATGGATTTAAAACATAACTGCTGTGAAATGTACAATTTTACTTCAGTTATAATATTTGTTGCAATTGTGTGTGCTTCCATTACATTGGTCAGTGTATTCCCCTTACATTGGTGGTCAGTGTTTTCCTTTTACAATGGTGGTCAGATTGCCCCCACTTATTTTTACCCTGGTTGTCCCCCTTCTCACATGCAGCAACATACCTACTCCTGTATATTCTTGGCGGCTGTGACAGCAGATATGCAGGTGAGCAGGGAGACCAATGATAGTTTAGATGCTCTGGTTTGCAGCATGGCTCTTCCCACCTTCCCATCAGTGATTACACATTAGGCTTAGGGACAAGAGCACTGCCTGCACTGGGAAGCCAGGTCTGCCAGCACACAATATGACAGATGGGGACCCGGAGGAAAGGTGCCATGCAAGGTGCTTCGGTGGAAAATAGTGGCTGTTGATGGGCATGCTATGGGGTGCTTAAAGATTTTCTGGGCGTGCTTCAGCCCACATTTGTATCCCCCAGCACCACCCCTTCTGTGCAGCCCTTAGGAAGTTTTGGTACTTATTCAAGCTAGCGAAGTAAATGCATTCCTTATACTAGTTTGTAGGACATAAATGGTTTGTTTTATTTCTTTCAAGTTATCTTACTTTTTTAGTGCTGTTCACCCCTTTATTCTTCATGTGTTTTTTCCTCTGGTCTATTATAATGGATCTTGTTGAGAGAAATGTGGCACAATTCATTTTCAAAGGGGGTTGTGGAAGCACAAATATGAAAGTATTGATTTGTGAAAGAGCAGTACATTCACTGTGCAACTGTTTAATGATATCAGTGGCCATACTTAAGGCCCCTTTTATCAAGAAAGTTGACCACCACAGCTCTAGACGATGGTAAGGTTAGTTGTGCACAAAATAACTTTTTCCACAGGAGGAACTCAGTTCCTATTAGCAGCCAAGACTTACCAAGGGGGGGGGGGGGGGGGGGTGAGGTAGACAGGTGGGGACTCACAATCCTGTCCACTAATAAGCTAATCTCCCACTGTGTAGCTCTTTAGACAAAAAAAAAAACTTTTCCAGGTCCCCTGTCCCCCCACTGGTGAGGCTGCATTGATGGGCATTGGTGAGGCTGTGTTGATGGGTACTGGTGAGGCTGCACTGATGAGGCCACATTGATTGGCCCTGTGAGGGGCATTTCTGTAGATTATGGTACACTAGTGTTGCTCTCTGGAGAGTGAACCACAGTGGATCACTTTTCAGAGAGTGTTTGACAGGTGGCAAGGAAGCATTATATTGCCTCCCCACCATCTGATTTAATCCCAAAAAACTGCACCACTTTGCTGTAACTGTGTTTGTTTTCTGGGGTGCCAGATATAAGATCTGCACCTGATATAGGATACGAGTCCTGATAATCTAAACGGCACCATACAGTGTATCTCACTGACCGCTCATTAGAGATGGAACGTCACTTCCGGTTGATGCACAATGTGGTAGTAGTAGTGGTGTGGGGGGATATTGGATAAGTTTCCACACTTTTTTCCCCAGGGCTTGACCCCTGGTTATACTGTATTTTCCTCTTCATCTTGAAGGTAGATGGAATAAGGTCTACTTGCATAGAGATTTTCATATGACTATAAAATCCCAAAGTGATTTATTTTCAGGAGGTGATCAAGGCCTTGATTGCCACAAGAGATGCCTGAATCTGTAGCTTTGCTTGCAAATATCAAGCAATTTATCACCACCTCATAGGCATGCACACAGGGTGCACCAGGTATGCCTGGGCACACCCTAATCATCTGGTGCTGCACAGATTCCTCCTGCTGCTTGGCTGCAGAGAAAGGAACTGGGGAATCTCTGTCCTCAGTCCCTTTCTCTGTCTCAAAAGTGAGACATCAGGGGTCTGATATTTCACCAAAGCCCCCCAATGGGGCTCCTAAACAAATAAAAAAAATGATTAGCTAAAAAATTAGAATGGGAAGTAATAATAAAAAAATAATAAAAATAAACTACTGACACCATCCATTGCCCTACTGACATTGTCCACTGCCCTACTGTATCCGTCATCTGCCCTACTGACATCGTCCACTGCTCTAGTGACACTGTCCATTGCCATACTGCTATATATAAATATTATATATAAATACACACAGCTTTGGGGTGCACACCTTAATGCAATAGGCTGCGCACACCTATGCACCACCCGAATTCTTTCCTTACTAAAAGCAGTACACATAGTACAAACAAACACTGCTTAGGCACACATTTAACCCTTTAATTGCCCTAGATGTTTAACCTCTTCTCAGCCAGTGTCATTAGTACAGTGACAGTGAGTATTTTTAGCACTGATCGCTGTATTGGTGTCACTGGTCCCCACAAAGAGTCAAAAGTGTCAGTGCCAGAATGTCTGCTGCAATATTGCAGCCCTGCTATAAGTTACTGATCGCCACCATTACTAGTATTAAAAAAAAAAATACAAAAAAAATTCCAGTATATATCCCATAGATTGTAGACACTGTAACTTTTGCACAAACCAATCAATATACGCTTATTGGGACTTTTTTTTTTACCAAAAATATGTAGCAGAATACATATTGGCCTAAATTTATGAAAGATTTTTATTTTTTATTTTTTTTATTAGATATGTTTTATAGCAGAAAGTAAACAATTTTGTTGTTTTCTTTTTCAAACTTGTCGGTCTTTTTTTGTTTATAGTGCAAAAAATAAAAAACGCAATGGTGATCAAATACCACCAAATGAAAGCTCTACCTGTTAATGACATACATTTTATTTGGGTACAGCATTACATGACCGCGCTATTGTCAGTTAAAGTAATGCAGTGCTGTATCGCAACAAATGGCCTGGTCATTAAGGGGGTAAATCTTTCGGAGGGCAAGTGGTTACAGCTCTTAAAACTTTCAGGTAAAGGGTGGTGCAGTGACTGAACGAAGGATGGAAGGCAAAATGGCAAAGTGTCACTAGCACAGTGGGATTATGCAAAAGTTTGGAATATTTTATTGTTGCATAGTTTAATGTTTGAAGACTGCAAAGTACCCATTGCAGGAGTGACCCCACAAAGGACCCCTTCATTAAGGCCGTAGTTATGTCCTGCCTTGATGAATGGTCCATTGCATCCAGAAATATCACAGTTTGGGGTTGATTTACTAAAGCTGGAGAGTGCAAAAACTCGTTGCAGCTGTGCATGCTAGCCAATCAGCTTCTAACCTCAGCTTGTTCAATCAAGCTTTGACAATAAAACCTTGAAGCTGATTGGTTTCTGTGTGGAGCTGCACCAAATGTTGCTCTTTCAAGCTTTAGTAAATCAACCCCTTTGAGCCTATGACATTAGGTGTCCCTTTCTTTTGCATAATCCTGGTATGCTAGTGAAAATTTTCCATTTTATGATTGCTAGAGATTCTTGAAGAAGAGGCACTTATTATGAAAACTGAGCAGGGTATAGGTAATAGGGGTTAGATTCTCCAATTAAAAAATAGTATCGCTTGAGATATTTCACAATAAGTAGGCAGATAGGCTGAACAAGAATTTACAGGAAATCATCAACACAATTAAATGCATCAAAGACAGTTTACCTTCAGGAAGAAAGATATTCACTAAAATTGCAGCACCAGACAAAATTAAAGCAGAGGCCTGCAGAACACGGCGCCCAACATAATTAATCACAAAATAAGAGAAAAACTTGGCTGGTATGTCAACAGTGCCAAAAATTACTTGAATGATATAAATGCTGAGCCCAAACTTCTGAAGGTCCATGGCAAGACCATAGTAAGCAAAACTGGTAGAGAACCTGGTTAAGGAAAGAAATGAACATTAGAAATCTGAAGTTTCCATTAGATGCTAGTGATATTACTAATAATAATGTAACATAAATATAGATGACTCATAAGTGGCCTCCACAGAAAGTCATAAAGGAGCAGGTCTGTGAAGTAGGAAATAGGAAAAACCCACTCCCATTAACCACTTCAGCCCCGGAAGGATTTCCAGCTTTAGGACCGGAGCCCTTTTTGCGATTCGGCGCTGCGTCGCTTTAACTGACAATTGCGCGGTCGTGCGACGTTGTACCCAAACGAAATTTGCGTCCTTTTTTTCCCACAAACAGAGCTTTCTTTTGGTGGTATTTGATCACCGCTGCGTCATTTCTGATCGCCGCTATAAACAAAAGAAGAGCGACAATTTTGCAAAAAAAACACAAATTTCTTACTTTTTCCTAAAATACAAATCCAAAAAAAAAATATAAAAAAACATTTTTTTTCACCGTTTTTGGCCGATTTATATTCTTCCTCATATTTGCGATAAAAAAAATCGCAATCGGCGTTTATTGATTGGTTTGCGCAAAAGTGGTTGCGTTTACGGATGATGAGAATTCATTTTTGGGGTTTTTTATTTTTTACTAAAAATGGCGGCGATCTGCGATTTTTTGCGGTACTGCGATATTGCAGCGGACATGTCGGAACGTTTTGACACTTTTTTGGGACCATTGGCATTTATACAGCGATCAGTGCTATAAAAATGCACTGATTACTGTGTAAATGCCATTGGCAGTGAAGGGGTTAACCTGCAGGGGGCGCTCTAAGGGTTAACTATGTTCCCTGGGCGTGTTCTAACTGTATGGGGGACTGCCTATCTGGGGAAGGGAAGTGGTCACAGCCTTCACGTAAAGGAAGGCTGTGATCACAGCCCTTCCCCCTCACACAGAGCGGAGGTCCGTGTTTACATACACGGACCTCCGCTCATTCGCTCCGGGGGGGGGCATCGCGGGTGGCCGGCGGCAATCGAAGCCGCCGCACCCGCTCCCTGGCCCCCCCTGGACACAGTGAGCGCGCGGGCGCGCCTCCGGCGGCGCGCGCGCGCTCACTATACACATTCCCGCAGCCGCCGTCGTATGACGGCGATTTGCGGGAACGAGCCACTTTGCCGCCGTCAGATGCTGATCGGCGGTCGGCAAGTGGTTAAGTAGTTGGATGTTTATAAGCTCTGCTTGCTGATAGCATAATGAGTTGGAGGGTTTGGGTACATTTTGTGTTAAACATTAAACTGCATAGAAAGTCCACATGAAAGTACAAACCAACAAACAATTAAACTCTTGATCCCATATTCTTGATTTAATTTGTAGCTCACACATTTTAGATAAAATAGTTAAAGAAAAACCCCAGCCTCTGTTTCTGTCCTATCTCCTTCTGGAAGACCCGCTGTCTATCTTAGGCCAACTTAGATAAACTCTCTTGACTTCAGGGAGAGTCAATTGCATCTGCTGTGTCCTTTGTAGTGCACACAACTTCCATAGAGCTAGTTTCAACTGGATGAGAATACGTTGTTGCAAAGCAATAATAGGATAATAGGATGTCCACACTGGATCCTACATTGGACTCAGGAATTGATGCCAACAGGACAAAGTTGTTGTGTTCCTCTCTCTCTCTCTGTGAATTCAGTGTTGTTTCTCAAGGAATAGAAGGAACTTGTTACATTCCTTATTGTTTTGGATAATATGTGTGGTTTTACCTAATACCCAGTGGCAAACAATTTGGTTTGGCAATGGCTACTTGTACTCTGTTGGTTATGAGTAAAGTTGAGCGAACACCTGGATGTTCGGTGGGTTCGGCCGAACTTCGCGAAAAAGTTCGGGTTCGGTACCGAACGTGACCCTGAACCCCATTGAAGTCAATGGTGACCCAAACTTTTCGGCACAAAAATGAGTGTAAAAAAGTCCTGGAAAGTGCTAGAGGGTTGCAAAAGGAAGTAAAAGGATTTTAGAACAATAATCTGTCCCTTACAGCAACAGCAGGAACCTGACCCTTTAGAACTAGAAGATGATTTTAGAACAATAATCTGTCCCTCTAAGCAGTAGACTCTACCTAGTCCAGTCAGATCGTTCTGTAATGCAGGATGAGATGTTATTATATCTGCAATCTGTCCCTCACAGCGCCAGCAGCATCCTCTCCCTAAACTAGCCTGAGAGCATGTGACATGCAGCACTACATGACTCCAGCTTATACAGAGGCTGGGTCACATGATGCACTGGCCAATCACAGCCATGCCATTAGTAGGCATGGCTGTGATGCCTTCTAAGGGCAAACCAGTGAAACACTTGTTGATTGGCTGCCCTGCAGCTATTCAACAGGCGGGATCAAATACCCGAACCCAAACTTTTTTTCAAATGTCCGGTTTCGGGTCCGGGTCACGGACACCCCAAAGTTCGGTACAGTTCGGGTTCGCTCAACTCTAGTTATGAGGGCTTTCAAAATATTTTACTTGAATGACCATGAAATATGTTTAAAAAACAGCAGCAAGTCCATCTGGGTTTTTACTAATACTAAGATGGGTTGCTATTACTTTTCAGGTTGCAGTTTGTACTTGACAAATCACATTAGATATTCACATTTTAAATCACTTGTGATGTTGTACCCCTTAAAACAATCAAATTTCACACAACACTCATGCATCTTTGTATAACTATTGGGTCTGTGTTATATAGCCAGACAGTGTAAAAAAACAAAAACAAAAATAACCAGCTCATCTGATGCAATCTATTATTGATCTAAGAAGTGACCACATATAACCAACTACCAGACCAAATTTAATTTTAATTTTGTGATGCATTACAAACTTGCAATAGCTCAGAGATTTGTCAGCCAGACTATGTAACAGGGGAAATATGCCCCTTCATGCGAATGGTGAGGAAATCAGGTAAAAGTGTTAACTGTTTAAACTTTAAAAGTGATATCAATTTAAAACATTACCCTCCTATTCCAAAAAAATAGAACTATTATATCATCTAATAGCTGATTTGCACTCATACTAGGTTATAGTGCATTCAAAGTAAGGAATGTAAATGGAGGAGCTTGCCAGCATCTCTTTACTAATTTTGGTGGAAGCCACAAGTAAGTCTAGGGTAAGTGGAGCATAGTTATATAGTTATAATTAGTGTTGAGCGAACCCGGACTGTAACGTTCGGGTCCGTACCGAACTTTCGGGTGTCCGTGGCACGGACCCGGACCCGGACATTTCAAAAATCGTTCGGGTTATTTTATCGTCTTGGGGCCTGGCTTGGGCTTGCTAAAAACTTTACAGGCCCAGGCCCAGGCACGGTGCCTGTGGGCTTTCAAGCCATGCCTGGGCTTGCAATGTCAGGCCCAAGCGAGTTGTGATTAATATTGATATATTGATACGAGGTGAATGGGATCTGAATGAACACCGAAGGTGGTTTTAATCATTTCTCTACGACCGTTCGAGGAGGTAAATGTAAGGAATGAAACTTACGTGATATTGGATCATACTCACGTTTAGTCGATAATCTACTATATTATCAAGATAAAAAAACCTTATCCTCCCATTACAAAATTTAACTATAGTGAAAATTTCAAATTTGTCAATTGTGAAAATGGACTAAAGGAGTGGTAAGCGTACTTCCCCGTATAAAGGGGACAATGTATCAGACCGACTGTTTAGAGACTCGATAACGTTCAAACATTACGTAGTGTTTTAATTTTAATTTAAACCAGACCATCAACCAATATACACCAGTGAAGAATCTA
>BLSH010081288.1:20023-34001 GCA_018402905.1 Glandirana rugosa
TAATTTATTTTCCCTATCCCCATTTATTTGTAGGGCACTTGCCCTAGTTTGAAGATGATTTTAGAACAGTTATATGGCTTCTACCATTAATTAATACTTTTCAGACACAGTTTGAAGATGATCCACATTCACCTCCATTTTTGCTTTTTTTATGTTTTTATTTTTTAAAAAATATTTACAGTTATTTCCCTGTCCCCATTTTTTTGTAGGGCACTTGCCCTACCCTTACCCCCATTTTACTTCCTTTTGCAGCCCTCTGGGGCTTTCCAGGACTTTGTTACAGCCATTTTTGTGCATAAAAGTTCGGGTCCCCATTGATTTCAATGGGGTTCGTTGTCCGTGCGATCGTTCGGGTTCCGTCCGGACCCGGACCCGGACTTTGTCCCGAAGTTCGGACGGACCAGCAGAACCCGAACTTCCAGAGGTTCGCTCAACTCTAGTTATAATACTTATAGTCAGCGCTTAACCGTAATCCCTGTGATGGAGCATAAAATTGTGACTGACAAAAAAAAAAGAACATTGAAAGGAACACCTTTATCTTCATATAGATACAAAGAGAAGGTTAGTACCTACCAAGTGCAAGATATACAAATGGATATGCGACGAACCACAGGAGTCCTTATTAGGTCTATCACAGAATAATTCCCCTTACGAGCAGCATTAATTTCTCTTTGCATGTCATATTTAATTGTCTGAAATTAAGAGTTAGAATTGTATTAATATCTAATCTTGATACAAATTGATTTTTTTAATGTAAAATATAAACAACAGAGTATATAAAGACTTGCCAACACAAACACCGGTAGGGCTATGGGTGCACAAAGTGAACTTGCCCTCCACCTCTGTTTAAGTAGCTGGAGTTCCAGGAGTGGATGTGCAGAAAGGAACTTTATTAACCTATGATTTTCTGGTAGCCCTGGAAACAGTGCCAAAACATATAGTATTAACAGACACCATTTAAAGAACACGCGACTTGACAACTGTTATCTGTTATAGGCAAGACTCTGCTCCAGTGCTAGAGGTTGTGTTGCCCCATTCTTGGAAGTAGTGCTAGGCACATCAATGTGCTCTACCCTATACCTGAACTAAACCAAACTATGCCTAAAAGGCATAGCTGAAATGAACAACAAGCTTTGGTACCACAAGATCTACCCTACATTTATTTTACACAGATCATTTACCATATCCATTGGTCATGTTATTGAACATAATAAAAAAAAATATACCTTTTCTCACTGTAAACTGTATTTTAACCCTGTTGATTGTTTTTGGTTGGTTAGTAATATTCTGTCTCTTATAGGCTATGCTATAAGCACTCAGTTTGCTAAATCTCTCCCAGTCTGATTCACAATCATGAAAATGAAGTTTAATCAACATGTCCATTAATTGATATATTAAACAGGTAATTAAATTAGCATAGGACTGATTTCTTTTTAGCATCAAATTATCAGGGACATACATTATTGTACTACTTCCTGGCTGATTCTCAGGTAAAGGTGTGTAAGCATTTAGTCCAAAGCAATTTCTATGCATTTATAAATTAAAGAAACCGAATATATCCTTCCTTCCAGAATATATCCTAGTTATGGGTGCTACAGTTTATTTTGGCATGCTGTCTGCATAGAATTGTACTGTATGTTCCTTTCATGTTAAATTGGTAGTAAACCTCAGTGACAATATTTTGCAGCTTTAGTCTCTGGAGCATTGCCATCATGGAGTGTATGCTTCTGTCTTCTAACATTTAAGCCATGTCTACTCCTGGTTTGCCATAGAGCTTGCTCATCCAAGCTGCGAGTCACAGGTAGTAGCATCTGTGGGATGTATCATGTGCCTTGATTGACAACTCCTCTACATTCTGCTAAGCCCAGGGAGGAGGACCAGTCCTGCTCATTTCATTACAGCTTAGTTCCACCCACCATTTTAGGCTGTAGAATAGGGAGAAAAAAAGGGGGTCACATGACCAGCATGACAAGAATTCCAAAAAGGTAATTTTTGATATTTTTAAGTTATTTCTATGTTAATTAATTAATTGTTTATGGTGTGCCAGATCCTAATAAGGTCAGAATATGTCTGGGTTTACAAAAGCTTTAATATTAGTTTACTTTTTTGGGTGCTTCATTTTCACCCAACAACCACAAAACATGCAGAAAAAGTATTCTCTATGTCAGGCCCCATTGGAATAAGGGATTCCAAAAATGTATTTGATATGATGGTACTATTAAAATAACAAAATATATTTTCTGTTCCTAAACCCTGGTACTCAAGTCCCTGCTCACAACAATTCCAACCACAGAGAATACCAACATGAGCACCTAATCTTGACACTTAAAGTATCTTGCAAAAGTGAGTACACACACCCCTCACATTTTTGTAAATATTTTATTATATCTTTTCATGTGACAACACTGAAGAAATTACACTTTGCTACAATGTAAAGTAGTGAGTGTACAGCTTGTATAACAGTGTAAATTAGCTGTCCCCTCAAAATAACTCAACACACAGCCATTCATGTCTAAACCGCTGCCAACAAAAGTGAGTACACCCCTAAGTGAAAATGTCCAAAATGGGCCCAAGTAGCCATTTTCCTTCCCGGTGTCATGAGACTCGTTAGAGTTACAAGGTCTCAGGTGTGAATGGGGAGCAAGTGTGTTAAATTTGGTGTTATCGCTCTCACTCATACCGGTCACTGGAAGTTCAATATGGCACCTCATGGCAAATAACTCTCTGAGGATCTGAAAAAAAGAATTGTCACTCTACATAAATATGGCCTAGGCTATATAAGGATTACCAAGACCCTGATACTGAGCTGCATCACGATGGCCAAGACCATACAGTAGTTTAAAAGGATACGTTCCTCTCAGAATAGGCCTCGCCATGGTTGACCAAAGACATTAAGTGCAGGTGCTCAGCGTCATATCCAGAGGTTGTCTTTGGGAAATAGACATATGAGTGCTGCCAGCATTGCTGCAAAGGTTGAAGGGGTTAAGGGTCAGCCTGTCAGTGCTCAGACCATATGCCGCACACTGCATCAAATTGGTCTGCATGGCTGTTGTCCCAGAAGGAAGCCTCTTCTAAAGATGATGCACAAGAAAGCCTGCAAACAGTTTGCTGAAGACAAGCAGACTAACATCCACCATCTCTGTGATGTTGTCATGGAGGAGTGGAAGAGGACTCCACTGGCAACGTGTGAAGCTCTGGAGAACTCCATGCCCAAGAGGGTTAGGACAGTGCAGGAAAATAATGGCGGCCACACAAAATATTGACACTTTGGGCCCAATTTAGACATTTGTTTGTACTCGCTTTTGTTGCCAGCGGTTTAGACATTAATGGCTGTGTGTTGAGCTATTTTGAAGGGACAGCAAATGTACACCGTTATACAAGCTGTACACTCATTACTTTACATTGTAGCAAAGTGTAATTTATTTAGTGTTGTCTGCAGGGCCGCCATCGGGGCAGTACTGTTGTACGGGGCCCCAGTGTCTCAAGGGGCCCTTACAACAAAGACTTTAGCAGTCTTTAACATTGGAGTCTATGGGAGGGGGACACCCATTTTGGGGACACCGTTCTCCCAAACCGATAAAAATACCAAACTTGGGTCACATAGAGAGGCCCCCTGGGCAACAACTGGTCCAAGTTTGGGACCTTCAGCACCTATGGTTCGTACCGGGTCCTCAATGTGACCAGTCATTGACCGGCAATTGTCGGGTGAATTTCGGACTTAACATTGGAGTCTATGGGAGGGGGGCACCCAGTTTGGAGACACCGTTCTCCCGAAACATAGGCAATAAAAATACCAAACTTGGGTCCCAGGGAGAGGGCCCCCTGGACCACAACTGGTCCAAGTTTGGGACCTCCAGCACCTATGGTTCGGCTGTTCCAGGTCCCCAAATTGACCAGTTATTGACCAGATATTCTCAGGTGAATTTCGCAATTAACATTGGAGTCTAAGGGGGGGCACCCGGTTTGGGGAGACCGTTCTCATGAACCATAGGCAATAAAAATACCAAACTTTGGTCACATGGAGAGGGCCCCCTGGACCACAACTGGTCCAAGTTTGGGACCTACAGAACCTATGGTTTGGTAGGAGGTCTTATTGCAAGCACCTGTTGAGGCTGTGCTGCCTGTGCACTGTTTTTTTTACCCCTTGGATCCCACACTAGCATGCATTGCACCACGGGCGTTGCCAAGGGGTGACTATCAGGGCCTCAGCACAAAAAGTCATGCCCTCAGCCCGAACCTCCCGCGGGGCCCCTCCCTAATGGTGGTGTCAAGTTTGCAGGCGCAGGGCCTTTACAAGGCAGGGGCAGAAGGTTGCCCTGGGCGGAACAATCTGCGGGAGGAGGGAGGGCGCAGGTGAAGTGCCGGCTGTGCACTTCACTCATGGCTGTTCTCCAGCTCCATGTCCTCCGCCCCCCCTCCCTCCATTCTCCTCGGGCTCTGTCCTCCTCCGCTCCCCTCCATTCCCCTCTGGCTCTGTCCTCCTCCGCCCCCCCTCCATTCCCCTCTGTCTCTGTCCTCCTCCGGCCCCCCTCCATTCCCCTCTGGCTCTGTCCTCCTCCACTGCCCCCTCCATTCCCCTCTGGCTCTGTCCTCCTCCTCCGCCCCCCTCCATTCCCCTCCGGCTCTGTCCTCCTCCGCCCCACCTCCATTCCCCTCCAGCCCTGTCCATCTCCGCCCCCCCGTCCAGGTGAGGGGAGTGGAAGAGCAGCTGGCTGAGGGCTCCAGAAGACGGCAGGGACAGAGAGCCACAAGGATGGTCAGGACGGATTGCTTGGAGCAGGGAAGAGAGCTCTGAAGACTTCCCAGCCCAGGACCGATCTGGACAGGCTGGCCAGAGAAAAAGGACAGGCGGGCAGGAGGTGCAGGCAGCAAGAAACCACATCAAAGAGATCTGCTGGATGGAGCACCTCAGTGACATCCTGTGAGTCTGTGACCACCCAGCTATGAGAATGGGCTCGGGTCACTGCATATAAGATACTGTGTCACGCACACCTTCCCACAGGAGGGAATGCAGACATGACTAGGATCTCTCTCACTTCCTGAACTCAGTATGTAACACACCCTGCAACCCTGGACTCAGTACATACCGCACCCCACAACCCTGCACTCAGTACATACCACACCCCGCAACCCTGCACTCAGTATGTAGTGTACCCCTCAAACCCTGCACTCAATTTGTAGGGCACTCTGCACTCAGTACGTAATGCACCCCGCACTCAGCATGTAGCGCACCCTCAGGCCAGCACTCTGTACATAGCATGCCTCTTAGCCCTGCACTGTTAAACTTTCTGGAATACACATATTGCTAATGTGGTGTAGGATCTGGGCCTGCTGTCCCTCCACCCCAACTTCTTTCCTTCCTTCTCTTCTCTTTCCTTGCCTCCCTATCTCTTTCTTTCTTCCTTTTTCCATCCCTTGTTCATCTCAGACGTGAGCCACACCCATTTAAGCCACACCCACTATTTGGTTTAGACCACACCCATTTTCCCGCACACCACATTTCTTAGGGATAGAGCCTCTGGTCTTTTTCCCACCTAGCAACGTCCCTGCATTGCACACTTCACTGGAATGGGTCATGCTTAGCAGGCTACACCTGGTAAGTGTGACAGGGTGTATAATTCCTACTGCAGCTGCAACATGCGTACACCCCTGGCCAGTGGGCGGATGTGGTGGGAGGGCCAGTGGGCAGGCCCTGGGGAATGTTGATGGTCAGATGGGGGGGCCCAGGTCTAAAGCTGTGTAATGGGGGTACATTTCTGATGGCTGCCCTGGTTGTCTGTGTATATATAACATTGCTAGCTAGATGTAAAGAAAATCTTGTATTACAGGAAGCCATCCAATTGCTTTCCATATGTGCTGAGATAGTACATGCTATGTGTTATGTTACCCTTAACAATAATTACCTGGAACAAAGTTCAGATTCACCACTACCATGAGTTTGAGGTAAATCCTGCACCATTGATATTTGATATCCCAGTGAATTTATGAGCATATTAGCCCAGACGATTTTTTTTAAAAGCATCATGCACTGTATGGCCTTTGAACTAAAGTAGGCAGGCTTGGAATGGCCAAAAAAGGGGCACAGAGAAGCCCTAGGAGGGAGATTTACTAAAACTGGAGCACTCAGAATCTAGTGCAGCTGTGCATAATATCCAATCAGCTTTTAACCTCAGCTTGTTTAATTAAGCTTTGACAATTAGCCCTGGTTCACATTGACACGATTTGACATGCCAAATCGCATGCCAAATCGGCGGCAATTGCCGGCAATGGCACTGTCCTAATCGGTGAGATGCTGCACTTGCGGCACCGCACCAGTTTCAAAAAGTAGTTCTTGTACTACTTTTTGTGATTTCCATAGGAATCTGTGCAGATGCCTGTGAAATCACAGCTGAAATCGGGACTGACATGCGGGAAAGAAATGGTGCGAGTTCAGCTGAACTCGCACCATTTCATTCCCGCACTCAGTGTGAACCAGGGAATGAAACCGTGCAAGTTCAGCTGAACTCACGCAATTTCATTCCCGCATGTCAGTGTCGACTTCGGGGGGGCAATTTCAGAGCCATCTGTGTGTTTCTGCACAGATGTCTAAGGAAATCGCACCCCGAAGTCGCCAAAAGTAGTACAGAAACTACTTTTGGGAATTGGTGCAGCGCCACAAATGCGCCATCGCACCGTTTTGGACTGTGTCATTGCCGGCAATTACTGCCGATTTGGCATGTGATTTGACATTAAGCCATATTGGTTAAAAAATTCCCAATAAGCATATATTGATTGATTTTTACAAAAGGTATAGCGTCTACAAACTATGGGATAGATTTATGGAATTTTTATTTGTTTATTTTTTACTAGTAATGAATGTGTGTGGACAAATCGGATGCTAACTGACACTTTTTTGGAAGCCAGTGACATGAATACAGTGATCAGTGCTAAAAATATGCACTGTCACTGTACTAATGACACTGGCTGGGAAGGGGTCAACATCAGGGATGATCAAAGGGTTAACTGTGTGCCTAGCCTGTGTTTCAGTGTAGTGGGGGAGGTGCTTTTACTAAGGGAAGGCATGTATCGGTGCCCCTGCTTTACAGGAGCACAGGATCCATGCCTTCTGTATTGACAGAACGGCAATCTTCCTTGTTTACATAGACAGATTTGCATTCTGCCTGTGTACCAAACGATCAGTGGGTGCCAGCGAACATCGAATCTGCGGAACCCGCTGATCGGCTCTTGCTGTGTATACACTGTACAGGACACTGGGAATGTGTCCTGGATGGCAGGTACATTCTCCCAATATTTGAGGTGTGGTCCCTTTAAGAGGGAGAGTTGCAGAGTGTTTGTGGTACTCAGGGGTTCTCACCCCCATGCAGGGTGAGGTGTCCTGGGTTAAGTTTGGCTGGAGAGCACTGACTTCCGGGACTCTCTGGATTGTTAAATTTATATTAGGGACCCCAGGATTTCGAAAGTTAAAAGAGACTTGGGGGGGAAGAGCCTTCAAACCCTGACTACCAGGACTTTGGTCCTGAAGGTGTTAAGTCCCCAGGTGAGGGAGGCTTGAAAGGCAGCAGAAGGGAAATCAGCGCCTGTGTCAAGGAAGTGAGTGGAAGAGAGAGTCTCACAAGCATAGCTCCCAACTGTCCCCAATTTTGAGGGACTGTCCCTGATTTTGAACAATGTCCCTCAGTCCCTCATTGCTCTTCATTTGTCCCTCATTTTGGTCTGATATATATTCCTATATATAAAATGCACTATTTATCTATCAAAAGTGTTTTACAATGCTAAACCTTTCATTCAATAACTAAATTGCTGCATTTGTACATTTAAAAAGCCAATATAAAGGAATAGTAGTGGTAAAAAAAGCATTTGTGGGTTTAACTAGTCATTTTTTTGTATAATTCTCCTTTAAGGGGGCGTGGCAGGGGGTGTGTCCTATGCCTACATACTTTTGCTAATAGGTGTCCCTCATTCCCATCTCAGAAAGTTTGGAGGTATGTCACAAGCTGTGCAGCATGTATGAGCTCTCAGACAAACTGAAACACAGGCTGCTAACCCCCTGTGTGGCCTGCCTTGCACCCCTACTTGGAGGAGCCTAACCCCTGCATGGGACCAAAGACTAGTGGTGACCCTGCTATTTAATTACTGCTATCAGGATTTGGACTGTTTATTTACTTTGGCTGAAGTAAGCTGATGTTTTGTTTAGCCGTGTTTTTTAAATAAAGGAACTGTTTGCTTTCATGAAACTGGCTGGCGGTTATTACAGAGCTACCCACAGGTTACCTTTGGTGGAGAATATAGGCAAAGTAGAGCCGCAAAAGCCATTTGGAAGCATTTAAAGGGCCAGTACCCACGTTTGCATGTCCTGGGTCAGGACAGCACAAACTCTGAAAACCTCACAAGGTGACATGGAGGAGGTGATAAAAGCCCTAGCTCAGAGCATGATAGCCCAGCAACAGGCCGCCGCAGAAGCCAACCGTCGCCATGAAGAGGCAATGGCCCAGCAACAGGAAACCACTCGGTGGCTGGTCACCCAGTTCACAGTCCAGCAAGAAACTGCTCAAGCACAGGTAGCTGCTTTACAGGAAGCAGTACAGTGTCTTGCACAGGGACAAGAACAAACTGTAAGGGCCAGTCACTACCTGCAAAAGTTTATGCCTAATGATGATGTGGAGGCATTCATGGCTACTATTGAGAGAACAGCAGAAAGAGAAGGGTGGCCCCCAGACCACTGGGCTGGTATTATTGCTCCTTTCCTCGCTGGGGAACCCCAGAAGGTGTATTTCTATTTGTCAGTAGAGTTGAGCGAACCCGAACTGTAAAGTTCGGGTCCGTACCGAACTTTGGCGTGTCCGGGACCCGAACCCGGACTTTTCAAAAAAAAGTCTGGGTTCGGGTCTGGGGTTCTGGTATTTTATTCCACGTGTTGAATAGCTGCCAAGGGCAGCCAATCAACAAGTGTTTCACTGGTTTGCCCTTAGAAGCCATCACAGCCATGCCTACTAATGGCATGGCTGTGATTGGCCAATGCATCATGTGACCCAGCTTCTATATGGGGCTGGAGTCCCCATGCTGCATGTCATATGCTCTCAGGATAGTTTAGGGAGAGGATGCTGCTGGCTCTGTGAGGGACAGATTGCAGATATTATAGAACATCTCATCCTGCATTACTGAACGATCTGATTGTGGATTAGGTAGAGATACTAGTACTGCTGCTTTGAGGGACAGATTGCAGACCTCATCCTGCTGCACAGAACGATCTGACTGGACTAGGTAGTCTGTTGCTTTAAGGGAAAGATTATTGTTCTAAAATCATCTCCAAGTTGTATAGGGAAAGTTTCTTCCAGCCGCATAGAACCATATTATTGTTCTAAAATCATCTCCAAGTTGTATAGGCAAAGTTTCTTCCAGCCGCATAGAGCCATATTATTGTTCTAAAATCATCTCCAAGTTGTATAGGCAAAGTTTCTTCCAGCATCATAGAGCCATATTATTGTTCTAAAATCATCTCCAAGTTGTATAGGCAAAGTTTCTTCCAGTCGCATAGAGCCATATTATTGTTCTAAAATTTAGAACAATAATATGGCTCTCTATGCGGCTGGAAGAAACTTCCCCTATACAAATGATTTTAGAACAATAATCTTTCCCTTAAAGCAACAGCTGGAGCCTTTCCCTGTACAACTTGGAGATGATTTTAGAATCTAAAATCATCTCCAAGTTCTATACGGAGAGGTTCCTGCTGTTCCTTAAAGGGACAGATTATTGTTTCTTGCACAAAATTAAAAAGTGCATCTACATTGCTGGTTTAAAAAAAAAAAAAATATTCCAAAAACTACATTTGCGGCCAGCGGTGCATTTCTTGCACAAAAATAAAAAAACAGTGTTGGCTACCTCCTCCACCGCCACTTCCACCGCCTCCTCAACCTCCAACTCCACATCCACCTCCATTTTTTATTTTTTTATGGTGATTTTAGCTTAAAAATTATTTTAAGTTATTTCCCTATCCCCATTTCTTTGTAGGGCACTTGTCCGACTCTTACCCCCATTTTCCTTCCTTTTGCAGACTTCTAGGACTTGCCAGGACTTTGTTACAGCCATTTTTGTGCCTAAAAGTTCGGGTCCCCATTGATTTCAATGGGGTTCGGGGTCCGGGACAAAGTTCGGGTCAAGTCCGGTCCCGAACCCGGACTTTGTCCGGAAGTTCGGCCGAACCTGCCGAACCCGGACTTCCAGAGGTTCGATCAACTCTATTTGTCAGCTACTGATGTCAAGGATTACAAATGGCTGAAGGCAGAAATCCTGGCCGGCCTTGAGGTGACTACTGCTATGCGGGCCAAAAGGGTACCCCGTTGGAGATACCGCCTGGACTGTCCGCCAAGGACTCAGATGCATGACCTGAGTCAGCTGGTCAAAAAATGGCTGCAGACCGAGGTGCTAATGGGTCCCCAGATGGTGGAGCGGGTCATGTTAGACCGCTACCTAAGGTCACTGCCAAACGACCTTCGGCGCTGGGTGAGTCATGGGGACCCCAAAACAACAGATGAACTGGTTGAAATGGTTGAGAGATATGCTGTGGTGGAGGATCTACTGGGACCTGTCAAACCTTGAGGACCCTTGCCAGTAAGGAGAGCCAAGTCCTCCATAAACCAGGGAGTCTGCATTCAGGAGAGTCAAGGAGCAACCACCCCAGTGTCCCAGAGCTCTGCTCCAGCACGGAGGAATGAGGGTGTGCTGTGCTGGTGGTGTCACTCCCGGGGTTATATCCAGACCCACTGCCCCCTGCAGGAGGAACCCATGGCGTATGGCGCTCTACAGAGATTTTCCTTTTATGCCCAGAAGGTCTCTGCTGCCCACCTAGACCTGACTGAAGGGTGGTTTGAATGTGACCTTTGGATGAACCAACTTCACGCCCGAGCGATGTTGGACTCCGCAAGTATGGTAACACTTGTGGGTACTGGGGTAGCTGAGGAGGTGGATCTGGTAGCAAGAACCCTGAGGGTGGTGTGCATACATGGGGACACCAATGAATACCCCTTGGTATCAGTGACACTCACCACGGCCTGTGGCACAATTGTCCAGGAGGTTGGGGTGGTACTCGACCTCATCCATGATGCTATTATAGGAAGGGACTGCCCTTTATTTGTTGAACTTTAGAACTATGTGAGCAAAGGACTATCGGGACAGCTGAACTGGTCTGTTCCCTCAAAGGGGCTGGATGCCAAAGCTCTAGAGAACACTGATAGAGTTGCATCTGGAGCAGATGGTCCATCAGCTAAGGGGATCCCTGGGGGGGCAACCCACTCTTATGCAGGTCATGGCTGGGGAAAACAGAGGAAGCCTCCCCTCTGCAGGTTATAACCGAGGAGGATGAGGGAGAAAGCACCTCTCTTCTTGCCGACCCTGATCTTGAGATTTCACTGGGTGCATTTTCTCCTGCCCAAAAGAGGGATCCCACATTGAAAAATGCCTGGCAACAGGTCACCGTAATTAATGGAGATTCACAAGTGCCGGAGGTCTAAAAAAGGTTTCCCCACTTTGTGGTCATTGGTGAGCTTCTATATCGGATTACCGAGGTTAGGGGGGGAAGTGGTCAACCAGGTACTGGTTCCCCAGCCCTCCAGGCGCACGGTGCTCAACCTAGCCCACAATGATGTATTGAGGGGTCATCTGGGGGCTGAAAAGACAGAGGCACGAATAACGAACTGGTTCTACTGGCCGGGAGTGACAGCAGAGGGGAGACGTTATTGCAGTTCATGTTCCACCTGCCAGCTGCCCGCCCCACTTGAGGAACCCATTGGGTTAAGATGGATTTGGTGGGTCCTTTGGTGAAATCAGCTGGGGGTCACCAATTCATCCTTGTTGTTCTCGATTATGCCACCAGGTATCCAGAGGCAGTTCCCCTAAGACAGACTACGTCAAAAGCAATTGCCAGGGAATTGTTTAATATGTTCTCTAGGACAGGAATCCCAAAGGAGATCTTGACAGACCAGGGCACCTCATTCATGTTTCGGGTGATGGCAGATCTGTACAAGTTGTTCCAAATCAAACAGCTGCGCAGATCTGTCTATCATCCACAGACAGACGGACTGGTAGAGCAGTTCAATAAAACTCTCATGTCAATGCATAAAAGGGTGCGACAAGATGGTAAAGGCTGGGGCTGTCTACTCCCAGCACTGATGTTTGCTGTTACTGAAGTGCCTCAGGCATCCACAGGCTTTTCCCCGTTCAAATTGGTGTACAGGCAAAGACCGCGGGGACTGCATGACTTAGTGAAGGAAATGCCAGAAAGTGAGTCCTCTCCTCATAAGACAGTTGTAGAACATATAACTCAGATGAAAGAGAGGATTGCTAAGGTGATGCCTCTGGTCAAGGAGCATATGCAAAAAGTGCAGGAGGCACGAAGAAGGGTGTACAACCAGTCTGCCAAACTTAGACATGTCGATAGAACAGCGATCTATCTCTACTCCCTGTCAGCCCAGCCCTCACACAGTTAGAAACACCTCCCTAGGGAACATTTAACTCCTTGATCGCCCCTTAGTGTTAACCCCTTCCCTGCCAATGACATTTATACTGTAATCAGTGGCTAATTAAAGCTCTAATCGCTGTATAAATGTCATTGGACCCAAAAAAGTGTCAAAAGTGTCCGATCTGCAAGATCGCACTTCTGCTAAAAATCACAGATTTTCGCCATTACTAGTATAAAAAAATATATATATATTAAAAATGCCATAATTCTATCCCCTATTTTGTAGAGGCGAAAAAAACCTCCGGCCTTATCAAAGGCTTCCCGCCAACTGCCTACTCCTCCGTCTGACAATTCTTAAATAGCTAAGGGGTGGAGTCACTCAATGATGTCAATGGGTGACAACGCCTCCTTGTGATGTAATCGATCCAGTATGCCTCGGTCGGTCAGACGGAGGAGCAGGCAGTCAACAGGGAGCCTTTGATGAGACTGGAGGGTTTTTTTTTTTTTCAGGTCCAGCGGTGTGGCAGGTGACGTGATTGACGATGGATCTGTATCAAGGGACATTGTTTTTGATTTTTAATAAGGGAATTGTCAAACTTGTGTACTGTCTTTATTCACGTTTTACTCTTTTTTGGTGAATGGGTAGGGGTACTACAGTGCCTTGCGAAAGTATTCGGCCCCCTTGAACTTTGCGACCTTTTGCCACATTTCAGGCTTCAAACATAAAGATATAAATCTGTAATTTTTTGTGAAGAATCAACAACAAGTGGGACACAATCATGAAATGGAATGAAATTTATTGGATATTTCAAACTTTTTTAACAAATAAAAAACTGAAAAATTGGGCAGAGGTGTTGTCATAGAGCCTGGACGGACCACACAAGGAACAAGAAGTACTACGAGAGACACGAAATTTGCCTGGAGACTCTGATAGTGTCACGTCCACGTAAATATGCCTCTGAACTAATGTGTGTCCACCTAAGATAAATAGTAGTAATCAGTAACTCCAGTTGTAACCTAGTAAGTCTCTAGGAGTGACTTGAAGACCTCTCTCAAACGACGTGACTTTCATTTCCTCGACTTATTAAAACGTGCGGGTTAAAAAGTCAAAAAATAAACAATTTTTTCAAACTTTATAGGTTATTTAAAGTAAGGTAAAGTACTAACACAGGGTGAACAACAACTAAGAAGTGTTTTTTAATGTCTAAATATAGAAATACAAACTTCGGACTTTACACCGTTTTCCAGCGTTTCAAGTTCCCCCGGCTTATGAAAGCGTTCCGTGACATCATGGGGATGGGTAAGTGGTTTTTTCTCATTTTGCACTTATTTCTGTCATGTGTTCAAACTGTTAAGGGAATAATTTTTAGTTTTTGTTACAGGGAACTATGTCTAGGTAGCAGTTAGTGCAGTGGACGGTGTGGCGACCTGGACTTTTTTTTTTTTTGGGAGGTCAGAGTAGTTTCCGAGGGACAACTGACGGACGAGGAGGCAGACTGGCTGGCTCCGTATGACCTAGCTAAT
>BLSH010081288.1:34018-55177 GCA_018402905.1 Glandirana rugosa
AGCAACACAGCTCATCACCCTGAACACAACATCCCCACTGTCAAACATGGTGGTGGCAGCATCATGGTTTGGGCCTGCTTTTCTTCAGCAGGGACAGGGAAGATGGTTAAAATTGATGGGAAGATGGATGGAGCCAAATACAGGACCATTCTGGAAGGAAACCTGATGGAGTCTGCAAAAGACCTGAGACTGGGACGGAGATTTGTCTTCTAACAAGACAATGATCCAAAACATAAAGCAAAATCTACAATGGAATGGTTCACAAATAAACATATCCAGGTGTTAGAATGGCCAAGTCAAAGTCCAGACCTGAATCCAATCGAGAATCTGTGGAAAGAACTGAAAACTGCTGTTCACAAACGCTCTCCATCCAACCTCACTGAGCTTGAGCTGTTTTGCAAGGAGGAATGGGCAAACATTTCAGTCTCTCGATGTGCAAAACTGATAGAGACATACCCCAAGCAACTTACAGCTGTAATCGCAGCAAAAGGTGGCGCTACAAAGTATTAACTTAAGGGGGCTGAATAATTTTGCACGCCCAATTTTTCAGTTTTTTATTTGTTAAAAAAGTTTGACATATCCAATAAATTTCATTCCACTTCATGATTGTTTCCCACTTGTTGTTGATTCTTCACAAAAAATTACAGTTTTATATCTTTATGTTCGAAGCTTGAAACGTGGCAAAAGGTCGCAAAGTTCAAGGGGGCCGAATACTTTCGCAAGGCACTATATGCACCCCATACTAATTCACATGCAGTCGGGGCCAGGATCTGGGGGCCCCTTGTTAAAGGGGGCTTCCAGATTCCATAAGCGCCCTGCCCACAGACCCCCCAAAACCACAGCCTCCCCTGCCCCAAAGCACCCCCCATTTTGAGGGCATGTGGCCTGGTATGGGTTAGGAGGGGGAAGCGCTTGCTCACCCCCCCCCCTTTCCTGGCCTGCCAGGCTGCATGCTCAGATAAGGGTCTGGAATGGATTCTGGGGGGCCCCACGCTTTTTTCTTTTTCATTTTGGCATGGGGTTTCCCTTTAAATCTATAACAGACCCGAAGAGCCTGATTTGGATTGGGGGGGACGCCAACCTGTTTGCTTTTTCTGACTTTTCTTTTGCCGTCATCGGTTGTTAAGCATGCGGCGGGCGGCTTCCCGGCCCACTCCTTAACAGTTATTCTTCACACAGAATTGAAACAAATTGTTTCTTTTTCGACCGTTTCGAATTTGAATCGTTCTGAAAATTTTGAACTTGTTAGAAAATTCATAAACAAACTAAATTTAACAAAACTAAACTAAACGAATTCCGAAACAAATCAACAAAACAAAATTAGTAACTTAACGAATCTATCTGCAATGAAACAAAATTCATTTTTCGGTTCTGTACATGTCTAATCACTGGGGAATTTATATATTGGTATATATTGACACTTTAGGAACTTTACCATCCTACACTTGTTGCTATTGTTGCACTTTGCACTTTCAATTATATACCACACTGGCATGTGATTTCTTTTATGTATTTATTCTCATTTTTGTTCATTCATCTGAATGTTGCATACATTTGTGATATGGATTCATGCACTTGTGTTTCACTATTGGTGGGAGTTTTACACATACGCTGTATAGTGTATTTCAGTATTGCTATTGATTTTTATGTAGCGCTGCACTGGTTGATTATTTATATCTTTAATAAAATATATTCCCAGATGAGGTTCATGTAGACAGTGGTTATCCTCAAATAAAAGCAGAAATAGATGTCTATCTCTACTAAACAAGTTGTTTCCCATAATGTATTGTTTATTTCTTCATTTAAGATGACGTTACTGTATTTTGTTGATTCAGTGACTGTAGAGGCAGAACGCCTTATCAGATTTAAAATTCAATTCTCAGTACATACCTGCATGGTAATTTTTTCTCCCTCCTCTGCTTTTCTATTAATTCTGGCTACTTTCTTCAGGTCTTTAATGGCCTGTTCATATTTCCCACCAAGAACAAGCCAGCGACAGGATTCAGGAAGCCACCTGAGGGCCAGATAGTGACATTATCATGGTTATCCTCATTAAGTTGTAACATCGGGACTCTCACACAACAGGAGGTATTTTATTACAGCTTCTTTGTGCTTCTCAGCATCATTCGATATAAGCTATTTTACAGACCTGGTGCCACAAGGTAAGTACACCTAGTAATACAGTTGTGAAATGCTATTGAGTACTACTAAGGAACATCAGTAAACATGTGTACTATGAATGCTACTAAACATTACAATAGATATTCAAAGAGGTGTCTGGGGTCAAATAAAAACAAAAAAAAAAAAACAAAACAAAGGCTTTTGCTGAAGATGATAGTGAAAATGTCAAATCAAATGCTTGCTTTAAAAGGTGCAGGCTGCATGTGCAGTTAGGTCTTCCGACAAAGATCATAAGTGTGGTAGGTCATCCAATGTGACCCTTCCTGTGAATTTCTTCAAACGCTGAAGTCTGTACATATATTAACCCCTGATGTGTCTGAATGATACCTCTGTTCATCCATACAAATTTATGGAGATTATCTCTGCTGTTTTAAAGCCTGTTTATATCTACTCCACAAAAACTCCCACAAGAGACTTGAGTCTGCAGTCCAAAACAAGTAGAGAAAAAGAGACATACACTTTATATATAGCACACAGTTTAAACAGGTGAGTGAATGAAGTAGGCGAGAATCATTCATCCAATCAAACTTAAGCCGGCCATACATGGATCGAAATTAGTCTGGTTCCAATTTTGATCCATGTATGGCAGTTCCCATTCATGAGAAGTCGATCTATCTATTGACTTCTCATAAACAGTCCTGTTGGAACATTTTTGCTCGATCAGTGCATACAACTAATGGGCTGCAGCGCTGATCAGTGTATTCTGGCTGCAGGGAAGTCCCACTGTCCCACAGCAGAAAGGATTCCTGCATCCACGTGTGTTTGTGTGTGTGTGTGTAGGTATATATATGTATATATGAGTGTATATATATATATATATATATATATATATATATATATATATATATATTGTGGGGGGTTAGCTCAATGGGGATCACCTTCCCTGAGAAAAAGGTAGTCCAAACTGAAGGTTTTCTTAAAATCTGAGTTTTAGCCAGGTTTATTTAAAAGGTTGCAGGTAAATAAAATAAACAAAACAGAAAATAAATCCTTGCCATCCAGACACTAAATAAACATTTCCAGTTTCCTAACTCAGAGGTGAAGGGCTTCTCCCAGTCACCCACAAAACAAAGCTAATGCAAACCTTTTGTTTCAGTCACAGAGCAAAGTTCAGTTCATCAGCTCTCTCAGGCTCGATGGCTCCTGAGTCCCAGGTCAGAGCAATCATTTGATCCAGACCTGCTTCCTTTATACCACCTGTTGATGGGCACAAGTGGACTGCAAAATCTGGTCCGGAAACCCACCCTGCCAAGGTGGCTGGTAAAACCCGGACCGAATTGCACCTTAATTTCCTGCAAATGAACGCATGCGAGGTAACACATAGGGGTTGATTTACTAAAGCTTGAAAGTGCAAAATTTGGTGCAGCTCCACACATAAACCAATCAGCTGCAAGGTTTTATTGTCAAAGCTTGTTTGAACAAGCTGATTGACTAGCATGCACAGCTGCACCGGTTTTTGCACTCTCTAGCTTTAGTAAATCAACCCCTCAACATCCACCGATCACCTCGCCTTTTATAACACCACAATATATATATATATATATATATATATATATATAAATTTATTTTTTTTAATCCAGCATACATATATATTTTCGAAACCTATTTGAAAATTGCAATAAAAACATTGAAAGCTGTCCCAAGCCATCTGTTATTGAAGCCTGCACCATCTTTGATAAGTACTCCATCTTCTCAGTAGGCATGTGCGGTTCATTTCATTCTGAATTAATATTCGGACAAATTTTCGTTATTCTGAGATTCGGATTTATCCGAATACCCGAATTACAATATAAACAAACAATAACGAAACAAAATTAGTCCGAATTTCAGAAATTCGTGCTGAAATTTGAATCGAATTTTACATTGAACTCGTCGAATTCTAACTGTACACATATTGCTGAAATCAAAGACTGTTTCTGTTATTGGAGTACTATTTTGAAATAATGCTGCTTTAGTTAAGCTAAAGATGATTTAAAGAGTCATTGTAATCATTTGATGAAGGTTTTGCTTTTGTTTGTTCACTTTGCAACATTAGAAAAAAATCATCTAGAGTTTTCAATTCAAAATGTATTGATTCGAACGTTTCGAATAAAAAAAAAAGTGGTAAATTCAAAGAAAATTCTAAAAATTCAGAATATGAATCCAGAATATGAATCAAACGAAATTCACAAAATATGGCCTGATGGGGGTACAGGGTTGAGAACCACTGCTCTAGAGCAAGGGTAGGCAACCCGGCACTCCAGCTGTGGTGAAACTACAAATCCCATCATGCCTCTGCCTCTAGGAGTAATGCCTGTAATTGTCAGGGTCTTGCAATGTCTCATGGGATTTGTAGTTTCAAAACAGCTGGAGGACCAAGGTTGCCTTCCCCTGCTCTAGAGTATATATAGGGAAAGATCAAAAGTAGGAGGAGCAGAATGTCCTAGTAAGAACTGATTGAGAGATGGAGTACTAGCTGTGGCCCACATGGGAGCTCGTGGGGCACTGGAATTTGTTTTAGAGGATTCCATAGGGATGGCCTTCCCTCTTTAGGTATGTACTCACTTTTGTTGCCAGCGATTTAGACATTAATAGCTGTGTGTTGAGTTATTTTGAGGGGACAGCAAATTTACACTGTTATACAAGCTGTACACTCACTACTTTACATTGTAGCAAAGTGTCATTTCTTCAGTGCTGTCACATGAAAAGATAGAATAAAATATTTATAAAATGTGGGGGTGTACTCACTTTTGTGAGATACTGTACCTACCAAAATAATGTGTTGTTCTCTAATATGTGAGTCTTCTACTTAGAATTACGGTAAGTAATAATTTTAATGCGAATATCTCTAGTGCCTTTTAATGCTCTAATGGTAAATACTATGTAATAAACAGATGTGATATCATAAGAAGTAGTAATTTGTAAGTCATAAAATATGAAAGCATAAAAAGAAGTCATAGAAAAATTACCATGAATATAAAAAGTAGATGAAGAAAGGAATGGATGCAGCCAACTGTAACATGCGCCAATCCTCAATTAGATAAGCCAATCCCACCAGGACCAGCTGGCCCACGGTGTAACAGTACCCAGTGGCTGTGCTGGTGAAAGCTCGTGTTTCTGTGGGGATCCACTCCACAACTGTAGAGAAATTGAAGTGTTATATGATAAGCAAGGCCAATTCCGGGAGCATCCATAGTAAAAGAGAATGTATAATGTATTTTCAGTGAATACATATTTTTAGTTATTTCTGCAGTATTATTCTAAAGAAATTTTGCTGTGGCTTTCATGGCTTTTATTTCACACTCTTGCTCCTATATGTTGATTTTTTAAACATAATACATTTGCACAATTATAGTTCAGCTACTATAGAGGGAGCTCCATATTTAATTGCAATCTCCACTTCCTGATTAGCAATTGTGGAAATAAAATATCATCCACCTGAGGATGAATTAATTTTAATGTGGCAGTAGACCCGTAGCCATAAATTGTAAGAGAGCACTGGAAGATCACTTACAGGAATGCAAAGCAGAAAGCATAGCCCAGATTTGTAATGGCCATATATGGCTGACCCATGTACATATGCAATTGCCAAGCATTCACAGAAACAATTGTCTCACATTGAAAGGATTATAAACATTATTGCCCAACTGCATTCTTCGGAGATGACACCCCTGCCAGAAACAGGATCACTAGTGTAGCATTTCCCTTAAAGAGAGTCTTTAGTCATAATTTAAAACATTCAGCAGCTACAGAAACTGTAGCTGCTGACTTTTAATAAACATACACCCACCTATTCCTGGATCACTGTCCTCACCCAGCCTGTTTCTTCACTGGACTTTGACCGCCGGAACGGGCATACCAATTGTGGGCAGCCAGCTGTGGCTGCTTGTGGCTTCACGCTGCACATGTGCGAACTGCGCTGTGCTATCTGATTGGTCCCGCAGCTTTCTGGGACCTGTAGTGTGTCCCAGAAGGCTGCGGGGGAAGGTGAACACATATGTGGAGGAAGAGCAGGGGCGTATCATGAAATCAGTGGGCCCATGTGCAAGTTTAAAAGTGGGCCCTAGGCAATGATTAAAAAAAAGTCAGCTGCTTCATTGAAAGCTATAGGGAAATCGGTGCTTGCAACTGTCCCCCGCCGCCGATCACTCACAACTGTCAACCAGGGGATCATTCATGGGTGCAGTGTGGGTCACAGTGGACCCCCTCCTCCTTCGGCGCCCATGGTCAGTGAACACCCTGCACCTATGGATGATACACCACTGAGGAGAGGGAAGGAAGAACGGATCTTCCCCTATTGGGTGAGGCTAACAGCTCACTCACATCAGATGCAGTGGGACTGTGTGGAGTGGCTATTCCAGTACAGTCAATCCACAAGACAAGGCTAAATGGTTTGTCTCCTATGTGTTCGGTTCTCTCTCCCACTGTGGTGTGAAACAAAAGTACAGCAGGTCGTATTTTTTTCCACCGCAGTACAATATGAAGAAATCTACTGGCTTGAGAGCATGGTGGCCAGTAGAATTTTATGAAACGTCACTGTATGAGACGTCAATAAAATTCATTTAAAACCAAAAAGGAACAGTGCAATGTGCTGCAATCGCCACATTGGCACTGCAGTTGTCCCCCTACGATGCACCGTACACCAGCCACTGCGTAACTATGGGTCAGTTTATAACAAATGTGTCCAAGATTGTTGGATACCCATATTGATATAGTAGAATTATCATGAACGTTATACTTACTCAGAGAATATGAGTTGAGAACAATACCCGAGAGAGATGATCCAGTCAGGAATCTGAACACACAGTATGTGATGTAATTGGGAGCAAAGGCTGCGCATATTCCGCTAACAAACATCAGAAGGTTTGACCATATGTTCAAAGGTCTGCGACCAAACCTGGTATGACAGACAAATATTTTCTGAATTCCAGTACACCAAGCAAAACTAACCATAGCATTTTAGTGTATTACTGTAAACCAGTAATTACACGATTTCTAAAAAGACAATCTTAAAATAAGTCAACTGTCAGTTAAAGTGGAACTCCCGATAAGACTTTTTTTTTTAGTATTTTGAATATGGTGGTAAAGGGTTAGACTGTCAAGTTTTTATTGCTTTCTGTGTCCCCTCTAGGGAGATTTCTGTTATGCAACAGCACAAGGATCTCCTTAAAGAGGACTGAAACAAGAACAAAAAACAGACAGAGGGTCTAACGCTCCCCCCTCTAATAGAAATACTTTTATCGTTGTCTGTGGGAGGAGTAAAGGTTTTGCTCATGAACAGGAATTGGGGGGCCTAAACTATATCAAACATGAACTACATCCATAATGAAATAAAAATGAAACATTGAATAGAGTTTCAGTTTGAAATTTTTACTTTGTTGTTGAAGATAGTATTTAATTATTGGTGGGCATTTCTATTGTGCACAACTGGACCAGTTTGCCTGTTTGACTTCACAATAAAAGGTTACAGCTGGTGGACTAACCTGAGAAAATGTATGCATGCATCGTCTTGAGGTATAGAAAATAGTGAGTGATTCGGGTAACTGGCATCCACTCAAGATGGATAAAATCAGTTTTGGGGAAATTCACAGATTACATTATTTGGCAATACATTTTCAAATGTCTTTGGATCAAAAATGCACGGACGTCTACAGTTTACAAATGAATAGATAGATCTTTGGCCCTGTATTGCAGATCATGATAAAAAAGAATATTTGAGTTATTACATTTAAAGTGGTTGTCAGCTCTTGACAACCACTTTAAACTACAGGTAAGCCTGTAATAAGGCTTACCTGTAGGGTCCCTATATATCTCCTAAATCTGTACGGTTTAAGAGATATGTGCTACACTGGCATGTGCCGACGTCATTCGGCACATACGCAGTGAAGAAACGGCCTCCGTGTGGTTTCTTCACTGACAGCGTGCCACTATTGGCGGCTCCCACACGCATGCAAGGCATTGACGTCACGCGACTCCGGCCAGTCACAGCGCCGGAGTTTGCGGCCCCCGGAAGGAAGGGGAGCAAAGATGGACGCTTCCTACTGCGGGGACAGCGCGGCCGTTGATGGCAGGTAAGTGACACATAATAGGCTAGTATGCGATGCATACTAGCCTATTATGTTTTTACATTGCAGGTAAATAAGAGGAAGTAAACCCATCAGGGTTTCCTTTCTCTTTAAAGTATACCTGGCATTAAATTATTATGTAGGTTGCCAATGCCATTGCCCAACTATCATCCTGAGAATGGTGGTTCCCTGACGGTTATGCTGATACTGTGGCTTCCATGCTTGGAGTTTCTGACCCAGAACATGTACAGTATAGACTAGAGATAAGGAATTCTGACAAGTATCTGACACTTATTTACAGTGTGCTTTGATCAAGTCTGTGATTCATAAGTTTTGATCCAAGCACAGCCAGGTAACTAGCATTTTCAGAGAGTAACAGAGAGGGACTTGTTTTTTTGATAAGTATACTTTAATCTCAACCACTAATTCAAATTACATATGCAGCACCTTCTACATAATATATATATATATATATATATATATATATATATATATATATATATATAGTCATGGCCAAATTTATTGGCACCCCTGCTGTTCTGTCAGATAATGCACCATTTCGCCAAGAAAATTGTAACAATTACAAATGTTTAGGCATTCTCAAGTTTATTTCTTTTCTTTGTATTGGTATAACACAAAAAAGTGGAGAAATAAAAAGCCAAATCTGACACATTCCACATAAAACTCCAAAAATGGACTGGAAAAAATTATTTGCACCCTCAATTTAGTATTTCTTACACCTCTCTACTGGAATTTTGGACCACTCTTCCTTCACCAACTGCTCCATGTCTCTAAGGTGGGAAGGGTTCCTTTTCCCAACTGCTGTTTTGAGATCTCTCCACAGGTGCTCTATGGGATTTAGATCTGGACTCATTGCTGGCCGGCTCAGTACTCTCCAGCGCTTTGTCTTAAACCATTTCTGGATGATTTTTGATGTGTGCTTTGAGTCATTGTCTTGCTGTAAGAAACATGACCTCTGACAAAGACCCAACTTTCTGACACTGGGTCCTAAATTGCACCCCATAATTTTTTGATAGCCTTCAGATTTCATAATGCCATGCACACAGTCAAGGCATCCAGTGCCTGAAGCAGCAAAGCAAACCCAAAACATCAGTGAACCTCCACTATGTGTGACTGTAGGGGCTGTATTCTTTTCTTTAAAGACCTTAGTAGAATGATGGGCTTTACCAAAAAGCTGTCATTTTGTATCATCTGTCCACAGCACATTCTCCCAAAAGAATTTTGACTTTCTCAGGTAATTTTTTTCCAACTCTTTGATCAATTTTTCGCTTTAACATCCAGGGAGATGTGCCCAATGCCATGGGCTGTAAACTTCTTGACAATGTTGCGCACAGTGGACACAGAAACATCAAGACCTCTGGAGATGGACTTGTAACCTTGATATTGTCCATGCTGTTCCACAATTTTTGTTCTCAAATCCTCAGACAATTCTTGCTGCTCTTTCTCTTCTCAATGTGGCACAGAGACACAACAGAAAGGTTGAGTCAATTTTTCACCATTTTATTTGGTTGCCAGTGTGATTTCTAGATTGTCAGCACCTGTTCATTGATACAGATGAGTTTAATTACAAATTACAGGAAGGTCACAAACTTGGAATGCAATTATTTCTTACAATTTTGAGAGGGTGCCAATAATTTTGTCCAGTTGATTTTTGGAATCTTGTGTGGAATGTGTCAGATTTGGCTTTTTGTTTCTCCACGTTTGTGTTATACCAATACAAACAAAAGAAATAAACATGAGAATTCCTAAACATTTGTAATTGCAACAAGTTGCTGGGCGAAGTGGTGCATTATCTGACAGAAATGCAGGGGTGCCAATATTTTTGGCCATGACTGTATGTATACTGTGTGTGTGTGTATATGTGTATGTGTATATATATATATATATATATATATATATATATATATATATATATTGTGGAGAGCCAGTCTGGAGAAGGTTAATAAAACAGGGCAAGTACTTCCCTTTCAGGCCTGCTTATTAGGCACCTGGTCGGAGAGGCTGAGGGGAATGGCTATTTAGCTATCAGAGCTGAGAGGAGCTTGAAGCTGGAAGGACATCCACAGAACTGCACTGCATGCCTGAGCTAAGGGTAGATGGATTCCAAGAAGTAAATGCTATATGAATCATCTGCCCTTACTCAAGATGGCTGCAGCTAGAAATGCTAGGGGGGTGTTTTTGCAAAGTAATTTCTTAACAAAATAAAGCATAGACATGGATAGATGGATGAGTTTGTTCTGAAAATTAAAAATGATTTAAATAGCATGTTTAGTTTGTGATGCTCAAATACAGTAATTTTCTGCTTTTAACCCTACATGCCTAACAGTCTTCCTCAGGCTGTAAAAAATCCCAGAGTATCTCTGACAGCTGTTTGTAGTTCTGCAAAAAAAAAAAAAACTACAGATGCTTGTATTAGAATTATAGAATAATTGTGCAAAAATAATTTCATGCCATTACATTATTATGCACATTTATTATTGCTACCAAAACTATTTTTATTAACTACTGCACCACCTATTTCAGTACCTGCTGTGGTGGTGGAAGGGGTGGGAGGACTTAGAATTTGCACTGAGGCCCTGAGATCTGAAATGCTAAAAGATACTGGGTAGCTACAGAGCACAGAGTGCTTAGCTGTAAAATTACATTTACAAGTTAAATCGGAGTTCCACCCAAAAGTGGAACTTCTGCTTTCAGTCCTCCCCGGCTCCGGATGCTGAAACTGAACTTTTGGGGAGGAGGGGGGTGGGGATACCCGATTTTTTTCCGGTACTTCCGCCCCGGTTGTCTTAGGCGATCGGAAGTGGAAGGTCTCCTTCCCACTCCCTCTCGAAGTCTTCTGGGACACAGGACAGGTCCTAGAAGACTTCGGGACCAATCACAAAGCTCAGCACCGCTTGCGCATGCACAGTGTGCGCCTGGCCGTGAAGCCGCGGCCGGGTGCCCACAGTAGTAATGCTGGTGCCGCGGAGGGGAGGGGGAGAGGAGCGGGGCTCCGTGCGTTCGCATTGCTCGACTGGGAGTCAGGTGAGTGTCTGTTTATTAAAAGTCAGCAGCTACACTTTTTGTAGCTGCTGACTTTTAATAAACACAAGGAAAGGGTGGAACTCCACTTTAAAGTAGTATTAAACCCAAAAGTCAACATTTATTATATTGCAGCTTATCAATTCTCAGATTTCATTTATTTTCCTTCTTGTCCTCTCCTTTGCCCCCCCCCCCCCGCTCCCCTCTTTTTTTCCTCCCCCCCGCCCTTCCTCAGCCCTACCTTCCTTCCCCCTCCGCCTTTCCTCTCCCCTTCTCATCCCCCTCCCCCTTCCTTCTTCTATTCCTCCCTTTCCCTCCCTCCTTTCCTCCCCTTCCCCCTCCCTTCCCCCCCTCCCCCTTCACATTCCTGGACCTCCAGAATTCTCACTCACTTATTATCATTACCATGTCATCCTAGATTTATCATTTACTCTTCCACGCCCACCCCCTCTTTTGCCGACCAGGATCACCTGTTTGGTGCCCCACCTTTGATGTGGGCATGGCCATTGGTAAGTGGAGCCCAATGTCAATATTTATGTTGTTTACCCCCTGTTCCCCTTCTCCCCAATAACTGGTTGTGAACTCATTAAATGTCAATGTAACTGTACTCATTATTGTTTCTTAGTGTGTTCATTATCACAGATGTTCTCCTGAGGAAGTGGCATTTCAGGCCACGAAACATGTAGAGACAACTTCCAACATCTGTGGCACTGTACTGTGATGTTTCCCCTCACCAATAGGGGATTAATATGGAATGTAAATGCACTGTATGTAACTATGTGTAGGGTTATATACCCTTTGTTCCCCCTTTTTCTCTAGTTTTTAACATGATGTATTAAATAAAACCTTTTCTATTTTTATATAAACCCTTGTCTTTACAATTATGGTACCGCAATAGTCCAGTAATCCTCCTTTGTGGGGGTCATTGTTGGGGACCGACAGACCCCTACCCCTTTGCAACAATTCTCAGATTTGATGGCTGCATTAGATTAGATTGCATCCCAAAAGGGGAAAAATGAGTAACTGATTGTAAAGTGCGAGCTGGTGTTTGGCTTCATTTTGTTATTGTAGATTTAACTCTCCCCTTCCCCCAGACTGACAATGCTGTTGGGCCCCCTGTGCTCTTTCAGAGTGGGGGGGTTGTCTAATACAGGTCATTTATTACTGGCCAGATCACCCAATGAAAACAGAGGGGAAAAGGCCTAAAAAAAGAAAACAAATGCAGACATCACATATAATGACTGAGAAGCTGCAGAATATTTTTATTTATTTTATACATTTTTGTTTTGGCTTTGATACCACTTTAATACCCTGCACTGTTGCACCCCTCTCCCTTGGCAACTTCTGTCAAAATCTCTGGTCTCTAGTAGTTTTCTGACTATGATGACACCTCTCTTCTTACCTGCTTTGATTTGCACATACCTAATGTTATGATGAATGTGATCAATGACAGTAGAGAGGTTACCAGAGGGCTCCATCAATATTTTACTATGGGACCCCATGTAGTTATGCCCTTGCTAGACACACAGTGGAACATATTCTGATCTGGCAAAATCTTACTTGTCTGAGAGACCTCCAAACACAATGGACCCAACCAGAACTCCTGACATGTAAATGGACTGAGCCAGTTGTCTCATTCTACGATGACTACAGACAAGATCCCACTACAAGAAAGAAGGGTCAGGGGAGGAGGAATCATGAGAAACAACACAGAACATTTTTATGCAAATTACTAGAAGCAAATAAGGTGAGAGGTAGAATCTGAAAAGTGAGCAAGGATTAAGACCATATTCATGTTTATCTGACCCCAGTCAACTTTTATTGCTGTCTGTGAGGTTGATTTACTAAATGCAAATAGACTGTGCACATTCAAAGAGCAGTTGCACTCTGTCTTTGGATATTTTTTGCAAAGTGAATTTTCACCCCATTTTCCAAATTTTGATGCAACTGCACTTGCAAAGTGCCTTTAGTGTGTCTCTGTGGCAGATTTCTTTCCATTTCTTTATGGTTTGACTGTTGTCATCGTGACTAAGTGTTGGGAAATCTACCTAGCAAAAACCTGACAGGGGTTTTGCTTCCTAACTATATCCAAAACAAAAAAAAGAAAAAAAAGTTTTTGACTGAATTTAAAGTCGAACTTTTTTTTTCCATTTTGAATAGAGTAAGCGAGGGTTATAAGCCCTGTAAGGTTTATTTTTGCCACCTGTGTCCCATTGGGGAGATTTGCCTTCACTTCTTATCCCATAGCCAACAGGACGTGAAAGGAAATCCCTGCAAATTAAGGGAATCTCTTGGGGATCCCCAGGTCACCAGAACTAGTGTTCCCATTGGAAGATAAATAGGTACATACTTGGGGGGCAACACCCTAATAATGTATTACATTAGAGATGGGGCTGCTATAAGACCACCAAACAAAATGACATATTACAGCGCACACTTGCAATAATGACATTAAAACCTGCAAAGCTATTTAAAAGGCTATTTAAAAGTACCTGGACTGTGGACATCTTCAACCAAAATATGGGGAGTCCGTCGCACTATATGGCCATAGAGTGCTTAGCCCACTCCTACTTCCCAGGCCCCCATCTTAGTGGGTCCTACACTAACCATAGAATGGGAGATTCTGTCTCATAACCATGGGAGCATACACTCCTCCTAATGGGCTGTAATATGTCATTTTGTTTGTTGGTCTTATAGCAGCACCATCTCTAATGTAATACATTATTAGGGTGTGCCCCCCTTCCCCAAATATGTACCTATTTGTCTATTGCAGATCCTGACCAGATCTCTTGGGCTGGAGCACCCCGCATATTCATAATTGTCTCTAATCAGTGTCCACCTGAGACATAGGAAGAGTTCTCTAGATCTCCCCATATTTTGGTTGAAGATGTCCAGGTACTTTTAAATAGCCTTGCAGGTTTTAATGTCATTATTGCATTATTGTGTGCGCTGTAATATGTCATTTCCCATTGGAAGATATGCTCTCCAGTGGCGGCTGGTGGTAAATATTTTTTTTGGGGGGGGTGGCAAACAGTGCACCCCCCCCCGATCGGGTCATCAGGAGCACCGGCATTTAACCCACCCAGGAGACGGGCAGCGGCTTCCCCTTACACTGCTCTCCTCCGCAAGCATCACAGATGGCAGCTTCTCTTCCCCTGCTCTGCTCCAGCCATTGCGGCAGTTTCTGCCGTGCGTCTCCGCACTCCTCCTCACCGGCTAATTGGAACGCTTCTCCTTTCGGCCAATTGGGAAACGGGTCTCAGACCTGCTTCCTGATTGGCCGGGAGGAGAATCAGTGTGACAATAGTGAATATTAATTAGCTATTGTCACACAACTGGGGTGGGATCAGGGCTCAGTGCTCTGCACCCCAAGCTCACCCTTTTTTTAAGCCTATTAGAGCCTCTGGCTTTAATCACGTGCTTAAAAAAATACCCTGATTGGAATCCATGTGTCCTGCACCCTGCGTGTAGATTAGGGGGCCGAACGCATGGATGGCCTCTGTGCCCCTAATGGATGGGCCGCCACTGATTCCCTCTACTACTTTTCTGGGAACAACCCAAAATTTGGTATTTTTCTTTACTTTCACTTTTACTGATAATGGTAAACAGGATAAATAGAGAGTGACATAGACAGCAATAAAAACTGACAGGCATTCTAATCCCTCTGCGCTCTATCCAAAACTAAAAAAACTAAGACAAGTTTTGCCTTTAATTACAATTTAAGACTTCCAGATAAGTGGTGGAAGGTAAAAGTCATCACTTAACAACCAGGGATGTGTTAGTAAACATAAACCTATTTATTAGTAACGTATAATTGCAAAGTATTGTTTAAAAAGGCATCCTTACATACACAATGCCCAAAGTACTTAATATCACTGATATACAGAGACAACTAACTGTTATGTTGGTATTTTTCCATTTTCAATATTATTTTTTTCTATTTTTTTATGATAGAGTGATAATGTTAAATCAATATAACAAGAAGTTAACTGCAAAGTTGCATATAAATATTCAATGCAAATAACACACTAGAGTATGAAACATTGGGTAAAACATACTGTACATTATTAGGGATACATAGGTAGAGTTTTTGTGTATTACGAAATGTATTGGGAGCATGTTAACGTTTGAGTCTAGAAGCAAATATGATAAATCAGAAGGTATGAGAAAAAACAGATAGATGAAGAGACCAGGAGAAAGATTTGAAAAGTGGGATGGCACTGCCCGAAGGAACGTTTTTAACACAGACCCCACAGCCAATGGCCTTTGAAGATGTATTATCATCTTCTCTATCTGAAATAACCGGTGGTAGATCCCCCTGGTTATCTATGTTTAGACATCTGATCCTGTCTTGAAACAATATTTTTACAAGATACAAATTGCTGGTCAGGCTCCTATTCACGGACGTTTTTTTGACAACTACAGGCGGTCTCCGGGTTACAAACAAGATAGGGACTGTAGGTTTGTTCATAAGTCGAATTTGTTTGTAAGTCGGAACAGGTACATTTTTTAAGTGTAGCTTCAGCCAAAACAAATATTTTTAAGCTTTTTGGATAGCATAGGGAAGGGTTAACACCCCTGTAATGTTTGTTTTGCTGTCAATGCTTCTGTTCAGAAGATTTCACCTCACTTCCTGTCCCAATGATAATTGGATTTTGAAAATTTTGGGTTGTTGTGGAAACAAGGATTGGTGATACAGCTCCAGTGGAGACACCCTTTTCCCATAATAACTCTTACAGGAGTGAATTTCCCTTCCTAGGGGGAGATTTCCTCTTCCTTCCTGTTGTCTCCCTCCGTTTGTAAGTAGGAGTCGTTCATAAGTCGGATGTTCATAACTAGGGGACTGCCTGTACATACTTTTGACTGAACACTGGGGCACAATCCACATTGGTTGACATTGCAGTACACCTGGCAGTGTGGCACGGTTTTCTCCAAATGGTTACATGCAGTCGAGATTTAACATCTATAAATCATAAGAGATATTGTTATACCTTTTATCTTTTCTGTTGGCAATACCCCTGATGAAGGGCCTTGACCGGACCCGAAACATGAACATAGGGCACCGAATTCCATCTTCGGACAACGGATACTCACTTTTCTGAAAGCTATGTATCAATATTCCTATGGAGGCATTTTGTTTTGGACTGTATGATCTGCTCCTAGACAATCTGATAAACACTATTTAGTATCTTTTCTATGTCAAACGATTGTATAGACCATGTTCTGTACCTGTCCCTTGGATGAGTGACAAGTTTCTTTTAACTACATTAATAAATTGTTATATTTAGAACTCATTTGGTGTTGCTGCCTATTATAGTCCCACTCAGGGGGTATTTGGTCTTTCCACTAAATACTGATCAGTGTATTCCGACGGAAGGGATGTCTACCCGCTATCAAAATACAATACCCCAGCAGGGAGGTTTCCCTCATCCTCCTCACATATGTGGATGGGGGGAATCGGGTCAGTTGTTTTTGTTCAACCCCATGGTTGAACGAAAAAAAAAAATCTGTGTGCTGTCTAAAGTGAACTAGAGCATGAAGACTGTCATTAAAGGTAATTTTGAATTCCCTTTCATTGTATCTTATAAAAATGTTATGCAGCGCTTACTGTTCTTGAGTACAATGTGTCATTATTTCTAAGCTTCTGCTCTTCTTGTCTTGTATAACCTTCAACACTTTTCGGTGTGTCGGAGGCTTGTTTTTGAATGTAAACATTTTTTGGATAAATGTAGGTCTGTGCTCAGACAATAAAGTTGAAACAAAAAAAACATAAAACCAAATGTAAAGAGGGGGCAGACTTGATAGACCTTTAGGTCATTTTCTGCTGTCAATCTTTAGTTGCTTTCACCCACTGATCTCACCATAGCTCACCACTGTTGCAGGGAAAACCTTATGCAATCTCAAATAACAGTGAGCTATTCAGGGGCTCAGCATAGCCAGAGTTTGCAAAGCCATATGCAATGACACTTTGCAAATCCCAAGACTACACTGCTCCTAGATGTAGAGACTGCACAAGGTTCTCCCTATGGCGATATGAGGGCAGTATGGAGAGAAACACTGGGCTGAAAGAGCCTCCAACATACATGAAAGCATTGGCATTTCTACAAAACACCACAACAAATTGCTTACAAACGGCTAAGGAAAATGAAGCACCGAACCCTAAGGTTATCTTAATTATATTGCTATCGTAACATAAAGTTTTAATGTTAATGTAGGTGATATGGTTCCTGGGCAGACTGCTTCTACATCCTAGAGGATATACTTGGTCTCCTTGGCTTGTAGCATAATGTAGGCAGTTGCCTATTTTATGTTATGTTCATCCTGAAAAGCTGAATTTGCCAATCAGTGAAATGCGTTGACGCCATGTGTGACCACTTCCCCAGCCTGAAAGACACGGCAGCATAGCCACAAGTGGCATTGATAGAGGCAGCTGTCGGGATATTTTTTCCCATGATGGCCAACTATTGAGGGTGGAGTGTTCTGAGAGCAGTGTATTACTGGGGTGAGTTGTCCCCTCTTGGAGAAATTGGATCGCTTACACTAGCACTGGATAGAAACTTCATGGGAGATAAAGCAAGTCAGCAGGATGGTAAGAGGATGATACCGAGTGTGGTTAGGAAGTATGCTTAAGTGTTTGCATCATATGTTTGAGAATATTGCACATGTTGCAGTTTCTATGCCTACTCTTCATCTGCCTTAGAAGATCTCACAACCCGATCATTTAGTATACAGCATCCAAAGGTCCAGGGACTCAAGCTAGTATCCAACCTGCCTCTCCTTTTCTGCTTTCTGCTTGCCACAATGCCAGTTATTTATGCAAGTGCAGTGCCAGTCAAAATCACATTACTGTGACTGGTATCAGCCTGATTGGCAAGTATATTGTTTGGCCAGATGTGAACTTTGACTTCATTGCAGTATACTACTGTCTGCTGATATACTGTATCTATGCTATACTAACCAATAAGCTATGAGCAGCAACTCTTCTTAAAGTGGTAACCCGCAGCTACGGGACAAAAAAAAACATTTCCCTGCAAGGCAAAGGCATAATGTGCTAGCATGCATCACATTATGAGAAACTTACCTTAGAAGGAAGCCCTCCAGCTCCATGATGTCACCGCTGAGAGGGCTGACATCTTCCCCCATCTTCCTTACAGGTTCGCGGCCTCTAGCTACATGAGTAGCGTGATGATGCCACTCCCGCACATTCACACTGGAGCCTGCGTTTCCGGCATGGGTTCTGAAGGTCCGGCACAGTGAGCCAGATCTTCAAAACGCATGTGCCGGTGATGTCACTGGCTGCATGCACTCTGAATGTCTCCTAAACTGTGCAAGTTTAGGAGATATTCACAGTACCTACAGGTAAGCCTTATTATAGGCTTACCTGTAGGTACAAGTGGTAAAGAGTTTACACCACCCTAATCATTACTGCTAACTGCTAATTTAACATCTAAGCTCTGTGATCTGTATGCTATTTCATTGCATAGGCATGTAGTGTGCCATAACTAAACAAATCACCTTTATGGTGATAGGAATAATCTCACTGATCCGTGAAGAAGTCTATTTTGCATTTTGTGTTCACTTGATTATTTTTAGTAAATCTGCTTAGATGAATTAGTGGCATATTTGCATATATAGCACTCCGGGATTGATATTAAAGTGATTGTAAAGTCTTGTTTTTTTTCTATTAAAATAACAAATATGTTATACTTACCTGCTCTGTGCAGTTGGTTTTGCTCAACTTTTCCTCTTCTCAGGTCCCTGGCTGGAGCTCCTGGCCCCTCCCTCCTGTTGAGTGCCCCTACAGCCAGCTATGGGGGCACCTGAGCCGAGCTGCAGCTCTGCATATGCATTCAGACACAGAGCTGCGGCCCTGCTCTGCCCCCTCTCTCTCCCGATTGGCTAACTGAGTTTGATTGACAGCAGTGGGAGCCAATGGCACCGCTGCTGTGTCTCAGCCAATCAGGAGGGGAAGTCCTGGACAGCCGAGGAACTTGTGGACATCGCTGGATAGAGATAGGACTCAGGTAAGTATTAGGGGGGCTGAGGGGGCTGCTGCACACATACGTTTTTTTATCTTAATGTACAGAATGCATTAAGATATAAAAAAACTTCTACTTTTACAACCGCTTTAAAATCTGGCACATCTTGGTGATTACCTAGCAGTTACAGTATTAACATTTTTGTTCCTTTACACATGGAGAGGTTACCCCTGCTAGAGATCACCAATTGTGTTACATAATGTTAGTTTATGTAATTGGTTATTTATTTGTGCACAAAGTGTTACTAAACCCAGGATCCTGCATTCACTATATCTTGTCTCCCACAGTACACAGAACATGGAAATGCAATTATTTTAGTAAATATAAACGGCTAAATACCTTTTCTCATCAGTATTATATAGCAGTCTTGTGACTTCTATCAGTGTCTGATTAAAGCTTGTAGGAGGAGTTTTCATTCTCCTCTGACTGTTCTATGAGGCTGCAGGACCCATGACCCTCTCTCTGAACAGTGCTGATCACATGCACCCTTCCAAACTGAGCATGTGCAGAGTGATTCCAAAGGCTCTGTCTTATCTGGATTGGGGGCAGTGGAAGAAAGAGGATCAGAGACGATAGGATCCAACAGCCTTTTTACACAATGCAGAGCATTAACCCCTTAAGTTCCACAGTGAGTATAACAAGCATGCGTTAGTGCATATACAGACTGCTTTTACTGTTGTGGGTTTAGTAACACTTTAAGGACAACGTTGTCTTTATTGTGATTGAAGTGTACTAAAGGGTATATTTGTTCATTTTTGATGATGTAATATTTATTGGTTAATTTTATACAAGTAACTAATACATTTTTTACATGTTTTTGCTATACTTTTACCTGTGTCAATGCCATTTAGTCCTATTTTCAGTAACCATTTTTTTATAGCCCCGATCCTATATTGAGGCCATGGTTGTGTTAGGTTGTGTTTATGTTATGTTCACCTGTTAAATTGCCTATGTGCACTATGTTGAGGTACTGTCCTTTTAAAGCTCTGGCTGTTTGCTGCAGAGGTCAGGTCGTGTATGACACAGGTACCCCTACAGGTATATCACTCTCCCTTAGAAGGGCATAAATACAAGGGAGTCAAACTTGTGAGGGAATCCAGTGTAGGGAGTAAACCAGTGAGGATCAGTGCTGTGCTGTGCTGTGATGTAGTTCTTCTTTGCCATCCCTTTTCAGGGAAACCTTGTGTTATGGGCTCTAGTCGGACATTTACCATCTCAGGTGTTGGCAGCACAAGTTTCCTCATCACTAATCTCGTAGCACTAGGGACAGCATATTGATCTAGCAACACAGCTAATCTGCCTCAAGAGTATCAAACAATCAATTGTACATGTGTGGGGAAGATGTACTGAATAATCATGTGATTCCTGTTAATGTTTCAGTCTTGCAAGTAAAAAAAATCCCCAGAATGTTATTTTTTTTTTTTTTTAAATAACAGTTTTTTATTAAGTTTTGTCTTGAGATTCAGAATAGTTACATATAACAATGCAGTTAAAAAACGAGATGTATACAGGACGTTTATATAAGACTTAGAGTTCTGTTTTGAATTATTTTTTGACAATAAATTTTTTTTTTTTTTTATTGTAAGACCCCTAAAAAAAATGAACGTTCTGACTTTGTAATTGTCCTTAGTGTACTAATAAGTCATGTAGAAGGGGTGTGTACATGTTAACTAACAAACTATGAGAACTCCGTCTAATCGACACAACGATCTAGTTATACGACAGGGATCACGATGCTCTAATCACTACTCCTTTGAACACGACGGTTGTGGACTCTACCATTTACAGGCTGATCTCGGGTATTGTGTTCCAAAGGGACTTTTCCCTACCGTTTCTTCTTGATGTAGTGTCGT
>BLSH010081288.1:74595-111873 GCA_018402905.1 Glandirana rugosa
TCGTGAAAAGTCTTGAAAGTTCGGGTCCGTACCGAACTTTTGGGTGTCCGGGGTTCTGGTAATTTTACTAAAAGTTCTGAAAAGTGCTGTAAAAAAGTCCTGGAAAGTCCTAGAGGTCTGCAAAAGGAAGGAAAATGGGGGCAAGGGTTGGACAAGTGCCCTACAAAGAAATGGGGATAGGGAAATAACTTTAAATAATTAAAAAAAAAAAAACATAAAAAAAATCAAAAATGGAGGTGGATGTGGACTATCTTAAAACTGTGTTAGAAAAGTATAAATTAGCGGGGAGAAGCCATATCACTGTTCTAAGAACAGTGATATGGCTTCTCCCCGCTAATTTATACTTTATCACACAGTTTTAAGATGATTGTACATTCTACAATCATCTTAAAACTCTGTGAGAAAAGTATACATTAGCCGGGAGAAGCCATATCCCTGTTCTTAGAACATCTGCAAACTGTGTGTGAAAGCTATCAATTAGCGGGGAGAAGCCAGATCACTGTTCTAAGAACAGTGATATTTCATATCACTGCGCTAAGTGTTAAATCAATTAAGTAACAGTCATAAATCAAAAACGTGTATAAAGTCCATCAATGAAGACCCCTTTCGGAATATCCACATGTTTATAAATTTTTCTTTTAACCGCCACCAAAGTCACCATGTGTCCACCACCGCAGGTAACTAGGTACTCTTACCAGAGACAGGTGTTAGAAACACATTCGGATCTAATCCAGACAGAAATCACATGATTTTCAGGAGGGCATCCATCCAAGCTAACTCCAAAGTATTGGACCAAGATGGCAGGCTTAGATTCTCTCTTGGTTAACAAACGCCCATCAGGACATTCATGGAATAAAAAATATATATACCGCACATAGCGTGATAGCGTAATAGCAAAAAGTTTTATTAAAATAGAAATTGAATCCACTCACATGTTCCAAGTTATAAAAGAAGCGATAAGGAATTCCAAATCAAGGTGCGCAATGGAAGAGTGTGGGGCTCACAGTCATCCGATGCGTTTCGTCTTTGTAGACTGTGCTGCTGGGTGTATTTAATTCACAAGTGAGTTGATGCGCAATATTTTTTCTATTATTTATATCTCATATCACTGTTCTTAGAACAGTGATCTGGCTTCTCCCCGCTAATTGATAGTTTTCACACAGTTTGCAGATGTTCTAAGAACAGGGATATGGCTTCTCCCGGCTAATGTATACTTTTCTCACAGAGTTTTAAGATGATTGTAGAATGTACAATCATCTTAAAACTGTGTGATAAAAGTATAAATTAGCGGGGAGAAGCCATATCACTGTTCTTAGAACAGTGATATGGCTTCTCCCCGCTAATTTATACTTTTCTCACACAGTTTTAAGATAGTCCACACCCACCTCCATTTTTGATTTTTTTATGTTATTTATTTTTTTAATTATTTAAAGTTATTTCCCTATCTCCATTTCTTTGTAGGGCACTTGTCTGACCCTTACCCCCATTTCCTTCCTTTTGCAGACCTCTAGGACTTTCCTGGACTTTCTTACAGCCATTTTTGTGCCTAAAAGTTCGGGTCCCCATTGATTTCAATGGGGTTCGGGGTCCGGGTCAAAGTTCGGGTTCTGTCCGGACCCGAACCCGGACTTTGTCCCGAAGTTCGGCCGAACCAGCAGAACCCGAACTTCCAGAGGTTCGCTCAACTCTAGTTATAAGGCATTTTTTACTTGTATCTAGTCTGTGGGTGATGAAAAAAAGGCTGTCCAAAGAGCAAATAATTTTACAGAATGGTGGTAGAATATGCCACTGATGTCTAACATGTCTTGGATACCCATAGCAGTGAGATATCCATGCTATTAGGAGCATGAGGCAGACTTCGGCTCCTTCTTCAATCCCTGTTGCCCCATCCTGTCCACAGCATTGTTGCAGGGCAGCCAGAAGGGCATCCCCTCAGCACTATTTGCCACGGGGGACATGGCCCAATCAAGGCATCCTTGTTGCTAGGCAGCCTGTCAGCTTTGTATGCCTAGCCATCTCTAGCCAGGACTCTAATTTCAGCTTCCTTGTTGTTATGCCCTGCTGTGTTACCTGTTATTGGATTTCTCATTGCTGACCCCTGCCTTGTACCCAGATTACATTTTGAATTGCACCTCGGATTGTGTACTGGACTACACTTGCTTGCTATCTGCCCTGACTCCAGAACTGTATATTGGATTATGCTTGTTTGCTATCTGCCATGACATCAGGCTGGTTTTTAGGCTAAGCTGCCTCGCTACCTGCCCTGACCTTGCACTGTCTCAGGATTCTGCTACCAGTCATTGTCTCACCAACCTCAGAACTACAGGTAACCTTCCTTCCCTCATTCGTTCAGTGCCAGTGCCATTTGACCAGGAACTTTAACATCATATTCTAAAACATAGTGGCAACAAAATACTGGTAGGCTTACAGTCCATAAGAGAATAGGGGCTGCTAAGGGCACAAACACCAACCAGCTATAGTTCCTATTTTACACATCGGACTGTGGGGTTGATTTACTAAAACTAGAGAGTGCAAAATCTGGTGCAGCTCTGCATAGAAACCAATTAGCTTTCAGATTTTATTGTCAAAGCTTAATTGAACAAGCTGAAGTTAGAAGCTGATTGACTACCATGCAGAGCTACATCAGATTTTGCACTCTCCCGTTTTAGGAAATCAACCCCTGTGTGTTACACTTGCCTATACTTCCTGATTTTGATTCTCTCCAGCAGGGAGTTTTTGGTGTTCCTGCCACCATTGCTTGCTCTAGCTCCTCCTAATATATTCTGCATAAAAATAAATTAAAAGTCCAACAGGAAGTGTGGGACCCTCTCATTATGGGCACATCAGATGTGCAGACTAAAGAACTCAAGCGCAGGCATTCATTTATAGAGTCCCAGTGTGCCAACAGAGGGTGAAAAGAGGAGGACTAGGTCCAGGAACAGCATGCGGTGCCCGAGGAGCCGCAGACGTGACGGACTTCTGTGTTCAAGCACAGCCAGGAGGCCGCGGGCCAGCATGGAGAGAAAGTGGAGACCAAGACTCAGGAGGGCCCAACGTAAATTGGCCCCATTCCTTGCTCTATAATTTTTCTTTTCATTTATTTACTTTATTTTGGGGGGGGTATTTGGGGGCTGAGGGGAAGCAGCGCCAGTGGGTAACCTTTATGGGGACAATAGCTGGTGGTGGGCCTGTTTTTTTTTCTTTTTGCAGGGTTTTTTTGGGGATTTTTTTTGGGGGGGGTGAGAGGCCTGTAAGGGGGGATTTGGGGGTTGAGAGGAAGCAGTGGTGGGTGGCCTTTATGAGGACAAATAGGTGATGGTGGCCCTGTTTTTTTTTTTATTATTATTTATTTTCCTTTTTTTATTTTTTTGGGGGGGGGGGATAGAAAGCAGTGGTGGGTGGCCTTTATGGGGGCGAATGGCTGTTGGACGGCCTTTTTTTTGTTTTTTTAATTTCTTTTTGGGGGGAGATAGGAAGCAGCAGTGGGTGACCCTTATGGGGACAAATAGCTAATGGTGGCCCTGTTTTTATATTTTTGTGGGTTCTTAAAATAACATTTTTGTGTGTGTGTGGGGGGCAGTTATAGGAAGCAGCAGTGGGTGGCTTTTATGGGGACAAATATGAATGGCTGATGGGGGGCTGCTTTTTTTTTATGTTTTTTTTTTTTTTTTTTTTTTAGAGGGGTGAGAGGAAGCGGTCGTGGGTGGCCTTTATGGGAACAAATGGCTGATGGGGCGTCTTCATTTTATTTTTTTTTTTAATTAATTTGTTTTGGTGGGCGCAAGTGGAAGTGAGAGTGGTGGCCTTTGTGGGGACAGATTGCTGACAGGGGGACCTGCTGTATGTTTTTTTTTTGGGGGGGGCTGTTGTATTTTATTTTATTATTATTTGGGGGGGGGGGTGTTTGACAGGAAACAGCCATGGATGAACTGGTTGCTGGGGGGGCTGTTCTTGTAATTTTTTTTTTCAATTTTTTTTATTTTGTTTTATTTTTGGTGGGGGCAAGAGGACATAGTGGTGGATGGCCTGTATTGGGACAACTGTCTGATGGGGGGGCCTGTTTTTGTATTTTTGTTTTTGTTTTTTTTATAACTTTTTTATTTATTTATTTATTTTTGGGTGGCGAGAGGAAATGGCAGTGGATGGCTTTTTTGTGGAAAAATGGCCTATGTATTTATTCATTTATTTCTTGTGGGGGGATAGGAAGCAGTGGTGGATTGCCTGTACGGGAACAACTGGCTGATGGCGGGAGGACTGTTTTCATATTTTTACATATTTTTTATTTTGGCGTGGGCGAGAGGAAGTGGTGGTGGATGGCCTATGTGGGAACACATGGCTGATGGGGAGGCCTGTTTCTTTCATGTGTTTTAATTTTATTTTTTTTTGGGAGGGGAGGGGAGGGTGATAGGAAGTGGAGGTGGGTGGCCTGTACAGGGTGTTTTTTTTTAATGTCTTTCGGGGGGGGGGGAGGCAGCTATGTATCTATCTCTTGGTGATGGCTAATGTCTGTCACTTGTCCCTAGCTTACCCTCAGGTCTCAGCAAGGCTCAAACAAAGCAAAAAGATTTTAAGGCCATTGGGAGGGGAGTAGAGAACTACTTTATTACCGTGTCAGTCTGTCCCGTGAGCTTCAGTGTGTCCAAATTAAGGTATGTGGTTCTAGACCCTCTCTTGTACAACGCCAGCAGTCTCTGACCCTCTCTTGTACAACGCCAGCAGTCTCTGACCCTCTGTTTTAGAATGTCAGCAGTCTCTGACCCTCTCATTTAGAACGCCAGCAATCTCTGACCCTCTCTTTTATAATGCCAGCAGTGTCTGACCGTCTCTTTTAGAACACCAGCAGTCTCTGACCCTCTCTTTTAGAACACCAGCAGGCTCTGACCCTCTCTTTTAGAATGCCAGCAGTCTCTGACCCTCTCATGTACAATGCCAGCAGTCTCTGACCCTCTCATGTACAATGCCAGCGGTCCCTGACCCTCTCATGGACAATGGCAGCAGTGTCTGACCCTCTCATGTACAATGCCAGCAGTCTCTGACCCTCTCATGTACAATGTCGGAGACTGCTGGCATTGTACATAAGGTCAGAGACTGCTGGCATTGTACAAGAGAGGGTCAGAGACTGCTGAGAGGGAGAGCAGTCTCTGACCCTCTCATGTACAATGCCAGCAGTCTTTGACCCTCTCATGTACAATGCCAGCAGTCTCTGGTCCTTTCATGTACAATGCCAGCAGTCTCTAACCCTCTCCTGGACAATGCCTTCAGTGTCTGACACTCTCTTTTACAATGCCAGCAGTCTCTGACCCTCTCAGCAGTCTCTGACCCTCTCTTGTACAATGCCAGCAGTCTCTGACATTATGTACAATGCCAGCAGTCTCTGACCCTCTCATGTATAATGCCAGCAGTCTCTGACCCTTTCATGTACAATGCCAGCAGTCTCTGGCCTTCTCGTGGACAATGACAGCAGTCTCTGACCCTCTCGTGGACAATGTCAACAGTCTCTGACCCTCTCGTGGACAATACCAGCAGTCTCTGACCCTCTCATGGACAATGCCATCAGTCTCTGACCCTCTCATGGACAATGTCAGCAGTCTCTTACCCTTTCATGGACAATGCCAGCAGTCTCTGACCCCCTCTTTTATAGCACCAGCAGTCTCTGATCCTCTCTTGTACTAAGCCTTCAGTCTCTGACTCTCTCTTGTACTAACCCAGCAGTCTCTGACCCTCTCATGGACAATGCCAGCAGTCTCTAACCACCTCTTTTACAATGTCAGCAGTCTCTGACCCTCTCTTTTAGAACGCCAGCAGCCTCTGACCCTCTGTTTTAGAATGCCAGCAGTCTTTGACCCTCTCATGTATAATGCCAGCAGTCTCTGACCCTCTCATGTAAAATGCCAGCAGTCTCTGACCCTTTTATGTACAGTGCCAGCAGTCTCTGACCCTCTCATGGACAATGTCAGCAGTCTCTGACCCTCTCATGGACAATGCCAGCAGTCTCTGACCCCCTCCTTTATAACGCCAGCGGTCTCTGATCCTCTCTTGTACTAAGAGGTGGCATTGAACATATGGAATTGGGGACTACTATAGCGGAAGCAACTAGAGGGTTTTCCATTAGTCTCAACTGGAATAAAGGCTTCCACCCAAATCCCATTAAAATTGCCATCCTCCCAAGAATCATTAAGTCTACAGCGATGTTTTGGAAATGCTGCAGTGAAATTCTGCAAGAGATTGTGGCTGGCTAGCATGAACACAGGCAAGGATAGAAGAATGACATGTATGATCTGGTAACGTCCCATGCCCCCCTATTCTCATCAGGATCTCTTGAAATGCCATGACCGCTCATAGTCCATACACTGACTACTAGGAAGACTTGAAGTTAGTTGTCACCATCATAGCCAACTCACCACAAGCTTTATGATGGTTGTTGGTAGAGCAAACGCTGTGAATAATTTGTGAGACTTTAGTCCTATTTAAAAATGAGCTGCATTTCCATTTGTTAAACTTTTACTTGTATAATGAAGCATTAACAGGCTAAGCTTTGCTGATGCTTAGTTATCTTCTATACAGATGGTCAAGTTTTCTGTAACCAAAGTAATAAGCCATGCAAGAAAAGCAGAGGCTCCCAAAAAGTTATCAAGGACATGATAGAGCAGTTCTACCTTTACAGCGATCTGCTATTCTTAACATTTTAATCAATCTATGTAATCAATTGGAACAGTTATAAGGCATTTTTTTCTTGTATCTAGTCTGTGGGTGATGAAAAAAGGCTGTCCAAAGAGCAAATAATTTTACAGAATGGTGGTAGAACATGCCCCTGATGTCTAACATGTCTTGGATACCCATAGCAGTGAGATATCCATGCTATTAGGAGCATGAGGCAGACTTTGGCTCCTGCTCCAATCCCTGTTGCCCCATCCTGCCCACAGCCTTGTTGCAGGGCAGCCAGAAGGGCATCCCCTCAGCACTATTTGCCACGGGGGACATGGCCCAATCAAGGCATCCTTGTTGCTAGGCAGCCTGTCGGCTTTGTATGCCTAGCCATCTCTAGCATTGATTAGTCTATGTCTATGTACCCCTATCTCCTACACCCTGGATGACTGACTGTGTGCTTCCTGGTGCTTTATTTAAGCTTGCGAGCCCAGGACTCTAATTTCTGCTTCCTGGCTCCCTTGTTGTTATGCCCTGCTGTGTTACCTGTCATTGGATTTCTCATTGCTGACCCCTGCCTTGTACCCAGATTACATTTTGAATTGCACCTCGGATTGTGTACTGGACTACACTTGCTTGCTATCTGCCCTGACTCCAGAACTGTATATTGGATTATGCTTGTTTGCTATCTGCCCTGACATCAGGCTGGTTTTTAGGCTAAGCTGCCTCGCTACCTGCTCTGACCTTGCACTGTCTCAGGATTCTGCTACCAGTCATTGTCTCACCAACCTCAGAACTACAGGTAACCTTCCTTCCCTCATTCGTTCAGTGCCAGTGCCATTTGACCAGGAACTTTAGCATCATATTCTAAAACATAGTGGCAACAAAATACTGGTAGGCTTACAGTCCATAAGAGAATAGGGGCTGCTAAGGGCAGAAACACCAACCAGCTATAGTTCCTATTTTACAAATCGGACTGTGGGGTTGATTTACTAAAACTAGAGAGTGCAAAATCTGGTGCAGCTCTGCATAGAAACCAATTAGCTTCCAGGTTTTATTGTCAAAGCTTAATTGAACAAGCTGAAGTTAGAAGCTGATTGACTACCATGCAGAACTACACCAGATTTTGCACTCTCCCATTTTAGGAGATCAACCCCTGTGTGTTACACTTGCCTATACTTCCTGATTTTGATTCTCTCCAGCAGGGAGTTTTTGGTGTTCCTGCCACCATTGCTTGCTCTAGCTCCTCCTAATATATTCTGCATAAAAATAAATTAAAAGTCCAACAGGAAGTGTGGGACCCTCTCATTATGGGCACATCAGATGTGCAGACTAAAGAACTCAAGCGCAGACATTCATTTATAGAGTCCCAGTGTGCCAACAGAGGGGGAAAAGAGGAGGACTAGGCCCAGGGACAGCCTGCGGTGCCCGGGGAGCCATGGACGTGATGGACTTCTGTGTTCAAGAAGAGACCAGGACTCAGGAGAGCCCAACGTAAATTGGCCCCATTCCTTGCTCTATCGTTTTTTCTTTTCATTTATTTATTTACTTTATTTTGTTTTATTTTTGGTGGGGGCAAGAGGACGTAGCGGTGGATGGCCTGTATTGGGACAACTGTCTGATGGGGGGCCTGTTTTTGTATTTTTTTTTTTTAACTTTTTTATTTATTTATTTATTTTTGGGTGGCGAGAGGAAGTGGCAGTGGATGACTTTTTTGTGGACAAATGGCCTATGTAGTTATTAATTTATTTCTTGTGGGGGGATAGGAAGCAGTGGTAGATTGCCTGTACGGGAACAACTGGCTGATGGGGGGAGGGCTGTTTTCGTATTTTTATATATATTTTTTTTTTTTTGGCATGGGCGAGAGGAAGTGATGGTGGATGGCCTATGTGGGAACACATGGCTGATGGGGAGGCCTGTTTCTTTCATTTGTTTTAATTTTAATTTTTTTTTTTTGGGGGGGGGGGTGATAGGAAGTGGAGGTGGGTGGCCTGTACAGGGTGTTTTCTTTAATGTTTTTCGGGGGCAGCTATGTATCTATCTCTTAGGGATGGCTAATGTCTGTCACTTGTCCCTAGCTTACCCTCAGGTCTCAGCAAGGCTCAAACAAAGCAAAAAGATTTTAAGGCCATTGGGAGGAGAGTAGAGAACTACTTTATTACTGTGTCAGTCTGTCCCGTGAGCTTCAGTTTGTTCAAATTAAGGTATGTGGTTCTAGACCCTCTCTTGTACAACGCCAGCAGTCTCTGACCCTCTCTTGTATAACGCCAGCAGTCTTTGACCCTCTCTTTTAGAATGACAGCAGTCCCTGACCCTCTCTTTTAGAATGCCAGCAGTCCCTGACCCTCTCTTTTAGAATGCCAGTAGTCCCTGACCCTCTCTTTTAGAATGCCAGCAGTCCCTGACCCTTTCATTTAGAACGCCAGCAATCTCTGACCCTCTCTTTTATAATGCCAGCAGTGTCTGAACCTCTCTTTTAGAACACCAGCAGTCTCTGACCCTCTCTTTTAGAACACCAGCAGGCTCTGACCCTCTCTTTTAGAATGCCAGCAGTCTCTGACCCTCTCATGTACAATGCCAGCAGTCTCTGACCGCCTCATGTACAATGCCAGCGGTCCCTGACCCTCTCATGTACAATGCCAGCAGTCTCTGACCCTCTCATGGACAATGGCAGCAGTCTTTGACCCTCTCATGTACAATACCAGCAGTCTCTAATCCTTTCATGTACAATGCCAGCAGTCTCTGACCCTCTCCTGGACAATGCCTTCAGTGTTGACACTCTCTTTTACAATGCCAGCAGTCTCTGACCCTCTCATGTACAATGTCAGCAGTCTCTGACCCTTTCATGTACAATGCCAGCAGTCTCTAATCCTTTCATGTACAATGCCAGCAGTCTCTGACCCTCTCCTGGACAATGCCTTCAGTGTTGACACTCTCTTTTACAATGCCAGCAGTCTCTGACCTTCTTTTGTACAATACCAGCAGTCACTGATCCTTTCATTTACAATGTCAGTAGTGCCCTTTGATGATGTCATTTATGACGAAACATGTCGGGCGGTCCTACGATTTTATTGTTTCAAGCACTTTTTTATCCTGTACCATGTGAGTAGCCATTTGGCATTTGTTTGTTTTATCCATTAAACGATAGTACTTCACTATTTGGTGCCTTTTCTTTCTTTAACATGTCAATGTGAGTCTATGAGTTACATTTGGAAATTGAAGCTGGCGGTGTTATCAATCTCCCTAAAGCTTGCAGAGGCTATCTGCCTGCCTTTTCTGTTTGCCTAGAGATAGGTAAACACTCATTTCTGGTAAGAGTTTTTACATCTAGAGTGTGTGGTGACACCGGAAATCAATTCAACCTCTGCACCTGGTGGAAGAATTCTATACTTTACTTTAAACATCCTGACCATCTCTCTCTGATTTATCGGATTAGTTGTGATTATTGCATCCTTTGGACTTTTGCACTTTATGAACTTAGCATGTCACAAGTTTTTTTGACACATTGAATTATTTTGCATATGTCACTTTTCACCTTCAAGGTAATTTCATATCACTAATTTTTGGATTGAATTGAAGTGAATAATTTTGCATATGTCATTTTTCACCTTCAAGGTGATTTCATATCACTAATTTTTGGATCTGCAGTATATCAATTTTTAGTTCATTTCTTTTTTAGCACATGTTATTTATTTGGTATATATTTTTTTTGTTTTCACAAATTGTGTTTTGTTTATTTTAATTTTATCACTATCACATATAGGGTTGCACAATTTCCTTTTTGCTTTTATTTCTGTTTGTATGGTTTCCTAGTAATTGCAGCACCTTTACTTAGTTATAAAAGATTAATATCATTACACATATTTTATACATTAGCACGGTTAATTTTTCTATTATTAGTAGTCTCTGACCCTCTCTTGTACAATGCCAGCAGTCTCTGACCTTATGTACAATGCCAGCAGTCTCTGACCCTCTCATGTATAATGCCAGCAGTCTCTGACCCTTTCATGTACAATGCCAGTAGTCTCTGGCCTTCTCGTGGACAATGACAGCAGTCTCTGACCCTCTCGTGGACAATGTCAACAGTCTCTGACCCTCTCGTGGACAATACCAGCAGTCTCTGACCCTCTCATGGACAATGCCAGCAGTCTCTGACCCTTTCATGGACAATGTCAGCAGTCTGTGACCCATTCATAGACAATGCCAGCAGTCTCTGACCCCCTCTTTTATAACGCCAGCAGTCTCTGATCCTCTCTTGTACTAAGCCTTCTGTCTCTGACCCTCTCTTGTGCTAAGCCAGCAGTCTCTAACCCTCTCATGGACAATGCCAGCAGTCTCTAACCACTTCTTTTACAATCAGGGGTACATTTGCTTGTGGTGGATGCCAATATTGCCCCTTTATGATTAATTCAAGTGAAATTCAATTGCCAAATGGACAAACACACAAAATCGGATTTCGAGTGACGTGCCAGACAGTTGGTGTCATTTACTTAGCCCTCTGCCTATGTGGAGCATTCTGCGTAGGGAAGACCAAGCGGCCCTTTGTCAAACGGATTAAGGATCATATGTTACCGATCAGTAAAAACAAACCACAACAGCGATTAACTTACATGTAGCCAGATGTCATGATTTCGATTTTAATGTTATTAGATTTGCGGCCCTGGCCCATCGGCCCCCGTGGGGGGAGTGCTGACAATGCTCTCCTCCGGATGGAGGCACGGTGGATACATGCCTAAGAAGCCACTAAATACCCAGGGTTAAACAAGAGTTTGAGTTTCTTATCCTTTCTATGAATATATAATTAGGCATTAGCTGTTGGATCGTAAAAACTACAAATCGAAAATAATTCTCTTGTGGTGCATATTGAGCCCCGAAAGATCCATCCTTTTCTCCCAGGTCTTTTCCCCTCTCCCTTTCCCCTTTCCCTTTTCCCTTCCCCTTCCTTTTCAGCCATGACTTGTTTGTAATGAAACAGCTGTAAGGGCCAAGAAACATCTAAACAGTGTTGCTATAATCCATTGCATTCAGTAAGTCTGTGTGAATTGTGTATGTAGCCACTTCTTTCATATTTATATTTATGTTAACCATGTTCCTTATTTTTTCCCTCATTATTCATTTGTTATTGTTGTAATTGACCCTTCACCTGTTTATGATCACACATTGATTATATGCTTATACATATTTATGTCTATATCATATTGGCATCTTAATTATTTTTTGGATGTCGTCTTCGCTTGTGATGAATGCATTTTCATATTTCTCCTTCCCAGTGATCTGAGATACATGTATAGCCTTGGCCATCCAGCCTTGTCCATGCCCCCTGGGTCGGGTGGCTTGCCTCTTGGCCGCGGCTTCCGGGCGGCTTGGGGACACTTGTGCATTCACACGGTCGGGTGCTGCAGCTTCTTTGCGGCGCCCTAGGCGTCCCCAGCTTTGTGTCCTTGGTCTGTCTCTGCTTGCTGACCTCGCCCCATGGCTCCATGCTGGGAGGACGCTTCATGCTGCGGGTATCTGTGCATGCGTACGCGCACGTGGAGGTATGGGGACTGTGGTCTCCGTGGTGGTGATTGTCTTGGCGCAGGCGCGGGGATGCCTGCTTGTCCGAGCGCGCACCGGCGACATCACACGCCGGGTGCGCAAATTGCCCTATAAATACCGTCAGTTCAGCCTCAGTCCGTCCCAGCTCGTGGACGGTCTGCTTATCAATCGTGCATTTAAGGTAATTGATTATTTTATATGGGAATTGCATGCTGGATGTTTGTCTGCATGTGTTACCCTAACAAATACATCTTTTTCAGCCTTGGTTATGTCCTCTGATTATCCATTAAAAGAGAGTTTTTCTCTCATGTCTGGTACTTATGCCAGTATCATAGATGTCATGTTATTAGATTTTAATATGTTCATCTATTTTTCTTATTTCAGTGTGGTTTCACACCATTATATTTTTAGCGTCTGCATCGCCTATTTATCAAAATTTGACAGTATTGACATATTTTACACACTATGGTAGGGTCATCCCTTATTATGGTCTCGTCACCTTAGCAAGGAAGAGCTTAACTGCATTTTCCAAGTCTGCTCTCTGATATGAGCTGGCCTCTCATAAGTCCATAAAACATTATTTGTAAAGAATTAATCTCTTTAATTCTTTTTTTTTTTCACATAACATCATATATATTTTTTTATCATTTTCATATCCTTTTGCATTTTACATTAGCCAGTGTGACTTATGGCAATTTGTGGATGCACAGTGTCCCCCCTCCCGGTGTGATGTGTGGCCAGGAGCGAGCTGCCTGACGTTTGGGGTCTGGGCGGAGGTCTGGATTGGTAGAGGTGAATGCTTGTGTCTCTTGTGGTTGGGGATTTGTTTTATGCATTTTTCGCAACATGAAGTATCTATGCATATTTTTCTAATTATCTTTATTGTATCTATAAAAATTGTTTTTCTTTATTAGATATGTAACGCTTGGTCTGTTAAAGTCCCTGAGGAAGCCTAATATAGGCAAAACATGTTGGACATCAATATACGCCCATGATCGTTACAATCAATACTGTACCCTACCTCAACATTTATGTCTGTAAAATTCCTTTATGTTATTTCTGCAATTTTATCTTTATTGAGTATTTGAGTACTTTGTATCTTATAATATGAAATAAAAGTAATTTTATTATAATTACCTACTTGCTATCAATCCTTGCTACTGCACCACTATAATCATGATTTTTCCCTATTCCTTCCCTCTCCTACCCCCCACATCCCCTTTCCCCTTCCCCAGTTTCCCTTCCAATCCCTATTTTTTGTGCTTAACCTCTTTTACAATGTAAGCAGTCTCTGACCCTCTCTTTTAGAATGCCAGCAGCCTCTGACCCTCTGTTTTAGAATGCCAACAGTCTTTGACCCTCTCATGTAAAATGCCAGCAGTCTCTGACCCTCTCATGTAAAATGCCAGCAGTCTCTGGCCCTTTTATGTACAATGCCAGCAGTCTCTGACCCTCTCATGGACAATGTCAGCAGTCTCTGACCCTCTCATGGATAATGCCAGCAGTCTCTGACCCCCTCCTTTATAACACCAGCAGTCTCTGATTCTCTCTTGTACTAAGCCTTCAGTCTCTGACCCTCCTTTGTACTAACCCAGCAGTCTCTGACCCTCTCATGGACAATGCCAGCAGTCTCTAACCACCTCTTTTACAATGTCAACAGTCTGACCCTCTCTTTTAGAATGTCAGCAGTCTCTGACCCTCTGTTTTAGAATGCCAACAGTCTCTGACCCTCTCATGGACAATGCCAGCAGTTTTTCTAACCACCTCTTTTACAATGTCAGGAGTCTGACCCTGTCTTTTAGAATGCCAGCAGCCTCTGACCCTCTCTTTTAGAATGCCAGCAGTCTGATCCTCTCTTTTAGAATGTCAGCAGTCTCTGACCCTCTGTTTTAGAATGCCAGCAGTCTCTGACCCTCTCATGTACAATACCAGCAGTCTCTGACCCTTTCATGTACAATGCCAGCAGTCTCTGACCCTCTCATGTACAATGCCAGCAGTCTCTGACCGTTTCTTTTACAATGTCATCAGTCTCTGACCCTCTCTTTTACAACGCCAGCAGTCTCTGACCCTCTCTTTTACACTGCCTTACATACTACTGAGCTCCTATTCACTGTACTACATACTATGAACCTCCTGTTCACTGCCCTACATACTACAGACCTCCTGTACCCTGCCCTCCATACTACTGACCTTCTGTACACCTGCTCTACATACTTCGGACCTCTGTACAACTGCCCTACCAACATTTCTTATTTAACATTGCCACATTCTCCACTATGTAAGCTATCTCAGACTCACTTAACCACACCCCATTTAACATATGCCCAATATTTAGCGTAATTTAAGCCACGCTCATTTCCCGCTGAGCGCACCACATCCTTCTCTCCTTTAGCCATGCCCAAATTTGCTTGCTCCAACCCTAATTAGCATACTGCTCTGCCTACACTGACTTTCTGCTCAGACACAGAGAAAAAGTTTGCCTAATAATTTTTTCCCAATGTTGGAAACTATAGGAATGTAAGAAATTGTCAGGTAGGGCTGCTCTCCAGGACTTGGCATAGGGCCAATGTGGTGCCCATATTTAAAAAGGGATCAAAGTCTTTACCAGGTAACTATAGACCTGAAGGTTTAACTGCTATAGCTGGGAAGATACTGGAGAGTTTAATAAAAAAACACATAGATGAGCTCTTGTTGGAAAAAAATGTTTTAACCGGTTCCCGACCGGCTCGCGTACATTTACTGTTGCAGAGTAACGCTGTTTCACAAATCGCTCTCTATAAATGGCGGCTCACGAACGTGCGGCTAGCGGGCGGGAGTGTGCCGCCAGCGGCGCACTCTCGTGCCTGCTGCACTCTGCAGGATTGCTTGCCACAGCTGAAAAACGGGGAATCGCCGATGTAAACACGGTGGTTCCCCGGTTGTCAGGCAGCATGACAGAGATCTACTGATCCCTGTCACTGGGATCAGTTAGATCTCTCATGCTCCTGACAGCTCTGCCCCCTCACAGTTAGAACACGCCCAGGGAACACAGTTAACCCCTAGAGCACCCCCCCAGGTTAACCCCTTCACTGCCAATGACATTTATACAGTAATCAGCGGATATTTAAATTCCCGATCGCTCTATAAATGCCATTGGTCCCAAAAAAGTGAATATCGCAGCCCCGATAAAAATCACAGATCGCCCCCATTACCAGTAAGCAAAAAAAATTGTAAAAACACCAGAAATTAATTCTCATGGTTTGTAAACGCGGCAACTTTTGCGCAAACCAATCAATAAACGCCAATTGCGATTTTTTTTTTTTACCAAAAATATGAGGAAGAATATAAATCGGCCAAAAACGATGAATACATTTGTTTTTTTATATTTTTCTTTTGGATTTGTATTTTAGCAAAAAGTAAGAAATATTGTTTTTTATTTGCAAAATTGTCACTCTTATTTTGTTTATAGCGGTGATCAGAAGTGACGTAGAGGTGATCAAATACCACCAAAAGAAAGCTCTATTTGCGAGAAAAAAAGGACGCAAATATCGTTTGGGTACAACGTTGCACGACTGCGCAATTGTCAGTTAAAGCGACGCAGTGCCGAATCGCAAAAAGTGCTCTGGTCCTAACATGGGAAATCCTTCCAGGGCTGAAGTGGTTAAGCAACAGACAGCATGGATTCATGAAAGACAGAAGTTGTCAAACAAATTTGATTTCTTTTTATGAGGAGGTAAGTAAAACCTTGGACAGAGGGGTGGCTGTGGATGTGGTATACTTGGATTTTGCAAAAGCGTTTGACACCGTTCCCCACACACGGCTAATTTGTAAGGTAAAGTCTACAGGCTTGGAAAGATCAGTTTGTAAATGAATAGAAAACTGGCAAAAAGACCGAATTCAGAGAGTAGTGGTTAATGATTCTTACTCTGAATGGTCTGAGGTTATCAGTGGTGTACCCCAAGGTTCAGTGTTGGGACCCTTACTTTTCAATATATTTACATATGTTATCGGGTCTGGGATTAAAAGTACAATTTCAGTGTTTGCAGATGACACCAAGCTATGCAGTGGAATAACTTCCTTGCAGGATGTCTCCAACTTACAAGCCAACCTCAATGCACTGTTTAATATGGCGACTATGTTGCAAATGAGGTTTAATGTTGATAAATGTAAAGTTATGCATTTGGGGGCTAAGAATATGCATGCATCGTACATACTAGGGGGAGTACAACTGGGGGAATCCATAGTGGAGAAGGATCTAGGGGTTTTGGTAGATCATAAGCTTAATAATGGCATGCAATGCCAAGCTGCGGTTTCCAAAGCAAGCAAAATCATTTCTTGTATTAAGAGAGGTATGAACTCCAGAGATAGAGACATTATTTTGCCCCTGCACAAATCATTAGTAAGAACTCATCTGGAATATGCAGTTCAGTTTTGGGCACCAGTTCTCAAAAAGGATATCGGGGAACTGGAGAAAGTGCAGAGAAGGGCAACCAAACTAATAAGAGGCATGGAGGAGCTCAGCTATGAAGAAAGATTAGAGGAACTTAATTTATTCTCTCTTGAGAAGAGATTAAAGGGGGATATGATCAACATGTACAAATACATAAGTGGTCCATATAGTGAACTTGGTGTTTAGTTATTCACTTTAACCACTTGACCACTGGGCACTTAAACCCCCTTCCTAACCAGACCAATTTTCAGCTTTCAGTGCTCTTACATTTTGAATGACAATTACTCAGTCATGCAACACTGTACCTACATAAAATTTGCGTCCTTTTTTTCACACAAATAGAGCTTTCTTTTGGTGGTATTTAATCACTGCTGGGTTTTTTATTTTTTGCGCTATAATTAAATAAAGACCGAAAATGTTGTAAAAAAATGAATTTTTCTTTGTTTCTGTTATAAAATTTTGCAAATTAGAAATTTTTCTTCATAAATTTTGGCCAAAATTTATACTGCTACATATCTTTGGTAAAAAAAAAATTAGTGTATATTATTTGGTCTTTGTGAAGGTTATAGAGTCTACAAGCTATGGTGCCAATCACTGAATATTGATCACACCTAATGTACTGACAGCCTTTCTTGAGACCCTAACAAGCCAGGAAAGTAATACCCCCAAATTACCCCTTTTTGGAAAGTAGACATTCCAAGGTATTTAGTAAGAGGCATGGTGAATTTTTTGAAGTTGTAATTTTTTCATACAATTCTTTGCAAAATGAAGATTTTTTTTTTCACAAAATTGTCATATGTTAACAGGTTATTTCTCACACCCAGCATATGCATACCACAAATTACACCCCAAAACACATTCTACTACTCCTGAGTATGGCGATACCACATATGTGAGTCTTTTACACAGCCTGGCTACATACAGAAGCCCAACATGCAGGGAGCACCATCAGGCGATCTAGGAGCATAAATTACACATATAATTTCTTGACTACTTCTTGCACTTTTGAAGGCCCTGGAGCACCAGGACAATGGAAACGCCCAAAAAATGACTCAATTTTGGAAAACAAACACCCCAACGTATATTCTAGGAGGCATAATGAGTCTTTTGAACATGTCATTTTTTCCACAAGTTTTTGGAAAATGTGGAAAGAAAATGAAAAAGCATTTTTTTTTCACAAAGTTGTCCATTTATACAATATTTCTAACACACAACATGTACCTAGCAAAAATGACACCCCAAAATATATTCTGCTACTTCTCCCGAGTATGGCGGTACCACATGTGTGACACTTTTACACAGCCTGACCACATACAGAGGCCCAACATGCAGGGAGCACCGTCAGGTGTTCTAGGGGCATACATTTCAAATCTAATTTGACTACCTTTTACACTATTGTGTGGCACTGTGGTGGCATGGATAGGCACTGTAGTGGCACAGATGAGCAGGGTAGTGGCACGGATGAGCAGTGTAGTGGCACAGGTGGGCACTGTAGTGGTATGGGTGGGCACTGTAGTGGCACGGATGGGCACTGTAGTGGCATGGATGTGTCACGGATGAGAACTGATGTGGTATGGATGAGCATGAATGAGGCACAAATGAGCCATGGATGGGGATGGATGAGCCATGGATGGGGATGATTGAGCACGGATGGGGATGACTGAGCACGGATGGGTGGATGAGCATGGATGGATGGGTGAGCATGGCTGGGTGGGTGAGCATGGATGGATGGCTGGGTGAGCATGGATGGATGGCTAGGTGAGTACGGCTGGGTGGGGGAGCATGGATGGATGGCTGTGTGAGCACGGCTGGGTGGGTGAGCATGGATGGTGAGCATGGCTGGGTGGGTGAGCATGGATGGATGGCTGGGTGAGCACAGCTGGGTGGGTGGGTGAACATGGATGGATGGGTGGGTGAGCATGGATGGAGGGCTAGGTGAGTACGGCTGGGTGGGTGAGCATGGATGGATGGATGGGTGAGCATGGATGGATGGGTGAGCATGGATGCATGGATGGATGGCTGGGTGAGCATGGCTGTGTGAGGATAGATGGATGGGTGGCTGAGCATGGATGGGCTGAGAATGGGTGGGTGAGCATGGATGGGATAAGGATGGCTGGGTGGGTGGTGGATGGATGGGGTGAGGATGGCTGGGTGGGTGGTGGATGGATGGATGGGGTGATGATGGCTGGGTGGGTGGTGGATGGATGGGGTGAGGATGGCTGGGTGGGTGGTGGATGGATGGTGGGGGTGCATACTGTTACTTAGCAGTGCTGTGGGCATTACACATCGCCCACAGCACTGCAGCACGTCTTGTCTCCCCCCTCTCTCCTCTCGCAATGCACAGAGCGGTGCGGAGAGGAGAGAGAAAAGTCGGCACTTCCACTGGCTTGTTGACATGTCATTAGACGGCACAATCACGTGGTGAAAGACCGATCACGATCCGTGATCTAGGGGACCCGGCGGTCACGGATGTTTGCGCGCACGGGAAGCACGATTCTGGGAGGACGTCCATAGACGTCCTCCCAGAATAATGCAACCGTCCTGTGGACGTCTTTTGTCTATAGGGCGGTTGGGAAGTGGTTAAGGTCATCACAAAGGACAAGGGGGCACTCTTTACGTCTAGAGGAAAAAAGATTTCATCTCCAAATACGGAAAGGTTTCTTCACAGTTGCTGTGCTGTTAAAATGTGGAATAGACTCCCTCCAGAGGTGGTTTTGGCCAGCAGGGTAGATTGCTTTAAAAAAGGCCTGGATTATTTTCTTAACCGGTTCAGCCCCAGCGCCGTAAATAGGCGGCGGCTGGTTTTGAGCGGCTGTACCGGGACATAGCCTGCAGTTGCAGGCTATATCCCGGTATAATTTTTTAGAGCGGACGGTCGGCTATCCAGGAATAATGACTGATCCAGCTTGGGAGCCGCTCGGTCGTTATCCCAGGGGGCAAGAGGGGACATCCCCCCTCCCGCCGCCTTCTGCCGCTCTTCTCCAGCCTCCCGTCCCACCGGGAGACCGGAGCGACGATCCGGCGCCTCCGCCGGCTAGAAGGAGACCTGATAGAAGCCGGAATTGGCTCCGATCGGGTCTCCTTCGGCAAATCCCGGAAGCGACGTCACAACGTCATTCCCAGTTTACTCGGCAGCTAACGGCGCCAATTTTACAAAAAATGACAGTATTCAGAATCGCCGTTTTTGGTAATCTGTATACTGTGAAGTGCAAAGGAGGGATCTTTTAGACCCCCCAGCCCTCCAAAAAGAGTACCTGTCACCATATATTACTATCACAAGAGATGTTTACATTCCTTGTGATAGCAATAAAAGTGATCAGAATTTTTTTTTAAAGGAACAGTGTTAAAAATTAAATAAATAAATAAAGTTAAAAAAAAAAAAAAATTAAAGCGCCGCCGTCCCCGCAAGCTCGTGCAGCAAAGAAAACACATAAGTAAGTAGTGCAGCACCTGAAACTATGGATACTGGAAGCCTGTGCTAGCATTTCTCCTGTGGTGTTGCTATCGGTGTGTGAAGAGTGGGAGAAGAGGGTTGCATTGACAATCCAACACAATGGGCAGCACATTGAACACATTTTATAAGTGGTCAGAAACTTGTAAATAACTCATTAAAGAATACAGTTACGCTAAAACCAAGCACATCATTGTTTTTCTTGTGAAATTCCCAATAAGTTTGATGTGTCACATGACCTTCTTCCTATTGAAAAAACAAAAGTTGGATTCAAAATGGCCAACTTTAAAATGGCCACCCCATGGTCACCACCCATCTTGAAAAGTTCCCCCCCCCCCGCACATATACTAATGTGCCACAAACAGGAAGTGAATATCACCAACCATTCCCATTTTATTAAGGTGTATCCATATAAATGGCCCACTATGTACATTCTGCTATTCGTCCCGAGTATGGCGATACCACATATGTGAGACTTTTACACAGCCTGGCCACATAGAGAGCTCCAACATTGAAGTAGTACCTTCAGGCGTTCTAGGAGCATAAATTGCACATCTAATTTCATTCCTACCTATCACACTTTTGAAGGTCCTGGAGCACCAGGACAGTGGAATTACCCACAAACTGACCCCATTTTGGAAAGAAAACACCCCAATGTATATTTTATGAGGCATGGGCTGCAGATAGGTACTCGGGTACTCTTATAGGCTGCAGATAGTTACTTGGGTACTCTGATGGGCTGGTAAAAGGTACTCGTATACTCTGATGGGTTGGTAAAAGGTACTCGGGTACTCAGATGGTCTTCTGACAGGTACTCGGGTACTCATATGGGCTGGAGATAAGTACTCGAGTACTCAGATGGGCTGGTGACAGGTACTCAGGTACTCAGATGGGTTAGTGACAGGTACTAGGGTACTCAGATGGGCTAGTGACAGGTACTCAGATGGGCTGGTGACAGGTACTCAGGTACTCTGATGGGCTGGTGACAGGTACAGGGGTTCTCTAATGGGGCTGGTGACAGGTACTCAGCTACTCATATGGGTTGGTGACAGGTACTCTGGTACTCAGATGGGTTGGTGACAGGTACTCTGGTACTCTGATGGGTTGGTGACAGGTACTCGGCTACTCTGATGGTGTAAGCAACCTTTTCGGGCCATTGGATTGCCTATGCGCGGGCGCACCCGTGCGCGTTTGCATGCACTTGTGCGCGTATGCGCCAGCAATGGCGCCAATAGCAGCCATTTAAGCAGACAGCACCATGACACGAGTGCTGTCCGTTCTACAGCATTCCTGTGATCTGTGACCCCGTGCTTACTCTGAGAGACTTTCCTGTACCTGTGACCCCGGCTTTACTTGGACTTTGTTGCTTTCTGCCTGCCCTGACTCCCAGCCTGTCTACGACTACTCTTCTGCCTGCTCCTATTGTACCTCTTCTGCCCGCACGTTGCCAACCCTGCCTGTACCCGACCATCCGCCTGCCTGCTCCACCTGTACCGCACCACCAGCCCATTACCGACCCGGATTGCATCACCATCCTTCTGCCTAGTACTATCATCTTCACTTGGGTACTCAGATGGGTTGGGGACAGGTACTCTGGTACTCTGATGGGTTGGTGACAGGTACTCGGGTACTCTGATGGGTTGGTAACAGGTACTCAGGTACTTTGATGGGTTGGTGACAGGTACTTGGGTTCTCAGATGGTCTGTGACAGGTACTTTGATGGGCTGTGACAGGAACTTTGATGGGCTGGTTACCGCTGTTTGCTTTCATCATGTGACCGGCTGTGATTGAACACAGCTGGTCATGTGGTAAAGAGCCAATTTCATTGGCTCTTTACCCTGATCGGGGCTGGGCTTTGTCCGAGGGACAAGCCTCAACCCCGATCGCCGCGCTGCGCGCCCCTGGGGACGCGCACGAGCGGCGTGAACGCGGATGCATGGCAATGTCGTAAGTTACCGGCTGTGATAATTTTATTGGCTCTTTACCCCAATCGGGGATGGGCTGAGTCCTGAGGGACACACCCAATCCCAGATCGCCGATCTGTGGGGGCCCGCAGAGAGGCAATAACGGAGGACGTCATATGGCGTCAACCCAGGATGGGGAGTGCACCTTTCCAGTGTATTATTACAATACATCGGTAAGGAAGTGGTTAAAGGAGGCTTCCAGATTCCGATAAGCCCCCCCGCCCGCAGACCCCAACAACCACCGGCCAGGGTTGTCAGGAAGAGGCCCCCTGCCCCAAAGCACCTACCCCCCATGTTGAGGCATGTGGCCTGGTATGGTACAGGAGGGGGGGCGCTCGCTCGTCCCCTCCCTTTCCTGACCTCCAGGTTGCATGCTCGGATAAGTGTCTGGTATGGATTTTGCTGGGACCCCCACACATTTTTTTTGGTGTAAAATTTGGCGTAGGGGTATCCCCTCCGAATCCATACACACAAAGGGCCTGTCAGCTGTCACATGAGCATGGTTGTTACCATAATATTAATGTCTCAAATGCAATAAATTATTGTATAGAATGAAAAGAATCCAACATTAGCAATTGTATTTTCTATGAATGAGTGTGCTCAGGTCTGTGGTGTAGTGGTATGTTCTCCTACATTGATGGCCTGGGTTTGAATCCCACTGATGGTATCACCTGCTGAAAACTAGCATTGTAGTCAGCAAGTATAATTATCCAATGCATATAATTTTGGTTGATTCCAGAATTGTAACTCTTCAAATGCATGCAATGGTATGTAATTATTTAATAATATTATGGTGTAAAATTCCAAAATCCAGCTAATCAAATATCCAGACAAAAAATGGCGTGCCCCCCTCCATCCATACCAGGCCCTTCAGGTCTGCTCTGGAATTTAAGGGGAACCCCGTACCAAAATTTAAAAAAAAACTTGACTTGGAGTCATCCCAAAATCCATATCAGACCCTTATCTGAGCATGCAGCCTGGCAAGTCAGGAAAGGGGTGCCTCCTGGACCATACCAGGCCACATGCCCTCAACATGAGGGGGTGTGTGCTTTGGGGCAGGGGGCCCTGCGCCACCCACCGCAAAGCACCTAGTCCCCATGTTGATGAGGACAAGGGCCTCTTCCCGACAACCCTGGTCAGTGGTTGTCGGGGTCTGCAGGCGGGGGGCTTATCGGAATCTGGAAGCCCCCTTTAAAAAGGGGGCCCCCAGATCCTGACCCCCCATGTGAATGAGTATGGGGTACATTGTACCCCTACCCATTCACCTAAAAAACACAGTACACAGGTTTTTAAAGTATTTTATTAAGGCAGCTCCGACGCCTCTTCCGATCTCTTCTCCCCTCTCCGGCTCTTCTCCCTTCTCGGGCGCCATCTTCTCGCTCTACTGGTTCTTCTCCCTCTCCACACCATCTTCTGCTCTTTTGCCAGTTCTGCTCCTTCTCCACGCCATCTTCTGCTCTTTTGCCGGTTCTTCTCCCTCTCTGCACCGTCTTCTGCTCTTTTGCCGGTTCTTCTGCCTCTCCACACCGTCTTCTGCTCTTTTGCTGGGTCTTCTCTCTGTGCCGTCTTCTGCTCTTTTGCTGGGTCTTTTCCACTGGCTTCTCCCTCTGTTCTTCTTCCGATGTTGACTCAATGCGATCTCCCAGTGTAATGCTGGACCTGCGCTGTGCCCTTACTTATATTGACATGGGGCAGGGCCACCTGGTGATGTCATCCGGAGGCCCACCCCCTTGTGACATCACCACCCAGTGCATAACGGGACGGTGAGGTCACGAGGGGGCGGGGCCTCTGAATTACGTCAACGGATGATCCCGCCCCATGCCAATATAAGTAAGGGCACAGCACTGACCCAGCATTACACTGGGAGATTGCGTTGCGTCAACATCAGAAGAAGAACAGAGGGAGAAGACAGTGGAGAAGACCCGGCAAAAGAGCAGAAGACGGTGCAGAGAGAAGACCCGACAAAAGAGCAGAAGACGGCGCGGAGAGGGAGAAGAACCGGCAAAAGAGCAGAATATGGCACAGAGAGGGAGAAGACTCGACAAAAGAGCAAAAGACGGCGCAGAGAGAATACCCGGCAGAAGACCCCGCAAAAGAGCAGAAGACGGCACAGAGAGAAGACCCGGCAGAAGACCCCACAAAAGAGCAGAAGATGGCGCAGAAAGAAGACCTAGCAAAAGAGCAGAAGATGGCACAGAGAGGGAGAAGAACTGGCAAAAGAGCAAGACATGGCACAGGAAGAAGACCTGGCAAAAGAGCAGAAGATGGAGCAGAGAGAAGACCCCACAAAAGAGCAGAAGATGGCGCAGAGAGAAGACCCAGCAAAAGAGCAGAAGACCACCCCAAAGCACCTTGCCCCCATGTTGATGGGGACAAGGGCCTCTTCCCGACAACCCTGGGCTGTGGTTGTTGGGGTCTGCGGGTGGGGGGCTTATAAGAACAAGGGGGCCCCCAGATTCTGGCCCCCCTATGTGAATGAATATGGTGTACATCATACCCCTACCCATTCACACAAATTTTTTTTTCACAATGTCAAAACCCCAAGCGACATCCTTTGTCCAATCTTTTATGTCAAAATTACATATTGTAAACGCTCCACCTCGATGTGAGGGCTCCCACTGTATACGCTCTGTGTGCTTTGACATTTCTTTTCAAGGCAAGGGCGGGGCCACCTGGGGGCCCTGCCCCCTCTGATGTCATATGACATCAGAAGGGGCAGAGTAACCAAGTTACATCACTGGGTGGCCCCGCCCTTGACAATGTAACACCTGTCAAAACGAAGAGACAGCAGTCGGCCCCACCATCGAGGCAGAGCTTTTAGATTTGTGTATATTTTTCTAGTCCGTCGGGCACAGTGATTGACCATAGATGTACATCGCAAGACACATTTTTGACATAAAAGATTGGACAAAAAATGTCTATTTTTTAAAACATTTTGACACTTTTTTGATGAATGGGTAGGGGTACGATGTACCCGATACCCATTCACATAGGGGGGCCAGGATCTGGGGGACCCCTTGTTAAAGAGGGCTTCCACATTCCAATCAGCCCCCACCCACAGACCCCAACAACCACCAGCCAGGGTTGTCGGGAAGAGGCCCTTGTCCCCATCAACATGAAGACAAGGTGCTTTGGGGTGGGGGGCACAGAGTGCCCCCGCCCCAAAGCACCCACACCCCTCATGTTGAGGGCATGTGGCCTGGTATGGTCCGGGGGGGGGCGCTCACTTGTCCCTCCTATCTTGACCTCCAGGCTGCATGCTCGGATAAGGGTCTGGTATGGATTTTGGGGGGATCTCAAGCCGTTTTGTAATAAATTTTGGCGTGGACTTCCCCTTAAAATCCATAGCTGACCCGAAGGGCATGGTATGGATTGGAGGGGGGACTCCATGCCATATTCAAGCAAGTTGAAATTACATTTTTTTATCAATGTGGGTTCATTGAATTGTTTATTTGGCATCACCACACATTTGCTTCCAGCCCATGTGCACACATCACTTCCTATTTACAGCCACATTACACTTCCTGCATTTGTTCTGCTGATGTAACTCAGTAAGGACTATGCAAATATAAATGAGAGTATGATTGAGGGCCGGTTCACACTGCAGAGTTGTCCGAGATTGCCTGTGATTTGCACCGCACTGCAGTGAAAATCACATGCTCTTTCTGTGCAATGCAATTTCAGCCATACAGACAATATGGCTGAAATCGTATCGCATTCGGACCGAACTTGTACAGGACCTTTTTTTTGCTGTGCAGCAGAATCAGATCGCATGGGTGTTTACACCCATGCGATCCTATTCCTGTCCGAGTTTGAAGTTCGCACTGCGTTATGCGAACTGATTTGGGGTGTCATTAGCTTTCTATTGACACCCCCAGCAGATTGCATATGGCAGTGTGAGCTGCCTGCGCGTCGGGTGCAATGCGGGAACCCTGCAAATCCACTGCAGGTTCTCGCATCGCACCTGACTCGCAGGCAGTTCACACTGCCATATGCGAACTGCAAGGAGTGTCAATAGAAAGCTAATGACACCCCCAAGTCAGTTCGCATATCTCAGTGTGAACTGCTAACTGCTGAACACCCATGCGATCCGATTCTGCCGCGGAACAAAAATGGGTCCTGTGCGAGTTTGGTCTGAATGCAATGCAATTTCAGCCATACTATCTGTATGGCTGAAGTCACATCGCACAGAGATCGCATGTGATTTTCACTGCAGTGCGGTGTGAATCATATGTGATCTTGGACTAAACTGCAGTGTGAACTGACCCTTAGGAAGATATTCCACTTCCCCAAAACCACCACCCCCCAAAACGAATTAAATGTAAGACGAAAAACAACAAACAAGAGCTCAATAATGTACTTTTATTTTGCCAGCAGAAACACAATTATGTACATATTTACTGACATTAAAATATTCTACTATATATGGTTCTCCATTTAGCAAAACAGTTAGTAATTGGGTTCTAAGGGTCCTGCTCATAGGAGCTTACAATATAACATTTGTCTAAACCTTAGAGTGGACACAGTTTTACTTTCAGTGTGGAAAAGGCAACACATTTCAGAGTACAACTACTCAACACCCACCAACCCACATAACATTTTTAGCTGCAAGATTATAGAAACATACTTAACAATCATTATTCGTACAACCGATAACACCCACCCCCACATTTTACACACATACATTGGTGAGTATGTTCTCCTGGATGATGCATTGTGTACATAATTAAGCAATGAGATCAAAAAGTAGAAGGCCATCAGATGCTCCCAAACCATGAATGCATGGTCAGACAGGAACAATACACACACAACATTGACAGCATGGCCACATGAACCCACTTTTGATGGACAAAATGCACAAGAATTTCAGCAAACAAACATTCATACAGCCCTAGTGGGGCATTTGTCATTATGCACAATATCAGTCCTTTTCCCCCAAAAATCACAGCAAATAACATGGCCTCTTCTCAGGCCAAACCAACCCCCCTACTGCAGTCCTTTATATAAGATAAGTTGTATTGTTAGCACACTGATACACGCCCAATAGAAGTACATGCCCACCTGTATCTTTCAATCTGTCTCTTCATGTATGTCTAAATTGATTGCACTTGTTGAGCAGGAACACATACTATTTGCAACTGTGTTAGCCTTTGGTTGGCCAAATATCTAAGTCCATTTGCATGCACATAAACCAAGCAATAGTTTTCTAAGCTACTTGTGCAGTTTAAACACTATGTTTTTAAATGTCTAAATCCCTGGGCATGATTAGTGCTAACAAACATTAACATCAGTCCCTGGCTGCAATGAGCTTCCAATCTAAGACCCTATACACCCTATTAGATTTTCTGCAGAGTTTTTCCTTCAGATTTACTAAAACCATGTAGTATAAGGGCCTGCCTGATTGCATACAAATTGAAACTCTTAAAGCGGTTGTATCCCCATAAATGACATTTTTACCTACAGGTAAGCCTATAATAAGGCTTACCTGTAGGTAAAAAGAATATCTCCTAAACCTGTACCGTTTAGGAGATATTCTCACTGCAAGCGCCACTGACGTCAGCAGGGCATGAGCGGTGATGCTCAGGTGAAGGCCCGGTGCATAGCGCCTGAACCTGACGAAAAGTCTGCCATAAAGAAGGGCTCCTGTGCATGCGCGGGAGTGATGCCTCGCGGTTTCGGCCACTCAAAGCACCGGAGCCACGTACCCGGAAGGATCCACAGAGGGAATATGGCAGCTCCCTCCACGGGGACTAGACGGACCTGCAGGAGCTTCGTTCTGAGGTAAGTATTTTATAATGAGCTAGTATGCGGTGCATACTAGCTCATTATGCCTTTGCCTTGCAGGTGTTTTTTTTTGTAGGGGAGGCAACCGCTTTAAGGTTTGGCCTCATATTATATGGTTTTGGTAAATCTGAAGACAAAAATCTGCAGAAAATCTAATCGTGTTTATGGGGTCTAAAGTACAAAAATAACTTGCTTACATTAGAGACTATTAGAATGTCAGCATGTCTTTGGATTGTGGTGAGAAACCCACACAGGGGGAACATATAAACTTCAACACAAGCATTAGCAGGGGATCTGAACCAGCAACTCTAGTGCTGCTAGGCAGAATTGCTAGTTATTTAGCCAGTGAGCAGCCTCACACATGTAGTGTGCATCTCTGTGGTGTGAACCAGCCCTAAGTACATAGCCATGCTCAGTGTCACAAGCAGTATACAATATATTGTCTTAAGTATTGGGACTCGGGCCTTTACACACACATGAACTATAATGCCAGCTCAGGGTTCAATATAGAGTTGCCTACCCTTTGCAGCTATAACAACTTCAACTCTTCTGGGAAGGCTGTCCACAAGGTTTAGGAGTGCGTCTATGGGAATGTTTGACCATCCTTCCAGAAGTGCATTTGTGAAGTGAGGTGTTGATGTTGGACGAGAAGGCCTGGCTTGCTGTCTCCACTCGAATTCATCCCCAAGGTGTTCTGTTGTGTTGAGGTCAGGACTCTGTGCAGGCCAGTCAAGTTCCTCCACCCCAAAGTCACTCATCCATGTCTTTATCGATCTTGCTTTGTGCACTGGTCCAAATCATTTGGTGGAGGGGGGATTATGATGTGGGGTTGGTTTTCAGGGGTTGGGCTTGGCCCCTTAGTTCCAGTGAAGGGAGCTCTTAAGGCATCAGCATATCAAGACATTTTGGACAAGTTCATGCTCCCAACTATTTGGGAACAGTTTGGGGATGGCCCCTCCCTGTTCCAACATGACGGTGCACCAGTGCACATAGCAAAGTCCATAAAGACATGGATTAGGGAGATTGGGGTGGAGGAACTTGACTCATCTGCACAGATCCCTGGCCTCAACCAGATAGAACACCTTTTGGCTGAATTAGAGCAGAGACTGCGAGCCAGACCTTCTCATCCAACATCAGTGTCTGACCTCACAAATGTACTTCTGGAAGAATGGTCAAACATTCCCATAGACACACTCCTAAACCTTGTGGACAGCCTTCCCAGAAGAGTTGAAGCTGTTATAGCTGCAAAGGGTGGGTCAAATAAAATTTTAACCCTATGGCCTAAGACTGGGCTACCATTAAAGTTCATGTGTGTATAAAGGCAGGTGTCCCAATACTTTTGGCTAGATAGTGTATCTGGCAAGATTTGCAATGGTGATGGAACCCTCCTACACATAAATACTACATTTAGACATAATGTATGTAAGGCCTTGAGCCACGAGTTATGTTTAACAATATAGGGAGAACAGACAACTTCTGTAGATGAAGTGGCATGTTTGGGCTTTGAACCCAGGAACTCAGCATTAGCTAGGCAAGAGCATTAGCCTGCTGAACCACAGGTTTTTAGGCTGTATATTGGTGGTGGAAAACAATCCTAAGTCTCAGGGGTGCAAGAAGTTAACCTCCCTGGCGGCATGATTATTTCAGATTTTTGGTGCTGAAAGCGGTACAATTATTTTGCATGAAAATTTGGCATTTTATATTGTAGGCCTGTAATTCTTAGTAATAACTCACTTAAATCTGTCCAAACAAGAGTCTAGTGGACATCCCGCTTAACCTCCTTAGCGGTATTCCCGAGTGTGGCTCGGGGTGGATTTTCAGTACCTAAAGCGGTAACCCCGAGCCACACTCGGGCTTGCATCACTGGATCCAGGCAATGTTTCTTACCTTGTCCCCTGGATCCAGCGATGTCCTCCCGCGGTGTCAGCGTGTCTGCGGGCTGTGTCCGCAGCTCCGATGCCTCTGTGTTCCTCCGGGCTCCGTTCCCTGCGAGCGTCGCGTCGCACGGGGGCGGAGACCGGCGGGAAATTCAAAAAGTGAAACACACAGTACACATACAGTACACTGTAATCTTATAGATTACATTACTGTATGAAAACATTACACATCCCCTTTGTCCCTAGTGCTTTGCCCAGTGTCCTGCATGCACTTTTATATTATAAATGTCATTCTTTCTGCCTGGAAACATGAGAATGTCCATAGCAACCAAAAAATGTCCCTTTGCGTCAAAAGTGGTTTCTGATCAGCTAGAAAACACCGATAGTAAATAAGAATCATTTGCAGAATTGAGTGATACTGATTTTTGGGGAAATTTATCATCAGAAACTGAAAGTGACGACAGCGACAATTCTGCAACTGAGCAAATTTCTGCGTTTTTGGTTTGATTACATTATTGAATAAATGCAAAATAATTGTACCGCTTTCAGCACCAAAAATCAGACATAATCATACCGCCAGGGATTACTAACCATTGCAGGCCTATAGTACATAACGCCATATCTCCATGCAGAAAACCATTACCCCTTTCAGCAATAAATTCCAGACTCAGTCATACCGCCAGGGAGGTTAAGAAAAAGTTTGAAAAATGAAACAATAAATTATAATATAATAAATAACTAAAAATAATTATGAAAAATAATAATATAATAGTAATAAAATTTATTCAATAATGTAATCAAACCAAAAACGCAGAAATTTCTTCATTTGCAGAATTGTCGCTGTCGTCACTTTCAGTTTCTGATGATAAATTTCCCCAAAAATCAGTATCACTCAATTCTGCAAATGATTCTTATTTACTATCGCTGTTTTCTAGCTGATCAAAAACCACTTTTGACGCAAAGGGACACTTTTTGGTTGCTATGGACATTCTCATGTTTCCAGGCAGAAAGAATGACATTTATTATATAAAAGTGCATGCAGGGCTCTGGGCCAACCACTAGGGACAAAGGGGATGTGAAATGACTTCATACAGTAATGTAATCTATAAGATTACAGTGTACTGTATGTACTGTGTGTGTTTAACTTTTTGAATTTCCCGCCGGTCTCCGTCCCCGTGCGACACAACGCTCGCAGGGAACGGAGCCCGGCACACAGGAGTCATCTGGCGGCGGAGAGACACGCTGACACCGCGGGAGGACATCGCTGGATCCAGGGGACAAGGTGAGTAACGCTGCCTGGATCCAGCGATGCAATCCCGAGTGTGGCTCGGGGTTACCGCTCTTGGTACTGAAAATCCACCCCGAGCCACACTCGGGAATACCGCCAGGGGGGTTAATCAATGCAGATGACTGTGGAAGGCCATAGAGCCAGTGAACAACCTGTTTCTTGCATATGCCATCTCTTTTGAAGGGTGGTTATGGCTGATTACTGTCAGCATGCATAGAGATAAAAAGCTGTCATTTTGTGGGGTTTGGCTTGGTAAGAGGCTGCAATTAGTGGTGGTGGGGAAATGTTAAGACTGATTAGAGTCCTTGCCCATGGAAAACATATGACACAATTTGCAATGGTGGTGGAACCCTCCTACACATAAATACTAAATTTAGACATAAATTAGGTAAGGCCCTGAATAAGGAGTTATGTTTAACAACATAGGGAGAACAAATAATGTCTCTACACAAAGTGGCACGCTTGGGATGCAAACCCAGGAACTCAGCGCTACAAGGCAGATGTGCAACCTTATGGGCCACCAAGCTGTTACATGTGGACCCCTCCTACACATATATGCTGCATTTCTTTGGATATATAGGTGGTAGAATTACATTGGTCAGGAGTTATTCTTCTTTATTTATTCTGTGATATTTGTAGTTATTGGTGTGTGAGTAGAATAGTGATGTTACCCTCTGATTTGTGGGATTGACATTTTTATTTCTGATGTTGGTACACATATCACATTTTTTGGGCTCAAATTAGGACCATTTGGAAATAATAAAAAATAAAAAAAATGTGACTTGTTTTAAATGTCTGCAAGCAATGGTATTGTTTGTGGTTTGTAAAGACACCTGTGTGAGTTTGGGGAAATATGTAAATATTTTTGTGCGATAGACATCAACAAGTGAAAGTGACAGAGAAAAAAATATTTAACCAAAACATGAAAACATTACACATGCTTGCATTCTTCAAAATAAAATAGATGATGAAGATGCTACATTGTTGCAAGGGCAATTTCATTAAGAAAAATATACATTTTATCTCAACATGAAAAGGAAGTTACAATAGTACCATTATAATCAATGGCAGAAACTTGCATTGGGCTACATAACTCTCATTTTCACTCCCAAAAAACTAACAGTGCTCATTTTGGTATTTACTATAATGCCCTGTAAAAAAAACCCATTGGAGTTAAAATGAGAGTAGTTTCAGGTCTGAGCATGCTCAGTTGTGCTCAGCTGTGCTGTGCACCTAGTTGTAAAGAGACTGGGAATTTATCTCTTCTCAGACTTTTAAAGATATTTCATTGTAGAAATCACTTTTTGACACAGTTTAAAAGCAGGTTATCTTTAAACAATATACTGCATATTTTAATACAATTTAGGGGATCATATCATGCTCTAAACATTATTTCCATGTGCACTTCTGCAGGTCCTGACTGGAGTAAGGATTTGGGCGCTCTCTGTTACCTGCGCGCTATAGTGAATTTGAGTTTGGGAGTATTTTGCCACCAGCGATATTGTGAATACCGGTTTAGAGCTAATTACCACAATTTTTCAGCATTTTAGCACTATTTACCCCAATTGTGGTAATTTTGCCGCAAAATAGTGGCCCGCGCTATAGTAAATGACCCCCAAAGTTTAGGGTGAACTGACTAAAATAAATGCAAACAGAGGTAAATTCAACTTTACTAATGTGAATGTCCCACGTGGTCTTTGGTACCTTAGGCCAGTTATCTGGATGTTGAGACAACTCAGTACTTTTAATATATTGCACAGTTTTCTTTAGGTTTATTTGATATTCCATGGATTCAGTTGATTTTCAACTATATTTAATTTAATCTCAGTAAAGCATTGCTCATTGTTTTTCTTAAATGCGCCTAATTTAGACATTATATAAATATTTCATTAAAGTTATATATGTGCTTTTACAATAACCAAAAAATTGCAATGAAGATAATCTAAAGAGTAACAAACTTAAGTAAAATATGTTATCAATTAGGTGCTTTATTCCGTTGTAATGTTAATGCGCCTAATACAAGCTAATACCCAAATAGGCATTGCAAAATACGTTTTTTTTTTTTTGTTTTTTTTTGCAAACCCTGATAACATCTTCATACATCAATGGTTATGCTTTAATGGGGTCTTCTGAGATGCAATCCAGTGTTCCATATTCCCATAAATTATTAACAGTTGCTTACAGTTATCTATAGTTGCTGATGGAATATACATCTGCACACAGCACTGGACCTGTCTGGAGTTTCCCTGCGAAAGTTAACAATATGCTGATATTTATAAGTGCCCATGGTGGATATTTTCCAAAACCAGAACAAATATAAAGACCTGTGTACATTGGCGTGTAGAAAACCAAGAAACTAGAAGTGATCCGTATATACTTACAGTCAATGGAAAACATACCCGGGGTGGCACAGTACTTGTGTGGTACCTTACCCTACAACATTTGACAGAAAATTGAACCTGGGCTTACATTTATCTCAGAGGATCACAAATTAGGTTATAAAAACCTTTAAAGTATTTTATATACATAGGCATGGGGTATTGTGCCATTAGCTGGAGTATACTGTACCTAGCAATAAAACATCCTGATATGTCTATAGAACACTCAATTCTCTTTTCACCTGCTTTACTTTTAATAAATATGTACTGTATTTATATGTATTTGTATTTATATTAGCAAAATAGGGCTTTTGGTTTGTTGACTATTGGGGTAATTTGAGAACTATGTAACATTTGGTTCTGCAGAGGAAAGGTTGAAGCGGATTAGACATTTATTTACAGCATTCAGTTATTCTTTAAACATTTACGTTACTCAAATTTATATATTCTAAAAAAAAAAACTATTCATTTTGTGTTAACCTGCATCTGAAAACAAATTTGTGCCTCTATCCATCTTTTCCATTAGAATTTTAAAAAGTAATTTATACATACATTAAATGACAATACTCGGTGTGAGAGTTTTCCAGCCTGTTTACATGGAGGCTAAGGAAATATATTGAAACAGAGAAAATTGGAAAAAAAGTAGAATTATGATCTATAGCAGGGTTCCCCAACCTCCAGGCTGTGGACCAGTCCATGATCTGTTTTACACCAGCTTGTTAATATGTTAAAGTGGTTGTCAAGTCATGACAAACACTTTACACTACAGGTCAGCCTATATTCAGGCTTACCTGTAGGTCCCGGGAATATCTCCTAAACTTGCACCATTTAGGAGATATTCCCTGTATCTGCGTGTGCCGATATCATCGGCACACGTACAGTGAAGAAACGGCCCGACCGGGTCGTCTCTTCACTAAGTGTGCCATAAATGACGGCTCCCGTGCCCATGCTGGAGTCCGCGCTGTGATTGGTCGGAGCCTGGGATCCCGGAAGATGACGAAAACAGCATGTCACCATTCACAGCGGTGCTCGGGGACCACTGCAACGCCGTCGATCTAAGGTAAGCATTTGATACTAGCTCATTATGCCTTTCTCTTGCAGGTGTTTTTTTTTTAACTGACTTGACAACCACTTTAAGTTTGGCAGCACTTTTAAGTGCTCTGGGCACTTAAACCCCCTTAATAACCAGACCAATTTTCAGCTTTCAGTGCTCTCACACTTTGAATGACAGTTACTCAGTCATGCAACACTGTACCAAAATGACATTTTTGTAATTTTTCACACAAATAGAGCTTTCTTTTGTTGGTATTTAATCACCACTGGGTTTTATATTTTTTGGGCTATAAAAGAAAAAAGACCGAAAATTCTGTAAAAAAAAATAATGCATTTTTCTGTTATAATATTTTGCAAATTAGTAATGTTTTGCTTGGTCAAAATTTATACTGCTATATATCTTTGGTAAAAAATAACCCAAATTAGTGTATATTATTTGGTCTTTGTGAAAGTTATACAGTCTACAAGCTATGGTGCCAATCACTGAAAATTGATCACACCTTATGTAATGACGGCCTATCTCATTTCTTGAGACCCTAACAAGCTAGGAAAGTACAAATACCCCCAAAATTACCCCTTTTTGGAAAGTAGACATCCCAAAGTATTTAACAGGTTATTTCTCACACACAGCATATGCATACCACAAATTACACCCCAAAATATATTCTACTACTCCTCCTGAGTATGGCAATACCACATGTGTCAGACTTTTACACAGCCTAACCAATACAAAGGCCTAACATGAAGGGAGCACCATCAGGCGTTCTAGGGACATAAATGACACATCTAATTTCCTGACTACTTCTTGCAATTTTGAAGGTCCTGGAGCACCAGGACAATGGAAACGCCCAAAAAAAGACCCCATTTTGGAAAGTAAACACCCCAACGTATGATCTATGAGGCATAATGAGTCTTTTGAACTTGTCATTATTTCCACAAGTTTGTTGAAAGAAAACGAAAACGCATTTTTTTTACACAAAGTTGTCCATTTATACAATATTTCTAATGCATAACATGTACATAGCAAAAATTACACCCCAAAATATATTCTGCTTCTCCTCCTGAGTATGGCGATACCACATGTGTGAGACTTTTCCACAGCCTGGCCACATACAGAGGCCCAACATGCAGGGAACACCATCAGGTGTTCTTGGGACATAAATTTCAAATCTAATTTAACTACCTAGTACACTAGTGTGAGGCACTGTAGTGGCATGGATGGGCACTATAGTGGCACTGATGGGCATTGTAGTGGCATGAATGTGGCACGGATGAGAACTGATGTGGCATGGATGAGCATGAATGAGGCATAAATGAGCCATGGATGGGGATGGTTGAGCATGAATGGGGATGGCTGAGTATGGATGGGGATGGCCGATCATGGATGGGGATCACTGAGCATAGATGAGGATGACTGAGCACGGATGGGGTTGACTGAGCACAGGTGTGGATGAGCATGGATGTATGGGGGTGCAGACTGTCAAATGGCAGCACGGTGGGCACTTCAGATCCTCTGCCGACAGCACTGCTGCATTTGATCCCTCTCCTCTCATTCTGCAGAAGGGAGAGACAGGCCGGACATCCGACGGCTTGTTTACATGTGATCGCTCCGTCATTTGACATCCAGCAGGATAACAAGCTGGCATGCGCCTGCTGGGAAGCGCAGCACGGCGATCGGTGGTGTGGTGTGTCAGTCTGAACCACCACATATTCGATCGTGGCAAAAAGCTTCTGTCAGAAGCTCTTTACCACGTGACCAGCTGTGATGAATCCCAGCTGATCACAGTGTAAATAGGAAGAGCCATATATCAGCTTTTCCTATACTTGTGTCTGCAGAGGCGAGTAGATGAGAACCGATCAGTGTCTCTCCTGACAGTGAGGGTCTGCGTTGATTGTTTATCAGTGCAGCCCCCCTGAGGATCACCACCCAGGACCACCAGGGAGTCCACCCAGAGACCACCAGGGGTGCCTACCCAGGATAACTGAACGCCTTCCCGGCCGTCATTCTGCATACGGTGGGTGGGAAGTGGTTAAAGATGGCTGCTGCACTTCTGCATTAATGAATATTCAGTTTAAACATGTCCACACTGCAGAAGGATAATACAGCAGCAACAAAGAATGAAGTTCCCCATCAGCTGCAGTCCAGGTTACACAAGAAGTCTAGTTACTGTAAATGACAAGTCCATTTTCTTTCATTTTTCTTTGCCCCAAACTTTATACATAGCCCTATAGTGTTATAGTGTGGTGTGTGAGATATTATTATAACAGTCATTGGCCAATCGTTTGTTCAATTTGTTCAAGCACAAGAAAATGTTCAACAATTGAAAATTGATGCTAGTCTCCTACAATGAATGGATAAAATGTTATGTGCCACATACAGGCAAATTATAGCAATCTTGTGCCATATTCGGATGTAGTTTGCAATGCTCTTTGATTATATAGTCTTGCTATGGTGTGTTTAACAAATATGAGATGGTATTATTATAGATAAAACTGTGACAAGAGAAATATGAGGACTGCCAATGTTGGCCTTCTATCAATGCTAGTGGCCTGACAGTTACTGGCATTAACCCCTTCCCGCTGACATAACACATACAGTATATGCGGCCCCATTGCACTGGGTTTTTTCCATGGAGCCGCATATTTGCATATCTCCCTTTGTACTGGGAGCGCGCCACAGGACCACCTAGCAACCAATCTGCTGATGAACTTGGAAAGTTAACTCTGGCAGCTCCCGCTGTCTATTCAGCACTGCTGTTTCTCTCTCCTATTCTGCCTCCTGCTCCTTGCTCTGCTCTTCTGTGTCTTATGCTCTGCATGTCTGAATAAGGTAAGAAGGGGCAGAGCTGCGGGGGGGGGGGGGTGGGTGCT
>BLSH010081288.1:121373-137974 GCA_018402905.1 Glandirana rugosa
ACAACGAATCTCCCTGTCTAAGAACAAGTTTTTGGTAACGGATGAGGATATACCGGTCCAAGGTCGACAACGACATTCACTGTCTAATAAATAACAAGTGTTTAGTAGAGGATCAAGATTTCCCTCTCGAAGGTCGACAACCACACTCGTCACGTAAAGAACGTGGTTTTATTTTTCAGGTCGATGCAACCACAAAAGGTTTTTTTTCCATAATTAACCATAATTATTTATTACTTGTTCTGGCCTCACCAATCGTTGAGGGGCATTCGGGCCTACCATATACCGGTGAAGGTTCTGTTGGCTACCTGAGGAAGGTGTTCCCCTTGTGCGTGTAGCTGGCACACCTCGACCACGTCCTCTCCTTCCAACAGGAGGTTCACCAACACCACCAACACCAGCAGCACCAGCATCACCAGCAGCACCATGATCACGTCCCCTGTTTGCTCTCCTCATTGGGCCCGCAAATGTACTATGTAGCCCTATGTAAGTATTTATTAATACCAATTAATACCTTTTTTTTGGAAAACACCAACGTAGCTGGACTTTTTATTTTGGTGCAAGAAATGCACTGCTCACACCAACAGCTGGAAGCTCTCCCTTTAGAACTAGGAGATGATTTGTGAACAATAAATAATCTGTCACTTACAGCAACAGCTGGAACCTGGCCATATAGGAGTAGGCAATGGTTTTTGAACAAGAATCTGTCCCTCTAAGCAACAGCTGGAAACTCTCCCTTTAGAACTAGGAGATGATTTTTGAACAATAATGTGTCACTGACAGCAACACCTGGCTCTATAGGAGTAGGCAATGATTTTTGAACAATAATCTGTCCCTCTAAGCAGAAGCCTCTACCTAGTGCAGTCAGATCGCTCAAAGCAGCAGTATGTGAAATCTCAAATTACTCCCACAATCTGATCGTTGTGTACGATCCCACAATCTGATCATTATGTACGATCGTAACGACCGTTGTGTTAGGCAGGGTTTGATCTGCAATGTGTCACTCAAAGCAGCAGTATGTGAAATCTCAAATTACTCCAACAATCTGATCGTTGTGTACGTCGTTGTGTTAGGCAGAGTTTGATCTGCAATCTGCAACTCAAAGCAGCAGTATGTGAAATCTCAAATTACTCCAACAATCAGATCGTTGTGTACGATCGTAACGATTGTTGTTAGGCAGAGTTTGATCTGCAATCTGCAACTCAAAGCAGCAGTATGTGAAACCTCAAATTACTCCAACAATCTGATCGTTGTGCACGATCGTAGCGATCGTTGTTTTATGCAGAGTTTGATCTGCAATTTGCAACTCAAAGCAGCAGTATGTGAAATCTCAAATTTCTGCTGTCTGTCCCTCAGAGCAACAGCACAGCAGTAGTAATCTCAGGATGCGGGATCAGATGTTAAAATGTCTGTAATCTCTCCCTCACGCCGGTAGCTTCCTCTCCCTACACTAACCCAAGAGCATGTGACATGCCGCACTGTGACTCCAGCTTATAAAGAGGCTGGGTCACATGATGCACTGGCCAATCACAGCCATGCCATTAGTAAGCATGGCTGTGATGGCTTCTAAGGGCAAACCAGTGAAATGTTTGTTGATTGGCTGCCCTACAGCTATTCAACATGCGTGATTAACTACCAGAACCCAGAACCCGAACGTTTTTTGAAATGTCCGTGTTCGGGTCCGGGTCCTGGAAACCCAAAAGTTCGGTACGGACCCGAACGTTACAGTCCGGGTTCGCTCAACACTATATATCATTTTATATATAAATCTTCTGTATCCTTGAGACAGCAGGAACCAGGATATAACCTTTTGACTAGATGTATAGATCTCTGGAGAAATTACACCGCATGTTCCCAAATGTTGAGTCTATTTGCTGGCATTGTAAGGACAGGGGAACACTTTTTCATATTTTTTGGAGTTGCCCCTGAATTTGCTCGTATTGGCAGGATGTCTGTGCCCTAAATAAAAACATCTCTGACCTCACTCTTGATTAAGATCCATCAGCTTGCTTGCTACATCTTAGCCCGCTCTAAGAGTAGATATCGACATGTGGTGAGACATCTTTTCAACGTGGCTGGGGCCTGCATACCAGCGCCTTGGAATTCCTCTACCTACTGTAGGACATTGGACCAGAGCAGTGAATGATATATTGCGTATGGTGGAACTTATTGCATCAGTAAATAGGACAGGAAGCCCATTTTAGTAAAACATGGTGTCAGTGGATCCAGTTTACCTCATCTGTGAGATATCAGGCACTCCTTGCCAAACCTATCTTTGCATTAGCAACAACATGGTGGCACGCAACACTTTTTTTTGTCTCTCTTTTCTTTCTCTTTCTTTCTACTTTCTATCGTTTCCTACTCTTGTTTATTTTTGGCATTTATTATGGGCAACATATAGCTTATTTCTGAATTACATGGTTATTCCTTTTTCTTAAAAGCACAGAGCCAAGTACACATAGCAGGTAAACGCAATAACTTTCTCATTGGGTACATACTATTTATTAATTAGACCAAAAGTTTATGATTTGTAATGCATAAGGGTATTTCAAGAATTTGTGGATTTATTATTTCTTAACGTACATGAAAATTAATGGTTCAGTTTTAATTGGTTGCTATAAATAAAGAATTTATAAAAGAAAAAAAAACACTTTGAGGGTGACCCTCCCAATGGCCATTCAGCTGGGACTTGAAACCAGGGGGCTGTCACAATGGTCATATGATCTAGAGCCCAACCTCCTGATCACAAACAGAGGCCTGCGAGCGGTTTGTGATAGCTTGGTTACTCTGCTGCAAGCACACAGTGAACATGCTCTCAGTACAAAGTCCAATATGGATGTTTATATGCGTTACATGGTAGACAAGAGGTTAAAGGGGAACTAAATTGTTTCTCATCTCCACAGACGGAAATGGTATTTCATTCTGTTTTAATATTTCAAGCAAACTCACCCAACTATCCATGTCTCCATGCTTTATCTTGTCGAGAAATTACTCATTCATGATTCATGTAGCATTTACTTCCTGGAATCCATTTGCCCGTAGCTCAGATGTGCAGGCAGGAGCATGTGCTTAGCTGAGAAAGGCAGTATGTGGTGTACTAGATTGGCACTATGATACTGCTAGGAAGAGCCCCACATTACTGGTCCAGATACCAAGAGGTTTCCTCTCTGCGGGCTCTGTTCCTGAGCTGACTCTAATCACCAATAACCCCTCCCTGACTTTCCCTCACCAGCCAGGTCTCTGTCCCCGACCCAGCACTCGCTTCAGGCATGCCCAAATGACACAGGTCACCCTTTTATATAGAAATCCACACCTGTTGGCTGCCTGGGATCTCGAGAGATTACAGCATCCAATCAGACAGCTGACCTCTCTGAGACACTGGCAGACTCCAAAGGGGACAATTTCCCTAACAGACTCCATGCCAACTGTAACAATGGCACAGTGCCACCTACAGGCTGGAGGAGAATCTGCACCTGCCTACACACTAGCTGACAATGTTGCACTGAAATCTCAAAACATTGTTATCACATAACACCCCTCTCCTTATATTATGTGAGGAAGAGGTGTTATGTAGTCCCAACACACTTCTTGTCTAGGGGTGACAACGCTGCTCCTTGATACATACAGTAAGCATTATCACCATTGTTACTGACACACCAATTAAAAATAAGAGCCTGAAAAAGGAACATGAATGCAGCGACCACATTTAAGCACTGGTCTGCTGCAACGTATAGCATTGTTGTTCTTGGGTTCATTTCAAAGTGGAGTTAAAGTAAAAATGTTACCTTAGGTCTCCTATTTTCCTTCTTACACCTATAAATAATTACCAGTGTCAGGAACATCATATTAGCCATCAGAAAGATAATGCCAGCCATAACGTTTGTGCTCATGCACACATCATGTACATGGATTCATGGGTATGTCCACAGATACTGGTGGATAGAGGTCTATTTAAACCTGGGTCCTGCATGGGATCATTGTTATCTTTCATCCTGAATCTGCTTGTCTCTGTTACTGACCTGCTGCTGGATTACCCCTGGCTGTGTACTGTATGCCTGCTGTCTACAACCACAGCCTAGAGTCTTGACAAAGATTTTGCCTATTGATTCTGTACCTTGTTGCCTGCAGGTTGCCAACTTCTGGTTGTCTCTGACCTTGACCCTGTCGTGTTTTGAGGCCCTCCTGCTTGACTGTTACTGAACTCAGCTTGTGACCTGCCGCTGCTCTGTACTGGTCTGGGTGCACTCACACCTGTGCTTCTGCTTACCTGAAACCAGCATACTTAATTTCAAGTCTCTGCTTCCAGCTTGCTGACATCTGTACTGTTACATTTGCTCTAGCAGTCCCTGTCTCAACCTCAGACAGGAATTGTGCTCATCATTTGAGCTCCTCATATAGTACGTAATAACCAGTTTTACAGCCCTAAGATGCAATTCATTGCCTGAGCAGCCAATCAGCTGGCAAGGCACAAGGAAAAGAAGAACATTAAGGAGAGAAAAGTAAGCAAGTAAGTAAGAAAGTAAGGGATAGAAAAGGGTTGGGAAGAATGGGAAAAAGGGGGGAGTATCACTTGCCTGGTAGCAGAGCCTGATAAGATGAGTAAGACTTCTCTTATACCTCTGTTTTGCTTTCGTCTTTTTTAAAAGGTTCTTGCGCAAAAAAGCCAAGGAAGCTTAGACTTCTGTAGTGTATCAATGCTTTACTAAACAGAAAAAATGCACATACAATTGCACAAAACACATTTAATAGCTTACAAAATATCCCTACAATATGCACAAGCCAATTATCCTTTCTAGAAAAATAAGCATGTACAATATGTATGCAATAAGTGAACTAAACAGTTACTCAACTTAGAGATGGAATCAAGATATAATGTCCTTCATGGTTCTTTTCTCCAACTCAAAAGGTCTGCAAAGTTCTCCAGCTTCTAGCAGCCATGTCTTGCCTCTTTGTCTTCCAAAACCAACTCCTTTGTCTCACCACATACTTGTTTCAAAACCCAATCCCTTCCCCCTCACCTTCCGCTTACATCATATCATGTCCACTGCTTAGCTCCTAAACCAATTCGACTGGTTTATTTGCATATCAATGGGGGGGGGGGGGGCGAAGTCTGGCTTCTTAACACAGCACATGTTCTTTAAAAATCTAACTATGCAATCTAACCAAACAAATACATTTGATATAAAATCACCTAAATATCCACAGCATCACATTCCACCTTTTGATTTTTATAGCATGATATTTGACTAAATTTACAACTTCAACAGCTCTTAAAGCCTTTGTCCAGGAAAGGGTGAAATAAACCCCTTGTATTGCAAATGGGAGAAAATAATTTCCTTTTGACCCCCGTATCTTCTGGGCGATCAGACTTTTTGTTGTCCCTGGAAGGCTGCAGTATGTACATACTTTGAGCAGGGTTAGCAATGTCGTTGGCAGTCTGTGAAAAGAAAGTCCCAAATGATGAAGTCCCTTGTTCTCCTTTCCTTGTCCTCCTGGTCATAAGGAAATGTTCAGATGAAAGGCCACTCCGATTCAGCCACCATCAGGAAATCATCCGCATCTTCCTCAGGCTCTCTTCTGGTCTGCCTCCTCCCATCTGGCCAGGTCATCTGCTATGCCTGCTACACCTCTCGAATGCAGAAGCACTGCCCGCGACCTAGATTGTGACTGACTGACCGGGAGGTGCCTTTGACCCAACCAACCGGGGGGGTGGCGGTTGGTGGATTGTTTACCGCCCCCCCCAAAAAAATATACCACCAGCCACCACTGCTCTATAAGCTTTGTAGTACGTTATAAAGTCCTGTACCCTGCACTCTATTTATTGTGTTATATATTACATAGTGCTGACTGCTGAACTCAGTTTATGTTGTAATCAGTCCTCAACTGTTATGATGAGGTCCTTCTTTAAGGTGGGCTCAAAATATTCATATTACATCATTATTCTATATGCAGAAAAGCATATGTAATTGATATGTTTCATTTTTTTTTAAATGCTTCTTTGTATTAAGGCTTACTGTTGTGAATTAGATGTATGTGCAGTGGGAAAAAGATGTAGAATGCAATTTTCAAGCTAGTTCCAGGCAACCTTGGTTCTTTTCCAGAGCGTATAGTGTTTATTGGATATTAGCATCAACATGAGTCCCTTCAGAATCCAAGGCTCCTCCTCTCATGATTTTAGCAAATGCAGACACTATAATAAACCCAGCATATATGTCCAATTTACAATTTGATGCACCTGTGTATCTTCCATTCATGTGCATGCATCCATGTCTCCATATTATACTCTATCCATTCTATACGTCGTCATATTGAGTTTGCTGCAAGTAACTAAGCCTGGTCATAGGTTGATTGAAATTTTGCTGGGTCAGCAGGAACCAGACAAATTTCCACCCTGACAGTGAGGAGGATTCCTCCATCCACCTTGATTTTTGTTGAAGGGGAAATCCTTTCTTTTTCTTTGTTCAGACCATTGGCTAAATCAAAAAGGACCCATCTATGGCCAGCTTAACACCAGAGGGATTTCTGACTTTCTTGTCTGATGATCCCTTCAATGTTACAAGAACTAAATAATTCAGTTGTATATATCCTCTATATAATTGCACTTAGCCAAACAGGTTTCTTTTGTAGAAAAAGTTCTACAGCTGTTTCTATTTTGTACAGTTGGGTAATGCTTTATGACCCTGAAAACAATCTTTTCACAGGCTTAATTGATATTACAAAAAGGTTTGTTTTACAATTCTGTGACCCGTTTTCCGCACACAGCGGGCTGAAGTCCATTGTCTGCTGACGTCACCGAGCCAGTGCAGGCTCGGGCAAAATCATGCCCATGGAGTCGGGATCCGCCCACATGCCTGGAAGGGCACCTGGCTTAGCCTCAGCAAGCTCCCGCCCCCTCCACAGCCCAGCACTGACAGTCAGCAGCTCTCTGCTCACGGAGCTGTGAGAACGGAGCCATCTGCTGTGTTTTATCGCTCGGTTCTCAGTGTTAGAGGCGCTGGGGGACAGATGCAGCATCAGCCCGATGCTGCATCCACCTAGGTAAGTATGAATCTAAAAAAAAAAAAAAAAGTCCATACTTCTCTTTTAAGAAGTACTTTGTTGGTTGAAAGGTTACAGTGTATGAGTGCAGTGTATACAGACTCAGGTTCTAATAAACCATTCCCCTCCACTTACACTGTTTAGTGTGATCTGGCACAGGATTGATATTCTAGCTATATCCCAGGGTGCCCAAGCTATTTCACAATCTTAGCAATGCTGCTGTAGTAAGGCCCCTTTCACACTTGCGCGACTTGTCCTGTGACTTGGGACTGCAAAGTCTCATGACAAGTCATACCCCATGATTTCCAACGAGTACCATTCATATCTGTGCAACGTCAAGTCGCAGCGACTTCAAAGTAGTCCCTGCACTACTTTGGTCCGATTTTGATGCGACTTGAGGTCCCATAGACCTCAAGATTACACAAGCATTGCTTCAAGTTGCATCAAAATTGCGGCAAAATCGTGGTAAAATTGCATGACTTTCAGGTCACATAAATGTGAAAGGGGCCTAAGACACAAAATAACATCTTTTTCACACTTTGTAAATTTTAGTGTTTAATTCTGTCCCCTCTAACCCTGCTGCCCTAAGCACTGGCCCACATTTGTCATTATAGTAAATACAGCCATGCCTATTCTAATCCGGCTAGAATAGTATAAGACTATGGGGTTGATTTACTAAAGGCAAATAGGCTGTGTACTTTGCAAAGTGCAGTTGCCCTCTGTAAGGGCAGTTGCGCCAGAGCTTAGTAAATGAGGTAAGGCTTTACTTTGCATAGAATACCCAATCACATGCAAGGGAAATTATTAAAAAAACAGCATTTTTCTTGCACATTATTGGGTGATGGAAGTCAGCAGAGCTTTTGCTCATTTACTAAGCTCTGGAGCAACTGCACTTTGCAAGGTGCACAGTCTATTTGCCTTTAGTAAATCAACCCCTATGAGTCCTCTCTGAGGATTGTTACTTCTTTGTTACTTTTCTTTTTCTCATGTTGGAAATTCCTACAAAATCACGAGGCTATGTCATTACAAAATTGTATATGTATTTCTGTTTTTCAGGCAATAAAATAAACAAAAATAATAATCCAGAGTATCTACATGTAGACAAAATAACTAAATCAAATTTACTTCAATAAACAGAGAGAATAATATTCTAACAAGTTATTTCTCATGCAACTACCAAACCATCACATTTGCTTGACATATCCGCTTATGAAACTATTCAAATAACAAAATCTGTTATTATTTTTGATGCAAAAGCTTCAGAACCATCCCTATCAGACAAAAGAGCTATTCCATGGTTAGGGAATGTATTGAAATGAGCATATTTAAATGTCACACCAAGTTAGTATCAGTGAGAAATAAGTGCAGGGATAAGAGAACAAACAATTTCTTTACTTGGTGGCTCTAGAATCAGATTGAATCATTTTTACTTTAAGGCTTCATGCACACAGGACTTTAAAAAAACAGCCAAAAAATGTCAGTAGCTTATCAGGGATGTTTTCAGCTTTTACCAGCGTTATATTACCGCCGTTTTCCGCATTTTTAAAGGGCCAGTGTTTTTTTTTTTTCAATTGGTCTAAAACGTCCAAAAACTTTGGGGATTGAGTTTTTTGAGCGTTTTTGGGTTTTTTTACAGCTCAAAAACGTCACTGCTAAAAACAGTTGATAACAGCCTATGTGTGCATGAACACATAGGAGAACATGATGGAGGGTTTATTGACTGTAGAAAAAAATGTCTGCAGCTAAAAACAGCTGCTGAAAAATAGTCAAAAAACATCCTGTGTGCATGAGGCGTAACAATAAAGAACAGCTATATTGACATTCAACCTACACTACATTCTCAAAGTATTGGGACGCCTGCCTTTACACCCATGAACTTTAACGGCATCCCAGTCTTAGTCCGTAGGGTTCAATATTGAGATAACAGCTTCAGCTCTTCTGGGAAGGCCATCCACAAGGTTTAAGAGTGTGTCTATGGTAATATTTGACCAATCTTCCAGAAGCGCAATTGTGAGGTCAGGCACTGATGTTGGATGAGAAAGCCTGGCTCGCAGTCGCCACTTTAGTTCATCCCAAAGGTGTTCTATCAGGTTGAGATCAGGACTGTGTGCAGGCCAGTCAAGTTCCTCCACTTCAAACTCGCTCATCCATGCGAGCCAGGCCTTCTCGTTCAACATTGGTCACACATTCCCATAGACACAATCCTAAACCTTGTGGACAGCCTTCCCAGAATAATTAAAGTGGAGTTCCACCCAGAATTTTTTTTTTTTTTGGCATCCACTGTTTTAATACTAAATAGATGTAACCTTTTGTTTCCTTACTTTCAAACTGCCTAGTAATTACATGTATTTTTTACTCACAATTTTGTTTCTCTCACTGCTGGACTTTTCCATTTTAGGTGAGGGCATCTGAAGCCCATCCGTAGTCTCCTGGCATCTCTTCCTGAAAGAAGTGCATGGTGGGTAACCATCATGCACTCCTCAGTCTCGGTCCTCCTTAAATCGCATCATTTCCTGTCTGAAAATAACACAATTTTACAGTACAGGGAAGCCCACTGACTCCTGGGAAATGATGATGAGTCACATCTCCCAGGAGGCCAGGCGAAGCAGGAAGTGAGGAGAAGAGTCTCGGACCTAAAAGGGGCAGATACAAAGATCGCCTAGCAACAAGCGACTTAGGGTGAGTATAAAAAAAAAATGTCCTTCAAAAGTAAGTCTATATAGGCAAAGGACTTGAATAATGTAAAACTAATTTTCTGTGTGGAACTCCGCTTTAAAGCTGTTATGGATGCAAGGGTGCAACTCAATATTGAACCCCACAGATGAAGACTGGGATGCCAATGAAGTTCATGTGCGTGTAAAGGCAGGCATCCCAATACTTTTGACAATATAATGTGTGTGTGTGTATATATATATATATATATATATATATATATATATATATACACACTGAGCAAAACTATAAACGCAAAACTTTTGTGTTTGCCCCTATTTATCATGAGCTGGAGATCTATGACTTTTTCTATGTACACAAAAGGCCTATTTCTCTCAAATACTGTTCACAAATCTGTCCAAATCTGTGTTAGTGAGCACTTCTCCTTTGCCGAGATAATCCATCCACCTCACAGGTGTGGCATATCAAGATTCTGATTAGACAGCATGATTATTGCACAGGTGTGCCTTAGGCTGGCCACAATAAAAGACCACTCTAAAATGTGCAGTTTTATCACACAACACAATGCCACAGATGTCACAAGTTTTGAGGGAGTGTGCAATTGACATGCTGACTGCAGAATTGTCCACCAGAGCTGTTGCCCTTGAATTGAATGTTCATTTCTCTACCACAAGCCGTCTCCAAAGGTGTTTCAGAGAATTTGGCAGTACATCCAACAGGGCTTCGCAACCGCAGACCACGTGTAACCACACCAGCCCAGGACCTCCACATCCAGCATCTTCACCTCCAAGATTGTCTGAGACCAGTCCCCCGGACAGCTGCTGCAACAATCAGTTTGCATAACCAAAGAATTTCTGCACAAACTGTCAGAAACCGTCTCAGGGAAGCTCAACTTCATGCTCATCATCCTCATTGGGGTCTCAACCTGATTGCAGTTCGTCGTCGTAACAGATTTGAGTGGGCAAATGCTCACATTCGATGGCGTCTTGCACTTTGATGAGGTGTTCTCTTCACGGGTGAATCCCAGTTTTCACTGTATAGGGCAGATGGCAGACAACGTGTATAGCAGCGTGTGGGTGATCCCAACGTTGTGGATTGAGTGGCCCATGATGGTGGTGGTGGGGTTATGGTATGGGCAGGCCCATGCTATGGACAACGAACACAGGTGCATTTTATTGATGGCATTTTGAATGCACAGAGATACAGTGATGAGATCCTGAGGCCCATTGGTGAGCCATTCATCCACGACCATCACCTCATGTTGCAGCATGATAATGCACAGCACCATGTTGCAAGTATCTGTACACAATTCCTGGAAGCTGAAAACATCCCAGTTCTTGCATGGCCAGCATACTCACCGGACATGTCATCCATTGAGCATGTTCGGGATGCTCTGGATCAACGAATACGACAGCGGTTCCAGTTCCTGCCAATATCCAGCAACTTCGCACAGCCATTCAAGAGGAATGGACCAACATTCCACAGCCCACAATCAACAACCTGATCAACTCTATGTCAAGGTGATGTGCTGCACTGCGTGAGACAAATGGTGGTCACACCAGATACTGATTTGTTTTCAGACCCCCCAATACAGTAAAACTGCACATTTTAGAGTGACCTTTTATTGTGGTCAGCCTAAGGCACACCTGTGCAATAATCATGCTGTCTAATCAGCATCTTGATATGCCACGCCTGTGAGGTGGATGGATTATCTTGGGAAAGGAGTGCTCACTAAGACAGATTTAGACAGATTTGTGAACAATATTTGAGAGAAATATACCTTTTGTGTACATAGAAAAAGTCGTAGATCTTTGCGTTCAGCTCATGATAAATTGGGGCAAACACAAAAGCGTTGTGTTTATAATTTTGCCCAGTGTATATATATATATATATATATATATATATATATATATATATATATATATATATATATATATTAGAGCTGCGCGATTAATCGTTAAAGAAGCAAGATTGCGATTCTACCCCCTCGCGATCTTAACACAGCACTTAACCACTTACTGACTGCCCGCCGTCGCCAAAGTGGTTTGATATCGCAAACTGCCGTCACCTAACGGCAGCTGCGAGATTGCGGATCATGAGTGCGCTCGTGCGCTCACTGTGTTCCGGGGGAGCCAGGGAGCGGGTAGGGCGGGCTCGATGTCCGCTGGCTACTCGCGATTGCTCCCCCAGAGTGACAGAACGGAGGTCTGTGGATGTAAACCCTGTCTCTGTTCTAACAGGGGGAAGGAATGTGATCGCAGGCTCTCTGTATATGAGAGCCGCGATAATTCTCCTCCTCCACTCAGCCCAGCCCCCATACAGTTAGTAACACGCACAGGGAACACAGTTAACCCTTAGAGCGCCCCCTGCAGGTTAACCCCTTCCCTGCCATTGACATTTACACAGTAATCAGTGCATATTCATAGCACTGATCGCTATATAAATGCCAATGGTCCCAAAAAAGTGTCAAAATGGTCCGACATGTCCGCCGCAATATTGCAGTCCCGCTAAAAATTGCCGCCATTACTAGTAAAAAAAAACCCTATAAATGACTTCTCATCATTCGTAAGCACGGCAACTTTTGCGCAAACCAGTCAATATACGCCGATTGCGATTTTTTTTACCAAAAATATGAGGAAGAATATAAATCGGCCTAAACCGATGAAAAAAAATTTTTTTTTTTTGGGAATTTGTATTATAGCAAAAAGTAAGAAATATACATTTTTTTTGCAAAATTGTCGCTTTTTTTTTGTTTATAGCAGTTATCAGAGATCACGCAAAGGTGATCAAATACCACCAAAAGAAAGCTCTATTTGTGGGAAAAAAGGACGCAAATTTTGATTGGGTACAACATCGCACGACCGTGCAATTGTCAGTTAAAGCTACGCAGTGCCGAATCGCAAAAAGTGCTCTTCCCTAAAGGGGGAAATCCTTCTGGAGCTGAAGTGGTTAAAGACTGAGGGCCCGTTCACACCTAGGCGATTTGCGATCTGACTTGTGTGGCCCAAGTCGCCTCATATCGCCTGACATCAGAAATCCCATTGAAATTAATGGAGCCTTCTTAATATGCACTATTCTAACTTCAGGGTGACTTGAGCCCATAGAAATCAATGGAAGTCGCTTCCAAGTCAGATCACCGTCTATGAAGAAGCGACTTTACAGGAAGAAGAAGAGAATTTTCACAGGAGACTCCCCAGGAATTACAATACCAGGCACCTTGTGCTCTGGGGATCTTGAAAGGGAACCCCGCAAAATTAAAAAAAAAAAAAAAAGGGCATGGGGTTCCCCTCCAAGAGCATACCAGACCCTTCGGTCTGGTATGGGTTTTAAGGTGAACCCCCATGCTGAAAAAACGGCGTAGGGTCCCCCCCAACATCCATACCAGACCCTTCCATCTGGTATGGATTTTAAGGGGAACCCCCACACCGAAAAAAAGGCATAGGTTCCCCCTCAAAATCCATACCAGACCCTTATCCGAGCATGCAGCCTGACAGGCCAGGAAAGGGGGTGGGGACGAGCGAGCAGCCCCCCCCTCCTGGACAATACCAGGCCACATGCCCTCTACATTGGGAGTATGGGTGCTTTGGGGCAAGGGAGACTGCTCCCCCCACACCCCAAAGTACCTTGTCTCCATGTTGATGAGGACAATGGCCTCTTCACGAAAACCCTGGCCGTTAGTTGTCGGGGTCTGCGATGGAATGTGATGTCATAAGGGGGCGGGGCCTCCGAATGACGTCAGTGGGTGGCCCCGCCCAATGACAGTTTAAGTGTATGCAGAGCGCGCATACAGCATAAGTCCGGGAGATCGTGTTGTGTCAACATGGGAAGAAAGACAGAGGGAGAAGACAGCAGAAAGGGCAGCAGCAAAAGAGCAGAAGATAGAAGACCGAGCAGAAGAAAGAAGGCCCCTGCAAAAGAGCAGAAGAATGAAAACACCAGAGAGGGGGGAAGACGCCGGAGCTGATTTAATAAAATATTTTAAAAAATTGTGTAGTGTTTTTTTTTTACACTTTTTTTTCAGGTGCATGGGTAGGGGTACAATGTACCCCATACTCATTCACATAGGGTGGGGGGCCGGGATCTGATCCAGATTCTGATAAGCCCCCCATCTGCAGACTCCGACAACCAACAGGCAGGGTTGTCAGGAAGAGGCCCTTGTCCTCATCAACATGGGGACAAGGTGCTTTGGGGTGGGGGGGTACAAAGCCCCCCCTGCCCCAAAGCACCCATACTCCCCATGTTGAGGGCATGCAGCCTGGTATGGTCCAGGAGTGGGGGGAGCTCGCTTGTCCCCACCCCCTTTCCTGGCCTGCCAGGCTACGTGCTCGGATAAGGGTCTGGTATGGATCTTGGGGGGGACCCTATGCCATTTTTACAGCATGGGGGTTTCCCTTAAAACCCATACCAGACCGAAGGACCTGGTATGCTCTTGGAGGGGAACCCATGCCGTTTTTTTTTTAATTTGGCGTGGAGTTCCACTTCAAGATCAGGCCACAGGCAAAGTTGCCTGGCATGAAGTTGTGCTGTAAGTCGCATTGTAGCACTGTAAGTCGCCTGAAGTCGCGCTGTAAGTCTCGCTGAAGTCGCTTTCAAATCGCCGAGCAAAGTCGCCCCTGAAGTCGGACCAATGTGTGAACCAAGCCTAAGCGTTTTTCTGACACTTGTTGCTTACAAGTTAAAATAAGTATTTTTTGCTAGAAAATTACTTAGAACCCCCAAATATTAGATTTTTTTTAGCAGAGACCCTAGAGAATAAAATGGCAGTTCTTGCAATATTTTATGTCACATTGTATTTGCGCAGTGGTCTTTCAAACACATTTTTTTTTTAAATAATACACTTTAATGAATTAATAAAAAATGAAACAGTAAAGTTAGTCCAATTTTTTTGTATAATGTGAAAGATGATGTTATGCCATGAGAATTGTGAGAGAATCGTGATCTTTATTCTAAGCAAAAAAATTGTGATTCTCATTTTGGCCAGAATCGTGCAGCTCTAATATATATATAGTCACATGTAATGTGTCCAGGTTTAAAGTAATGTGCCCTGCTCCCATGTAATGTGCCCTGCTCCCATGTAATGTGGGCCGTTAAAGTGGTATTAAACTCTTTTTTTTTCATGATCCACACCCCCCCTTCCCTTGTTCTTTATGCCACAATGTGCTAGTATGCACCACATATTAGCACGTTATGATGGACTTACCTGTCATTATGATGACATCACTCCCGCACATGTGCACTGGAATCACATTGTCATGGCAGAGATTGGATGCTGCAAATGTGCACTTAGCTGTGCATGCGTGGCTCAGTGCACGTTACAGCTGACAGACAGGAGAAAGCATTTACGACAGATGAAACAGATAAAAACCTTGCCTGTCAATAAATTGAAAAAAAAAAATAGTTTAACACCACTAGAATACGAAGGAAAGGCCCAGCGCAATATACAATTCTTGATTATTGCAATGAGAAGCTTATGGTGAGAGCTTGTATAAATGGCTTGTTTGTGTTCAGAGATGGTTAAATACACAGCAGTATACATGTCAGACCGAGTTAGAGGTAGAGAGAAATAAAACACAGATAGCAAATTGTTTGGAGGAGAATTTAATTTAGTTGGTGGCACTTTACTATGCTGACAAAAATAATTTCTGCTTGTATTTACTGGTACCCAATTTCCTAATGGAAATTCACAGGAATATATACCACAGTGCAATATGCTTGATCCTTCGAAAATCTGCAGGCCCTGATGCATGAGTTCTGTACGAGACATCTTTTCTAATTCACCCCCCTAATGTCTCTGTGACACACTAGAGAAAATCTGGGAGGATGCTAATTAACCTGCCAGAATGTTTTTTTGGATTTTGGTTGGAAACCAGAGCTACTGGAGGAAGCCCACAAGACTGGATAGAATTTTGTAGACAGATTTCTCTGCATCTGGCTGTTTGCTTTGTTATAGGGTATATAAAAATCTTTGTTCTACAAATAAAAATTTAATACAGGATAAAGTCATGGCACTTTGCAGAGTATTCTGGGTTTTCTAAAGAAGAAGCACAGCAATAGTTTCTCCCCGTGGAAATACTTATTGGCACTGTGACTTTTTAAACATTTTACTAGTAAATAGACGTCTCAACGACGTCTTTGCTTACCGCTGCTTGTAATGAGAACTCTTTCTGAATAAAATGCGTAAAGGGTTTTACAGTATCGGCGTTCCCTCTTGTTTATTCCGGCACATGGAAATAACCCTGATGGGATGCTCGGTTGGAGGATAAACCATGGTGGGATGGAAGTTAGCAGATTGCAGTTTTGGTGATATTCAGAGGTGCTGAATATCTACAGGTGGTTGTGACCTTCCATAATCAGAGGGTCCACTTCTTCTGGTAAGCTTACACCTTGCTCTGTGTTGGTGGTTCACATGGTGGAGGATTAGTGTTTTGGATGCACCTGCATGGTTCACCTGAGGATTGATTGAAGTCCTTTTATGTTACAAAATATCAGCATTTGCACAGAGACTCTTTTTCTGCATGTACTTGCACTGCTCAACTGATGAGCGATTGATGTCCTTTTGATGTTTTAATCTATCAACATTTGCACAGAGATTTTTTTGATGAACTTTTGTTGATGTATTTATTCTAAGTAATTTAGTGGATTTTGCATTTGCATGTTATCATTTTATATATTTCTGTGGGTTACTGCAAATTTAACTCTGTATCTTTCATAGTGTTACTGCAAGTTTAACACCATATAGCTCCACACTTATGTAAACAACCTCAACAAACACACATATAGACAATTTTGGGGGGGGGGGGGGGGGGGGGGGGGGGGGGGGGGGGGGGGGGGGGGGGGGGGGGGGGGGGGGGGGGGGGGGGGGGGGGGGGGGGGGGGGGGGGGGGGGGGGGGGG
>BLSH010081288.1:163954-200411 GCA_018402905.1 Glandirana rugosa
ACATCGGTCACTGTGTCCACCCCCGTTAATACGTCGGTGCTGCAAACTGCCCCCACCTGTGTCACTGGCTGCATAATTGCCCCCACCTGTGTCACTGGCTACATAACTGCCCCCACCTGTGTCACTGGCTGCAAACTGCCCCAAACCTGTGTCACTGGCTGCAAACTGTCCCACCTGTGTCACTGCCTGCAAACTGCCACCACCTGTGTCACTGGCTGCAAACTGCCACCACCTGTGTCACTGGCTGCAAACTGCCCCCACCTGTGTCACTGGCTGCAAACTGCCCCCACCTGTGTCACTGGCTGCAAACTGCCCCACCTGTGTCACTGGCTCCATAACTGGCCACACCTGTGTCACTGGCTGCATAACTGCCCCCACCTGTTTCACTGTATACTGTACCCTGTGATGCAGAGCTGTATACTGTGCCCTGTGATGCTGAGCTGTATACTGTGCCCTGTGATGCTGAGCAGTATACTGTGTCCTGTGATGCTGAGCTGTAGACTGTATCCTGTGATGCTGAGCTGTAGACTGTGTCCTGTGATGCTGAGCTGTAGACTGTGTCCTGTGATGCTGAGCTGTAGACTGTGTCCTGTGATGCTGAGCTGTATACTGTGTCCTGTAATGCTGAGCTGTATACTGTGTCCTGTGATGCTGAGCTGTGTACTGTGTCCTGTGATGCTGAGCTGTATACTCCTGACGCAATATATGGAATACAGGGGACAGAGTGGGTGGATTCTATAAGGGATGGGGCTTATTAGAAGTAGGAGGGGTCAAAAGGAAGGGCGGGGCCTGGCGCCCCCCCATCCAAAAACTTCACCAGCCGCCACTGGTACACTATAGCACCTAAGGAGCTACCTCAAGAGGAGAAGATTAGACACTCACATATGGAGACCTAGTTGGTATAAATCTTTCTATTTTTACCGTACCTTTTAGTTTAGTTTATTGTTTACCCTTGTTTTTTTGTCCCTTTTTTTTCTTTTTTTTTTTCCTTTTCTGTTCTTCTTTGGAAGAGACGAATATACTGTTGTCTGAATAACATAAAACATATACAAACAATCTTATACTGTATGTAAAGAGAATTAACAACAAAACTTATTTGAAGTACAAATGATTGCATATGTAAGCTGTGTTTGAATAATGGTATTTTTTGGAGCAATGCACAATAAAGTGTTTTTCTGATTTAAAAAAAAAACAAAAAAAAACAAAAAGGATAGATAAAAAGAAACGATGTTTCTTTATAGCTATCTGTTTCATAGACCGAGCAATGTTGTTGCAAAACATTTCCCGGCTGCTTTTTTTTTGACAGCTCCAATGGCTGAGACTTTGTTTACACTTAAGCTGTCAGTGGAGCCCCACAGACAGCTAAATGAGCCATCGGGTGTTAAGGACACGTCGGAAAGAACCGAGTATGAGCGCATTGGTTTTAGGTATGTCAGCATTTGCACAAGTACAGATACTCATGCAAATGCTTAGTATCGGCGCTGATAGTGATTTCAATAAATCTGGAAAACCTGGAAGATCATGGCTATCACTGTAGTTGCTCTGACTATTGCAGTGATTGTCAGTTTACCCAAGGTATGAAATATGCATATTTATATTGGTCCAATATGGACCAATGAATGTATGCAGCAAAGATCATACCTGGAGTTCACCTTTAAAGTCTATCTCTACAAACCATTTTTTTTTAATTACATTTTTGATCAAGGGTGTCAGGGTTGGATCCTCTGTTAAGTTTTTAATGCTGTCCCCATTAGGGAGATTTACTCCTCTATTTGCACTGGTGGCCATTGTTATTGGGAAAGAAAAAGAGGGTACATCAATAATGTTAGAGTTGTTACTAAAACAAGAATCAAGGAAAAAACATTCAATGGGGACAGCTGTCTAAGGGAGAAATTCCCCACACTTTCAATGATTTTCTCTTACTTCCCGTTGCATCTCTACCAACAGGAATTGAACGGAAATTCCCCAAAGGTACACAGATGGAATAAACATGTGACAACACTGAAGAAATTACACTTTGCTACAATGTAAAGTAGTGAGTGTACAGCTTGTATAACAGTGTAAATTGTCTGTCCCCTCAAAATAACTCAACACACAGCCATTAATGTCTAAACTGCTGGCAACAAAAATGAGTACACCCCCAAAGTGAAAATGTCCAAATTAGGCCCAGTTAGCCATTTTCCCTCCCCAGTGTCATGTGACTCATTAGCGTTACAAGGTCTCAGATGTGAATGGGGAGCAGGTGTGTTAAATTTGGTGTTATCGCTCTCACTCTCTCATACTGGTTACTGGAAGTTCAACATGGCACCTCATGGCAGAGAACTCTCTGAGGATCTGACAAAAAGAATTGTTGCTCTACATAAAGATGGCCTAGGCTATAAGGAGATTGCCAAGACCCTGAAACTGAGGCCTCGCCATGGTTGACTAAAGCAGTTGAGTGCACATGCTCAGCGTCATATCCAGAGGTTGTCTTTGGGAAATAGACGTATGAGTGCTGCCAGCATTGCTGCAGAGATTGAAGGGGTGGGGGGGTCAGCTTGTCAGTGCTCAGACCATACGCAGCACACTGCATCAAATTGGTCTGCATGGCTGTCATCCCAAAAGGAAGCCTCTCCCAAAGATGATGCACAAGAAGGCCCACAAACAGTTTGCTGAAGGCAAGCAGACTAAGGACATGGATTACTGGAACCATGTCCTGTAGTCTGATGAGACCAAGATAAATGTATTTGGTTCAGATGGTGTCAAGGGTGTGTGGCGGCAACCAGGTGAGGAGTACAAAGATAAATGTGTGTTGCCTACAGTCAAGCATGGTGGTGGGAGTGGGGAGCTACAGCTCATTGAGGGAACCATGAATGTCAACATGTACTGTGACATACTGAAGCAGAGCATGATCCCCTCCCTTCAAAGACTGGGCCGCATTTCAACATGATAATGACCCCAAACACACCTCCAAGATGACCACTGCCTTGCTAAAGAAGCTGAGGGTAAAGGTGATGGACTGGTCAAGCATGTCTCCAGACCTAACCCTATTGAGCATCTGTGGGGCATCCTCAAACAGAAGGTGGAGGAGCGCAAGGTCTCTAACATTCACCAGCTCCGTGATGTCATCATGGAGGAGTGGAAGAGGACTCCAGTGGCAACCTGTGAAGCTCTGGTGAACTCCATTCCCAAGAGGGTTAAGGCAGTGCTGGAAAATAATGGTGGCCGCACAAACTATTGACACTTTGGGCCCAATTTGGACATTTTCACTTAGAGGTGACATGAATGGCTGTGTGTTGAGTTATTTTGAGGGGGCAGCAAATTTACACTGTCATACAAGCTGTACACTCACTATTTTACATTGTAGCAACGTGTAATTTCTTCAGTGTTGTCACATGAAAAGATACAATAAAATATTTACAAAAATGTGAGGGTTGTACTCACTTTTGTGAGATACTGTACTTTAAAGGAAGATAAACTAATAAGCAATAATTAATTGGGTATAGCATTGATGTCTAATATGAATCATATACTGTATAACAGTTTGGTTTAGGATATTTTTTGCTTATATTTTGCATTATAAAAGCTTTGCCAGTCTGAGCCACAAATGTACTGTAACTTGTAAATGTACCTGGTAATGAATAGATATAATCTCTAATGGTGCCCACAGGCATGTGATGATCATTAGCAGACTCAGTTTATTATGTTCAGATCAGGAAACAGTATATGCCTATGGGCAGTATGCAGCCGCTGCTGACACCTCTGGCTGATCACGGAGATAAAATTGATCATCCAAATTGGATTTTCACTACTACGCCCATAAGCCTTGTGCAGGAAGGGGTGGGGGGATCTGCACAATGCATAAACAAGCACTCTTATCCAAACCAAACATTTATGTTCATGTTGAAATTGTGATTATAATCATAAGCAATGGAATTAAAAAAAGGAGTAAATGACTTTCTTGACCCTGAAAATATACAAAGTTATAATTACTAAAGGCAAAGAAAACAATATTTTTAACCAGGGAATTGAGCCAGCTGCTGTTGATGGTCAGGAAGGAATTTGTTTTCCTCCTGTGTGTCAAAATTGGCAACCACTGGACCTCAAAGCTGTAGTAGTAGAAGGTTGAGCAGGATGGATATCAGTTATTTCCTAACTTTTTAAAGTGTATGCAAAGCCAAAACATTTTTCTATTAACTTTTTATATATTTGGGAATGTTTACGACCTGTTAGTTTTTTTGTCGGTGTTCCATTTGAGAGATTTCAAGTGTGGCTGTCAGCATACTGTACCATGCCAAAAAGCGTATACAGTGCAGCTGTCAAAGTGCAGTAGATGGGGCTATTATGTAATACATAGCACAGCTTGCTGAGTGCAGAGGTCAGAAGTAGGTGACCCCTTATGTTGGTGGTCAGTGGTGAGCACTGCTTGAAATACTGATGGTCATTGGTGAGTGCCTCCTAATTCATTGGTATTCAGTGATCAGGGACAATTATATATGGTTGTTCAGTGGTGTGTATGCCTCTTTATAAATTGGTCGTTAGTGCCCTTTTATATATTGGTGTTCAGTGATCAGGGACCATTATACAATGGTGTTCAGTTATGTGTACCTCATTATCATTGATGTTCAGTTATTTATGCCCCTTTATACATTGATGTTCAGGTGTGTGTCCCCTTATACATTGGTGCTCACTAGTGTGCGACTCCTTATACATTGGTGTTTTGACTCTTAGTTAGAACTCTTGAAATATAGGAAAATGGGAACACTTAGCAGGCTACAATTCAGTTCTAGTAAAAGAAAAGGCAGCCTCAATTGAAAGCCCTAATCAAAGATTTGATTCATTGATTATTTTTAAGCCTCATGCTGCTAGAATTAGTAAATAGGTAGGAAAGTATATCATATTTACTTGTTTTGCATTTTTTTAAATTTCTTCAGTTACTTTCTGGTGTAGGAAAATAATGTTATACATCCCAGGAGGAGAAGAGGGTTTTGCTCAGCAATGCGCACACTCCTGCATGCATGCTTGAGCTAAAGGCAGATAGATTCCAGAAAGTGCTTGGAATTAAACAGTGTTTTTGGCTTGTGGTGCTCAGATGCAGTGAAGATTCACTTTAATGAATGGTCCAGTGCAAGACAGATCACCTGAACTCCAGTCTCCGTTGCCTTTTACTCATAATGAGGTTATTCATAGAGACATGCAAACCTGTTGCATCTTGCTGGATATATGAAAGCAACGAATGCATTCTAAGTACTTGTACTTCATTCAAAGTGGCTGCTATGTTAACCTCCTTGACGGTATTCCCGAGTGTGGCTTGGGGTAAGTTTTTACTGCAAATAGCGGTAACCCCAAGCCACACTCAGGATTGCATCGCTGGATCCAGGCTGGGTTACATACCTTGTCCCCTGGATCCAGCGATGTCCCCCGCCGTGTCTGCGGGCTGTGTCCTCTGCCCAATGCCTCTGTGATGCGGGGCTCCATTCCCTGCGAGTGTCGCGTCGCAGGGGGGCGGAGCCTGGCGGCAAATTCAAAAAGTGAAACACACAGCAGACATACAGTACACTGTAATCTGTAAGATTACATTACTGTATCAAATCATTTCACATCCCTTTTGTCCCTAGTGGTTTGTCCAGTGCCCTGCATGCACTTTTATATTATATATGCCATTCTTTCTGCTTGGAAACGTGAGACCGTCCATGGCAGAACAAAGTGTCCCTTTACGTCAAAAGCAGTTTTTGATCAGCTAGAAAACAGCGATAGTAAATAAGAATCATTTGCAGAATTGAGTGATATTGATTTTTGAGGAAATTTATCATCAGACACTGAAAGTGATGACAGCGACAATTCTGCAACTGAGCAAATTTCAGTGTTTTGGACTAGATTACTTTATTGAATACATTTTATTATTATTATATTATTATTTTTGATTATTTATAGTTATTATATTATATATATTTTTTTTCATATACATCATTTATGTATATGTATAAATCATAATTTATGATTTTGTTATTTCAAACTTTATCATACCCAAGATGTCTACTAGACTCTTGTCTTAAGTGAGTAATTCATAAGAATTACAGGCCTACAATATAAAACGCCACATTTCTATGTGAAAAAGTGTACCGCTTTGAGACGAAAAAAAATTAAATAATCATACCGCCAAAGAACATCTAATGTTAAACATTTTGTATTGTAATGAGGTTAATGCATACAGTGATAGCATTCATCATGCTAATTCCTTTTTTATTGCACATGGCTTTATATACACTAGCAAATATGTGCCCATTGTAGACATGTGCGGAACGGAAACATTTGTTTGGTTTTCTTCACACAGAATTAAAATTGGTTGATCATTTTTCAACCGATCCAAATTCAAATTGTTCTGAAAATTTGGAATTCATTAGAAAAGGAATATAGGAGATGAAATTATATGAATTTCAAGGAAATTTGTTACTATTTCATGTATCCAAATCTCTGAATAATCAAAAATGTGTCTGAATTTATATTTAAACAGAAATAAATTGCACATGTCTAGCACATTCTCAGACGAGAAAGGTTGGAGATATTACAGGTAAAAATGAACTGTTTTACTGGGTGGAGGATTGTGGAGAGTAGAGGAGAAAAGAAAGTTGAGGAGAGCAGAGAGTATGACAACATGTGCAGGAGAGGAGTGTAGAGAGTATGAGAGTCTGCAGTATGTGCAGAAAATAAGTAAGGAGGATATTATGGTGGGTATTATTTGCAGGGGAGGAGATCAGAAATGATCAAGGTGAGTAGTATGTGTGGGAGATGAGTATGGAGGGTATAACGTCTGGCAGTATGTGAAAGAGAGTAACACAGAAGATATGACAATAGGCACTGAGATCAGGAGAGGAATGCGGAGGGTATATAGGTGGGCAGTGTGTGCAAGAGAGGCATGCAGAGGGTATGGTGGTAGGCAATGCATGCAGCAGAGGAGTGCATTGGGTATGACTGTGGACAGTATGTGTAGGAGAGAATGTGTAAGGAAAGGGGCGAAATTCAGGGACCATCAGATTAAGGTTAGATCCTCCAGCACTCCTGCAGTAGGTTTCCTTCTATATTATTAAGGATTTTTCTCCACCTGTACTTACAGACCATGCTGAACAGCAAAAGTGAGGGATTGGGACAAACTATGACAGTGCAAGGGGTGCTTACAGTGGCAAAATGTTACATCATATTCACATAGTTATGCATGTTCATGTGCTATAGTGGCATTCATTCTGGATTACAATAATTACCGTGCATGGTGGTTTGTTACGTTGCTAAAACTAGCGAATGCATTTTTTTTGGTGTTTTTGGCACATCAGTAAGCCCATTCAAATGAACAGGTTACCTTAGCACAAAATGTGTGCTTTAATGCACCACTAAGATGTAATTGAGCCCTCATTCAATTGATTTCAATCTGAAAAAAATATTGCTGAAGCTGATGAAACACTCTTGGCCCTATTCTTTTTTCAACAGTGGCCGTTTAAAAATGTTACATCCACATAGTTTATTTTATATTGGTCTTTTTGTGGTATTTGGTGAAGTTGCTACGTTCTAGGTAGGTAAGAATGTTCACAGCCATTTACAATTGTGTGGACAACCTATTCACTTTAAAAGCATATACTGTACATCTGAGGAACATGGTAGGTTTAAGGCCTCTGTACTGCATACTCTTGCTCTAAAGCTTGACATGGTTCCAGTTTGAGCATTTAATAAACAATGAATAGGGACAGTGTTTCAGCAGATACATTTTTTTTACATTTTGCATGGTAGGTCAGTTTTACTATATAAATAAAAAATAGTGATTTTTTTTTATCTCAACTCCTGAAATCATAAAAAATGGTTAGTAATTGCCTTGGAATGAAAAAAAAAAAAAAGAATTAAACAGAGCACAAGTAATACAATTATCATAATAGATTTCCTATACTGCATCAAGTCTAGCGTTTCTGCATAATAAATATTTTGCCTTATTTACAGAAGGACTCATTCATATGAATTGAAGGGAAGTGTCTTTGTTGCCCATAGCAGTATATGGTAGAACAACACAGGGTAATTCTTTTTTCATTTTCTAATCAGCACTAACAAATAAGAGTTATCTGCCAGAAGCACAGACACCTTCAGTTTTTATAAAGTCATCTTTCTGTGCTGTAAATGTGAAACATAATAAAAACTGATAACTGAGTTTATCTACATCAAACAACTATACAAATGCCTTATGGATTAGTTTGATTTTGGAGGGTTTTCTTAGGTCGTAGTATTTTGGAATATGGGTAAAATTAATTAAAGTTGAACTAAAGTTAAAGAAATATATTATAATAGAGGTTGCCTGGGGAAATATGAGAAAATATGGTCTGGGTGGTTAGAGGAACCCTCAACAGCTATGGAACAGATTTAGAAAAAAAAACTAGGAATGGAAGAACGAATAGTGAGAAAATAGAAATAAACAAATAGTGGAGACGTCAGCATGCCCGTGGAGGGTGTAGGACAGATTGTGTCTATTTCAAAGCTTGTTTTTATCCTCGCTGCTGTATGTAGATTTTAAATAAATCCTCTTTGATTTTACTGGATGTTGCGCAATGAGCTTCTTTTCTCATTGTTATGTGGAATCATCTGGTCTGAGACTATCCAGGAGGAGCCTGTGAGGTGCTTCCCAGCATTGCTATCTTAAAGGACGATTGGAGAAGTGAAAGCTAGCCTAAACCTAAAGTGGAAGGTGAAGCTCACTAAGGCAGTTAATGACCTTGATAGGTCTGAGATTCTGGTAAGAGGCTACGGGTTTGATTTACTAAAGACTGCGCACTTGGCAAAGTGCAATTTGCACTCTGGAAGTGCACTTGCTCCAGAGCTTAGTAAATGAGGTAATGCTTCACCCTACAAAGAGTACCCAATCACGTTTATCATCTTTATTTAAATAAATCACCATTTACTACTTTATTACACTATGGAGTCTGCTTAAAATCCTTTTTTCACATATACTGAGAATGTAATTGAAGAGCATTAACGTGGAGGAATTAAGCATATCATAGGAGAAAAGTGACCTTCGTTTTGAAAGCAGTGAGAGACCCCCGGTGGAGGAACATCATTACTACATCTGCTAATCAAAGAAACCTTTACGTGCTATAGCCCTAGCACACTCAGGTGAGAGGCTAGAGCAGTGGTTCTCAACTCCGCTCCTCAGGACCCACCAACTGGCCAGATTTTCAGTATTACCTTGGGGAGATCCAGACTAGAATACTGCAATCACTGAGCAGTAAATTATATCACCTGTGATGTATTTTCAGTTATCCTGCAAACCTGGCCTGTTAGTGGGTCCCGAGGACTGGAGTTGAGAAACACTGGGCTAGAGCATTTAAAGGAGCACAGAGTGGATCACAGTCACAAAAGCTTTTTGTTTTACAAATCACCATTAACTATCACTGGTTATCGAAGGAAAAATACGAGAGTTAATGAAGATATCTATAATAATTTGAAGAAATTAAGATTGCACTACAGCACTTTAATGGACACACTGTTTATTATTATTTATATATATAGGGATATACGTTTGTGATGTATCAGTGTCCAGCCTTGAGACACATATGCTATTTATTTATGTATTAGCACCAGCACAATATATATTTATTTATTGAATGGTGTCCAGCCTTGAGACACAATTTTATATTCATTTATACAAGAACATTATTGGTTTTTAGTGCACGGTTATTTAATTTATTATTAGCAGTCATTAGAATTAAAGGTACCGCAGTTTATATGTGACAAGCGCTGAGCAACCCCCCCCCTTTTTAATTTCTGACATTATAGTAAGGATAACTATTTCCGCGACAGCTGCTGCCACAATACTTTTAGCAATCGTTATTTAGTGAGCGCGAAAGTATTACAATACATTTAGCTTCAGTGAATTAACACCCAGTGCTCCCCTTTCAGTTCAAACACACATTGGGTTTGATTTACTAAAGGAAAATAGACTGTGCACTTTGCAAAGTGCAGTTGCTCCAGAGCTCAGTAAATGAGCAGAAGCTCTGCTGACTTCCATCATCCAATCATGTGCAAGCAAAAATGCAGTTTTTTAAATTTTCTTTGCACGTGATTGGGTACTCTTTGTTGGGAGAAGCATTACCTCATTTACTAAGCTCTGGAGCAAGTGCACTTCCAGAGCGCAAATTGCACTTTGCCAAGTGCGCAGTCTAGTTCCCTTTAGTAAATCAAACCCATAGCCTCTTTCCAGAATCTCAGACCTATCAAGGTCATTAACTGCCTTAGTGAGCTTCACCTTCCACTTTAGGTTTAGGCTAGCTTTCACTTCTCCAATCGTCCTTTAAGATAGCAATGCTGGGAAGCACCTCACAGGCTCATCCTGGATAGTTTCAGACCAGATGATTCCACATAACAATGAGAAAAGAAGCTCATTGCGCAACATCCAGTAAAATCAAAGAGGATTTATTTAAAATCTACATACAGCAACGAGGATAAAAACAAGCTTTGAAATAGACACAATCTGTCCTACACCCTTCACGGGCATGCTGACGTCTCCACTATTTCCTGTGCCTTGCCTGACGTAAGTTTCGTCTTAACAGATTTCTTCCAAGAGGCAGTCCAGTCTACTGGAGAAAAAAAGGCTATAACAGCTTCAACTCTTCTGGGAAGGCCGTCCACAGGCTTTAGGAGTGTGTCTATGGGGATGTTCGACCATTTTTCCAGAAGCGCATTTGTGAGGTCAGATACTGATGTGGACAAAAAGGCCTGGCCCGCAAACATTCCCATAGACACACTCCTAAACCTTGTGTAGCGCCCCCATAGTGATAGGCGCATTTTGTAGTGAGTTTTTGCTAGGAGAGGCAAAATTTGGTCAGGCCTGACTGAAAGTGCAGGCCTGAATGTTTGGATCTGAGCTGGGGAGTGGCTCAGGGAGAAGCTGGAGACAGAAGAAACACCCCTTGGAGTTTCCTCCCCTTTCAGCAGAGATGGTTCTGGAAAGGGGGGCGAATGAGGAGGCGTCACTTCCTGATGTATGACGAGGAGCCCTGACCAATCTACAGTCTGGATGGGCAAGGGGCATGGCTCCTTAAATACAGCTGTCTGCCAGCAGGGGGGAGGAGAGTTCCGGGTGGAAGTGTGGAAGATGTAGCAGAGGTGCCATGGAGGCCTCTACCCGGGAGGGAGCCCCCAGTCTGGGGGGGAGGTGACCTTGAGCAGCACAAGGGAGTAGGAGAACGGCAGAGGTGCTACTGTGAACACTTTAAAGTATCCACTGGAGTCGGTGAGTGACAGACCCTGGGAGCTGAAAGAGAAAGGCCAGAGCAGTCTGGGAGAGAAATAGTGGACAGTCTGTGTAAGCCTTGGGAGCCAGTCAGGGGAAGGAGTGTCACTGTAAGGAAAGCAGGTCGGTGGGACCTGGCAGAAGGGATGGGCTGGAAGTTGTAATCCATCAAAAGGCCCAGCTAGCACCAACGTACTAAGCTACACTTTAAGGGGTCCAAGACACTGACCTGTAACGGGTGGTCCGGAGGCCCTGCTGACAGTTTGCAGGCCTCACCATGTGCTAGCTGCGGTCAAGAGAAAGGAGTTGAGTGAGCCTGATAAATTGAAAGACCAATAGTCTGTAATCGATGTGCTAGAGAGAAGTGAAGGAGCAATAGTCTGCAGAAGAGATGTGCTGGAGAGAAGTGGAGTGTATATACGGTCGTGTATATAGATGGTCCTGTAACCAATTTTTTGGGCATCCCACAGTCACCCATTTTCCCCATCCAAGTTGAATTCCCTAAATAAAACGAACAAAAACAAGAGCTGGCCTGTTCCTTGACTTCGGATGTGTGAGATATGGTGGGATTGAGGGCAGCTATAAAGTGAACCACAACTATCAACCACTCCCAAGGGAGCACATGGCTACACTTCAAATAAAAACAGTTATGGCAAACACATGAATTACAGTATAGATACACTGAGCAAAATTATAAACGCAACACTTTTGTGTTTGCCCCTATTTATCATCATCAGGCTGGCCACAATAAAAGACCACTCTAAAATGTTCAGTTTTATCACACAGCACAATGCCACAGATGTTGCAAGTTTTGAGGGAGTGTGCAATTGGCCTGCTGACTGCAGGAATGTCCACCAGAGCTGTTGCCCTTGAATTGAATGTTCATTTCTCTACCATAAGCCATCTCCAAAGGCGTTTCAGAGAATTTGGTAGTACACTCAACCGGCCTCACAACCGCAGACCACGTGTAACCACACCAGCCCAGGACCTCCACATCCAGCATCTTCACCTCCAAGATCTTCTGAGACCAGCTACCCGGACAGCTGCTTCAACAATCAGTTAGCATAACCAAAGAATTTCTGCACCAACTGTCAGAAACCGTCTTAGGGAAGCTCATCTGCATGCTCGTCATCCTCATCTGGGTCTCGACCTGACTGCAGTTCGTTGTCGTAACCGACTTGAGCGGGCAAATGCTCACATTCAATGGCGTCTGGCACTTTGGAGAGGTGTTCTCTTCACGGATGAATCCCAATTTTCACTGTACAGGGCAGATGGCAGACAGCGTGTGGGTGAGCGGTTTGCTGATGTCAACGTTGTGGATTGAGTGGCCCATAGTGGCTGTGGGGTTATGGTATGGGCAGGCGTATGCTATGGACAATGAACACAGGTGCATTTAATTGATGCCATTTTGAATCCACAGAGATATCGTGACAAGATCCTGAGGCCCATTGTTATTGTTGTGCCATTCATTCACGATCATCACCTCATGTTGCATCATGATAATGCATGGCCCCATGTTATAAGGATCTGTACACAATTCCTGGAAGCTGAAAACATCCCAGTTCTTGCATGGCCAGCATACTCAAAGGACATGTCACCCATTGAGCATGTTTGGGATGCTCTGGATCGGCGTATACGACAGCGGGTTCCAGTTTCTGCCAATGTTCAACGACTTTGCCTAGCCATTGAAGAGGAATGGACCAACATTCCACAGGCCACAATCAACTCTATGCAAAGGAAATGTGCTGCACTGCGTGAGACAAATGTTGGCCACCCCAGATACTGACTACATTTGGGACCCCCACGGACACTCCCCCAATACACTAAAACTGCACATTTTAGAGTGGCCCTTTATTGTGGCCAGCCTAAGGCACACCTGTGCAATAATCATGCTATCTAATCAGCATCTTGATATGTGAGGTGAATGGATTATCTCGGCAAAGGAGAAGTGCTTACTAACACAAATTTAGACAGATTTGTGAGCAATATTTGAGAGAAATAGGCCTTTTGTGTACATAGAAAAAGTCGTAGATCTTTGAGTTCAGCTCATTATAAATAGGGGCATACACAGAAGTGTTGCATTTATAATCTTGCTCGGTGTATGTGCACTGAATCATATGTGCCAAAATATACTCGGGCAAGGCCAAGTAGGCATGCAGTAAAACATCACACCTGAATTATTAATCAAATGATGTGGCAATTTTCTAGCACTCCTGAATGTGTGCAGAAGATTCTTCTCTACTTGATTTTATAGTTTATAAAAGAAAAATACAGCACATAAATGTCCATAGAAGAAGAGAAAAAGTCCATCAACCCCGGGAAGCACCCGATGGGTGAGTGATCCTTGATTTAAAGGTGAGTAATAATCTTCCACCAACACCACAATAAGCCAAGCCTCTTACCCTTAGGAATGGACCACTAGGTTATAGGTGGTCATTAGAGCCCAAACACCATTCTCCTCTGAGTCTTATCCACCAGGGACTGCTCCAGCATGAATCCAGGCATCTCTCCTCATGTTAAAAGGTGTAAGAACAAATACCACTTCATGGTGTAGTATATCAAAACACTTAAAATGTATTATAACCACATAGATATACTCACACCGCATCTATAATAACTCACACCGCAGATGACAAAAACAAGCATGTCATGTAAAATACTTCTGGTGGTCTCAAACCAGCAAGATGGCCATGGTCCACATGCACAGCGATGCCACGTGTCCAGAACTTCACCCTACGTGGCGTTTCGTTATATTAAATGTCACGCCCCTGATGGAGTTTTTTTTGTTCAATAATTGTTTATTCAAAAAAATAAAGACAATAGAAACAAGTTTAAACAATACAAATCAGAATACAGTGCTCACAAATCAACACAGACATGGGTAGACACACAATATAGGCTACATTCTGGTATTACCAACATTGGACCGCTTCCGACCATCCGCACTAGGGATCTTCGGCAAGTCCATTTGAGGGCAGCCTCCACGAGGGGAGCCCCCCTCCTGTGCACGTCTAAGGCCATATCATGGTTACCCGTAACACCAACTCATAGCACCGTATAAATGAGTAAAGTAATTAGGAGAACAGAGGAAACAATATAAAAAGAAAGAAGAGAGAAAAAGAAAAGAAACAGAGGGATGTCCAGGGTGGAAAGCTCAAGAGAGAGCGAAAAGGGTACAGAAAGATGGTAAGAGGGGTGGTGGAGGGAAGTGAGAAGAGAAAAAAAAAAACGGGGGGGGGGGGGAGGGGAATGGTCCCACTCCCAGCTCAATCATGCACACATAACAAGAATTCCTACTGCTCAATTATACCCATTTATACCACTGACATGACTTCCGCATATTTAGATGAGTGCTTGAATGCGAACCAGCAGGACCATATTTTCATAGATAGAGCGTATTTCCCCCTCAAATCATAAGTTAGGTCTTCCATGCGATAAATATTGTCGATTACCTGAAACCATTGTTTAATAGAGGGGATGGTAGGCTGTTTCCAAAATTTAGGTATTAACGATTTAGCTGCATTAAGCAGGTGGGGGGGTAATCAATTTTTTATATCGTCCTGCTGGTTCAGTCGTACAGTGAAAAAGCATTAGCCAGGGGTCAAACAATATAGGTGTACCCTGAATAATTTCAACCCACTGTTTGATTTCCAACCAGAATGGTTGTATAAGCGGACAAAGCCACCAAATGTGGGCATGGGTGGCTTTCTCCCCACACCCCCTCCAACAGAGAGGTGAAACTTCCGGAAAAAAAACTGTTGAGTGTTATTGGAGAGTAATGCCACCTAGTCAAGAGCTTATAATTGGATTCAGAAATTTTTGAAGAGATAGAGGACGAATGAGTCAACAGTAGAATACCTGAACATTGCTTATCCGTTAATGGGAGATTCAAATTTGATTCCCAATTAAGTAGAAATGACGGCCAGTGGCCCGGTTGCAGGGCTTGAATGGCTTGGTAGCATAAAGAGATGGTTCTCCGAGGTGGTTGAGCCATTGCGAAGATGGATTCCACCGGGTTAAGGTCTGAGAACGACCTGAGCGGTTTTGGCAAAGATTTAACAAATTGCGACAGTTGTTGGTGTCTCCATTGTTCCATTCGCGGGAGAGTGGAAGAGGAAGACTGAGCTGACAAAGGAATAATCCCAGATGGAGACGTGCAGTGGTGAAGAAGAGCCTGGGGCTGTGCCAATCATGAGCAAAACTTTGGGTTATCCTCCCGGGGTGGGAAGAAGGCATGTCCTGTGATGGGCATCAAGGGAGAATTGTAATGCCATTGATTTTTCTTATGCATCAAGTCCCAGACATCTGGAGAGGATCTAGTCAATGGTGAGGTAAACTCCGACAAATGTCTATAAGATCTAGGTATCCAGATTTGGGTAAAGAGATCTTTCCCACTTAACTCATATTCTAGATTGACCCATAATTTGTTTTCTTTGTTGTAATTCCAGTCAGCCACTCTAGCTAGGATAACCGCCTTGAAGTACGACTTAATGTTAGGGAGAGAGAGTCCCCCAAGACATCTAGGTTTGTAGAGACATTGTTTAGCTATGCGAGGGTGGCGGCGTTTCCAAACATATTTGGTTATGAGGGTAGATATGATGGAGAAAAAGCCCGGGGGAATTTTGTATGGAATCATCTGAAACATAAAGAGCAGCCTGGGTAGTAAGTTCATTTTTATCACATTTATCCTCCCTAACCATGAATGCGCGAGGTGAGTCCACTTATTCAAGTCACTCCTATTGGAGTTTAGTAAAGGTATATAATTAAATGGGATGGGCTCGGTGTGAGAAAGATTCCAAGGTACTTGAGTGTAGCAGGTTTCCAAGGAAAGGGTAAAGAGCGCTTCAGATGTGTAGCCATTGGCGTGGGGATTGAGATGTTTAAAATTTCAGATTTTTCCGAATTAATATGGAAATTGGAAATTGCGCCATATGTCCTAAACGCCTGCATCAGGTTCGGGATACTGACCAAATGTTGTTGGATATAGAAAAGGATGTCGTCTGCATACGCAGCATATTTATGCTCCCGCGATCCTACCCAAATACCATGAATATCAGGGGTTTGTCTGATAGTCAACAAAAACGGCTCTAGGGAGAGAGCAAACAGGATTGGGGAAAGCGGGCACCCCTGACGAGTGCCGTTGTACAGTGTAAACGGCTCGCTCAGTGAAGTATTTTACATGACATGCTTGTTTTTGTTGTCTGCCTGTGAGTATATCTATGTGGTTATAATAATGTAGTGGTACCCCTGTAGGTGCTGCTGAAAGTTGTGGTCCACCTGTCACCTCTGCCCAGCCCGTCATTCACTCCTCAATCACCCTTGAGACAATATGCTTTGTTTTTGTTGTTTTATTGAGGGGATTTGAACTTGGATGGGTAAGGGGTCTATGGGATGCCCAAAGATCAATAGTGGGATCCATAAATGATCAGTAGGAACTTCTATATACACTTTACAGCTCCAGTCTCCTCCAGCCCATCGCTTGCTTGCAGACAGTTACTCTCGCTCTCTCTCCTGCACAACACTTGCTTGAAGGTACAGCTAGCACATGGTTAGACCTAACTCTGACTCAGCAGGCCTCAACATCTGCCATTTGCAGGCAGAGACCACAGGCCATTTTCCTGTAGCAACAATTGCGATGAAGTCTTTAGTGCTAACTGCCCTGTGGTGGACTACTGCTCCTAGTAAGCCCTCTTCAGGCCCTGCCAGCCCTCCTGGCTGCAGCTGCCCGACTCCACTGCCTTCAAGCTAGTTCTACACCCATCTCAGACTACACACTCCCAGTCCAATCTGGCATGCCTCCCCAGCTCTTTCGACTGTGCCTGTCATTCACCAGCCCTCTTGGCTGCAACGCGGGGAATCCCTCCTGGAGATTTGCCTGGCAACACTAGCTCCTGTTGTCCTCTGTGGTTCCTCTCTGTGCCTCCTGACCAGATCCTCCTTGCTTCCCAGAAGGGTTCCGTCTTGCACCGAACCCCCAGACCCAAGGTCACCCCCCCCCCCAGAGTGGGGAGCTCCCTCAAAGGCCTTGACAACCTAGAGCTCCATCTCCAATTCTTCCAACCAAACTCACCTCCCCAGCTGGGCTGACCCTGGGTATTTCTGGGAGGGCCTAGTTGGGGATTGGTCAGAGCTCCCTGAGACACCTCATGCAGCTCTACCTCTCTTCCCCTCCTTTTCTTCTAGCATCTTCTAGAAGGAAGAGGGAGGTGCCAGTGAAGAGATGCTGCATGTGAGTCACCAGCTGCTACTCTGGGCCACTCCCAGCCCTCACAAACCAAAACAAACAGGCCTAGCTTCCAGCTAGGCCTGCCTAAATTTGCCTGTGCTCACAAAAATCCTAACCTCTAGCACGTACCTATGTACAGGGTGCCACAATAAATTTTAAGTGGTTTGATATACTACACCATGAAGTGGTATTTGTTCTTACACCTTTTAACATGAGGAGAGATGCCTGGATTCATGCTGGAGCAGTCCATGGTGGATAAGACTAAGATTGGTGTTTGGGCACTAATGATCACCTATAACCTAGTGGTCCATTCCTAAGGGTAAGAGGCTTGGCTTATTGTGGTGTTGGTGGAAGATTATCACTCACCTTTAAGTCAAGGGTCACACACCCATCAGGTGCTTCCCGAGATTGATGGACTTTTTCTCTTCTTCTACATTTGTGCGCTGCATTTTTCTTTTATATACTTGTAAATTGTTGCCCACAATACATGTCAGCTGCTGTCCGTTTGCCATTTTAGCCTAAGTGCAGTAATTTTCTATTTTTAAATTTTTGATTTTATAGTTACTAAGCAACCATCACTGGTGCTTGGTTTTGCTGAAGATGTAGTAAAATGCTTCTACACAGCCATAGGTGTGTGCAGCCTATTGCATTAGGGTCCTTTCACACACACGGACCGTTCATCAGTTCATCAGTTTATCAGTTCATCAGTTTTTCATCTGTTTTTTCATCCGTTTTTCATCAGTTGTCATCAGTTTTTCATCAGTTTTTTCATCCGTTTTTCATCAGTGGTCATCAGTTTTTCATCAGTTTTTTTTTACATTCACTACCAATGCAAAAACGGATGAAAAACTGACCGTTCGTCAGTTTACATCCGTTTTTCGTCCGATCCGTTTTTTTGACGGATGAAAAATAGGACTTTCATCCGTTCAAAAAAACGGATGCTGACGGAAGCGGATGAAAACTGATGAAAATAGCTGATCATCAGTTGTCATCAGTTTTTCCATAGAGTTGCATTAATGTCCGTTTTTCATCAGTCAACGGATGGATGAAAAACGGACAAACGGTCCGTGTGTGTGAAAGGGGCCTTAGGGTGTGCACCACAAAGCGCAAACAAACATGAGTGTGTATATATATGTCAGAAGGGCAGAGGACGGTGTCAGTAGGGCAGAGATTTATTTTATTTGTTTTTTTTTACAATTTTGTTTTATTATTTTTTTACATTATATTTTATCTTTTTTTTTTTTTTAATTTAGGAGCCCTGCTGGGGGGCTTTAATGAAATATCAGGGGTCTAAACAAACCCCTGACATCTCACTTTTGAGACAGAGAAAGAGAATGAGGACAGAGATTCCCCAGTCCCTTTGTCTTCAGCCAGGCAGCAGGGGGAATCTGCACAGCACAGGGTGATTAGGGTGTGCCCAGGCACACCTGCCTCCCTATGTGCGCACGCCTATGGACTCAGCATGTTTTTCAAGGCTCTCCTGGTTGCGGTGATTTTTTTTTTTTCACTTTTTGTGGGTTTTTATAAATCCTAAATGGTGGTTTACTGGAAAGATAATGTCAAAAGCCTGCAACTGTGATTGATATTATCTTTTTTTTTTTTCATTATTTATAAGGTTTTGTATTTACAAAACAAAGAAAAAGAAACAAATATAACAATCCATTTCACAGCTGCTGTTGTCTAAGGGCCGGTTCACACCTAGGCGATTTGCGATCCGACTTGTGTCGCCCCAATTCGCCTCAAATCGCCTCAAATCGCCTGACATCAGAAATCCCATTAAAATGAATGGAGCCGTCTTAATATGCGCTACTGAAGTTGCTCCGACTCCAGGGCGATTTCAAAAGAGGTTCCTGTACTATTTCAAAGCGACTTCTAGGCGATTTGAGCCCATAGAAGTCAATGGAAGTCACTTCCAAGTCGGATTACTGTCTATAAAGAAGCGACTTTACAGAAAAAAGAAAATCATTTTTTAAGGCAACTTCCCCTCCCTCTCTTCTCTAATTGGCCACAGGCAAAGTCTCCTGGCATGGAGGTCGCTTCAGGTCGCGTTGTAATGCCCAAAGTAGCTCTGAAGTCTCTTTCAAATCGCTTTCGAATCACTTTCAAATTACCTAGCAAAGTTGGATCGCCTAGGTGTGAACCGAGCCCAACAGAGAGTGAACTGAAGCATTTAATGTAATGAAGGTTTGACATAACACATACAGGAATGATTGTCAAAATAAAACAAATAACAGTGCAGAGTTCCCAATGTAAAATATTAGAGCGGTAAATAACAGCCGAGGAGATCCTGGGGCTCTTAGTGGAGGGAAATAATGCATTAAGACCATCATAAGAGTAGAGATCTTGTATGTGAAGGGACTTAGCGACATTTTGCAATGGTCAGAGCCCATACTATTTGGAAATGGATGAATAGAACTCAAGGTAAGTTCGGATGGAACAACTGGAGATGCAGTACTAGGCTGTCAGGGCCTTTGAGGGAGTTCCCCAGTCTAGGGGGGGGGGTGACCTTGGGCCTGGGCATGGGGCTCAGGTGCAAGGCGGACCCTTTCAGGAAAGCATGAAGGATCCAAACAGGAGGCACAGGAGGAGCAAGTGAGGACAGCAGGAGCTAGTATTGCCGGGCAAGTCTCCAGGAAGGATCCACCAGTTGCAGCCAGGAGGGCTGGTGAGTGGCATTGCAGTCAGGAGGACTGGGAAGGCACGCCTGAGAGGACTGGGAGCATGCAGTCTGGGATGGGTGCAGAGCCAGCAGTGTGGGCTGCAATGTCATGGGCAGTGGAGTTAGACAGCTACAGCCAAGAGGGCTGGCAGTGCCTGAAGAGGGCTGACTGGGATCAGTAGTCCACCAAGTCAGGGCAGCTAGCATAGGAACAGTTAATCTTTTTTTGCTACACCATAAGAGCCCGCGGTCCCTGCCTGCAAAAGGCAATTACTAAGGCCTAGTGAAGTCAGTGCTAGGCCTGAACTTTTAAATGCTAGCTGTGCCTGGGAAGTCAAGCAAGTAGTGTGCTGGAGGAAGAGAAGAGTGTATACACTGGAGTGTATATAAGTTGTCCCATCAAGAACGGTTTTAATTCTACTGGGCATCCCATATTTCCAATTCCCCATCCAAGTTAAATTACCCTCAATAAAATACAAAAACAAAGCTATGGACTGTTCATTGACATGGAATGTCTGAGAGGTGAATGCCAGGCTGGGCAGAGTGACAGATGGACCACAGTACTCAGCAGCCCCTACGGGGGTACCGCTGCATAAAGGATGGAGGGGGAGAGAAGGAAAATGTGGGGGGGCACATGTGCGAAGTAAGGTACGAGAGATCTCCAGCATGTCTTGCCAGAGATGATAAAGAGGGAATTGCAGTCTCTCACATATTTCTGAATTTGGTAAGATTCGGAAAGACTCTCCATTTTCATAATATCTACAACCCTTCTGATCCATTGTTGGATCATTGGTGTTTGAGGTGACTTCCATAGTGCCGGTATGCATGAATGTGCTGTGTTGACCAGATGACATAAAATCAGTTTTTTTTTTTTATAGCTGGCTGTCGGAATATAGTTGTGAAGTAAAAGGAAAAACTCTGGCATTTTGGGGAGTTCCTGATCCAAGAATTTTTGAGCGATCTCATGGACTCTTTGTTTTTGTCCACATCTCCAGCACGTCTCTGACACAGTGGGATACATAGTAAGGTGACCAGATTTTTTAAATGAAATCCGGGGACATATTTTTTTCTATTAGTAATTGTGTCAATCATCGACTTATGGCAGGACTGCGATATTGTGGAGGACAAATTGGACACCAAGTGACACTTTTGACACTTTGTGGGAACCATTGATACTAATACAGTGATCAGTTTGAAAAATATGCACTGTACTAATGACACTGGATGGGAAGGGGTTATCATCAGGGGCAGGGCCGCTGTTAGAAATCACAGGGCCCCTTACAGCCTACCTGACGGGGCCCCCTTCAACCATGCTTTCGACTCCACCCCTGGCCCCGCCCCTGACGCCAGCTTGAAACAAAATGCAGGTTTGTTGCAGTTTACATATGCACACGGAGCCAATGTGTGTGTTTGCAATTGCACAAAAGCAAGAAGGAGCAAGCACAGTTTACATTTCTTTTAAATTGTATTTATTACAAATAAAAAAACCTTACACTTTTTTTACATTTTGTTTTCTTTTTTGCTTTCACAAGGGATGAACAACATGGCATGGGCCATGACAGGTCCTCTTTATGGAGAGATGTGGGGTATTTTAGACTCCATATATTTCCTCTGGCCTCTAAAGCATCTGATCAAACCAAGATCAATTTGATCAGATGCTTGTTCAAGCCAGTAATGGTTTCTTTACATCAGACTGAAACCGAAAGCAATAAGATCCACTTCCGGTTTCTGATGTCACACGGTGGGAGGAACAATATCCATCCCTCTCACTGTGTGCCAGGAGCTGGAAGCTACTGGTTGCATCTTAAAGACAGTAAAAGCAGTGGTGGGACCCCCTTCCACTGCCTGTAAAAGTAATTCATGGGCTTCTTAGCCCCTAGGATTACTTTTACTTTGTGCAGAATCGCTGGGGCTACAAAACTGTATATTGATCATTGCTGTAGTGATGACCGAGTATCACCCTTCCAATCAAGCGACATAAGGGTACATCGCTGGACGGGAAGCAGTTAAAGGGGATTGGTTTGGGGGGGCAGTAAAAATGCAGCCCAGCTGCACGTTTACTGCTCCCCCAAATTAAGTGTAAACTTGCATCTCAGCATTTCTTATGATCATCAGCATTACAATAATCATCACAGGCAGCACAGTAAGCGGGGGCTCCATCATGGCTCTGTGTCACAGTGCTGTTGGGTGCTGACTTTAACTTACAGCTGTACTGTATATAACAGACTGTAACACAGCACAGCCATAACAAAGTCAGCACCCAACAGCACTGTGACACAGAGCCATGATAGAGTCCTGGCTTACTGTGTTGTATGTGTGATGATGATTATTGAAATGCTGATAACCTGCTGTGCTGTGGTATATAATGGGACACAGTGAGGATTCTGTGCTATACTCACTGTGTCCAGTGCAGCCACGCTGTCCTCCTCCTCTTCCCTGTCAGCAACTTCTCATATCTTGTGCGGACTGCAGCCGGGAGCCGAGCGGATGATCAGAGTATCACTCCGCCGGCCGGGACGATTAGAATAGTGGGGATGTACATGCGCCCGAAATTCAAGAAATAGTCCCTCCACTGCACTCCCCTCCTGGGTCCCTCTGTTGCTCCGATGGGGCCCAGGAAAAGGATATAACCCCCTCTATAAGTAAGTTGGAGTGGGGTGTGAGATTAGAAAGTGATTTTTTTTTTTTTTTAATGCAGCAATGAACTGTAATGCCGCCCGGGCCCCCCTGTGGAGCTGATTGGAGCGGGCCCAGTACAACAGGGCTGGTTCTACTGCCCTATCAGTGGCCCTGATCAGGGGCGATCAAAGGGTTCCTAACAAGTTTTTTTCTCACTGTGGGGGAGGCACTTTTACTAAGAGAAGTATAGATCCCTGCCCCTGCTTTGCAGGAACACAGGATCAATGTCTTCCATACTGACAAAACGGTGGTCTGCTTTGTTTACACAGGCAGACCGCTGTTCTGCCTGTGTACAGAACGATCGGCGGGTACCGACAGACATCGAGTCCGCCAGACCCACTGATCGGCTCTGATACCCAGAAATGCAGGATCACATATATATATACATGATCCTGTGGAGCACAACCGCCCTGTAGCAGTATCTCTGCTATGGGGCGGTCGGCAACTGGTTAAGATCATCAGCACAGGCAGCAGGCACTCTATCATGGCTCTGGCTGGCTGTCACGTTGTGTCACGTGACATGGCTGCTGGGTGCTGATACTTATGAACAATAAGTTAACAAAATCGGCACCCAGTAGCCATTTTATGTGACACTGTGACAGTGCACTTCCAGCCAGAGCCATGATAGAGTGCCTGCTGCCTGTGTGTTATGATATCATCCATTATGCAAGAGAGACAGACACAGTGCAATGTAGTCTATTCACAGACATCCCCAAAGCACACTGGTGTTGAAGCCTTGAAGGCACTGGCAGCCCCACAATCAGATCCACTTCCCCTCTGTTCCTGCTGCTGGACACTGTCAACTGAGCTCAGCTGCCTCTCTCTGCTTGTCACTGCTTCTGCCTGAGCCGCCTTACAGCCTCTCAAGTTTCACTCTCCGGGCTCCGCCTACTACTGGGTGGGGAGCGGAGGAAAATCACTCTGCCGGGGAAGGCAAGGAGAAAGGCAGGCAGGCGGCTGGCCGGGACTTGAGCCAAGGCAGAAGAACATGCAAGTGGGAGCGGAATGGGCATGTTCCCAAAATGGAAGAAATAGTCCCTCTGCTCTGACCAGCACATGATCATCAGAAAGGGGTACAGATAATGGAAAAAATACACCCCCCTAAGCTAGTAGGAGCGGTGTAGCCGGCGTGTGTAATTCAGATTTTTTTATTTTTAATTCTGCCCTGACTGTCTTTGAAATTGCCCGGGCCCCTGTTCAAATCCAATCCGGGGACAAAACCGGGGACAGACTTTGTCCAGGGACAGTGTCCTCCATCCGGGGACTGTCCCCTGAAACCAGGGATGTCTGGTCACCCTAATATATAGTATGTAGGAGAGCAGGAGTACGGTACCAAAGATTGACTATTTTATACCCTGATTCCTGATACCTAATACACCTGGAGAATCTAAAGGACATGTTGAGGATCTGCATATATCCTGCTGGAGACAAAGTAATCCCCAAGTCTAGCTCCTAGCTATCTAAGTAGTGTGGTGAGTGGTTGAGTGATTGATAATATTTTTGACCACTAGACTTCATGGGGTTGATTTATAAAGAATTCAAATAGCAATTCACCCAGTGAAAGTGCATGTACCCTTGTCCTGTGTGAATGGGGCAAAAAAACAAATGTTACTAGGCTATCTCCTGTGCTTTTCAACTGTAAATTGGTTTTAAACTGAAAATACCGCATTTAGCCACTAGATGGTATAGTATGTATCAAAAAGAACAGTTTATATAGGCTAATAACATTATTTTTGTCTTATTGCCACAGAACAAATATACATGCACTTTTACTGGGCAAATGGCTATGCAAGTTCTACAATGCATCCGGAAAGTATTCACAGCGCTTCACTTTTTCCACATTTTGTTATGTTACAGCCTTATTCCAAAATGGATTCAATTCATTATTTTCCTCAAGATTCTACAAAAAACACCCCATTATGACAAAGTGAAAAAGTTTGTTTGAAATATTTGCAAATGTATTAAACATTAAAAAAAAAAAAAATCACAAATAAGTATTCACAGCCATCACACTCAATATTGAGCTCAGGTGCACCCTGTTTCCACTGATCATCCTTGAGATGTTTCAACAATTTGATTGGCATCCACCTATGGTAAATTCAGGTGATTAGACATGATTTGGAAAGGCACACACCTGTCTATATAAGATCCCACAGTTAACAGTGCATGTCAGAGCACAAACCAAGCCATAAAGTCCAAGGAATTGTCCGTAGACCTCTGAGACAGGATTGCATCGAGACAAAGATCTGGGGAAGGGTACAGAAAAATGTCTGCAGATCCCAATGAGCATGGTGGCCTCCATCAACCGTAAATAGAAAAAGTTTGGAACCAGTAATACTCTTCCTAGAGTGGGCCATCCTTCCAAACTGAGCAATAGGGGGAGAAGGGCCTTAGTCGGGGAGAGGACCAAGAACCGATGGTCACTCAAACAGAGCTCCAGCGTTTCTCTGTGGAGATAGGAAGAAGAACCATAAGGACGACCATCTCTGCAGCACTCCACCAATCAGGCCTGTATGGTAGAGCGGCCAGACAGAAGCCACTCTCCAGTAAAAGGCGCATGACAACCCACCTGGAATTTGCCAAAAGGCACCTGATGGACTCTTAGATCATGAGAAACAAAATTCTCTGGTTTGATGAAACAAAGATTGAACTCTTTGGCCTGAATGGCAAGTGTCATGCCTGGAGGAAACCAGGCACCGCTCATCACCTGGCCAATACCATCCCTACAGTGAAGCATGGTGGTGGCTGCATCATGCTGTGGGGATGTTTTTCATTGGCAGGAGCAGGGAGACTAGTCAGGATCAAAGAAAAGATGAACACAGCAATGTACAGAGATATCCTTGATGAAAACCTGTTCCAGAGCACATTGGACCTCAGACTGGGATGAAGGTTCATCTTTCAACAGGACAACAAACCCTAAGCACACAGCCAAGATAACAAAGGAGTGGCTATGGGACACCTTTATGAATGTCCTTGAGTGGCCCAGCCAGAGCCCAGACTTGAACCTAATTGAAAATCTCAGGAGAAATCTGAAAATGGCTGTGCAGCGGCGCTCCCCATCCAACCTGATGGAGCTTGAGAGGTCCTGCAAAGAAGAATGGGAGAAACTGCCCAAAAATAGGCGTGCCAAGCTTGTAGCATCATACTCAAAAAAATACTTGAGGTGTACTTGGTGCCAAAGGTGCTTCAACAAAGTATTGAGCAAAGGCTGTGAATACTTATGTACATGTGATTTTTTTGTTTTTTATTTTTAATAACTTTGCAAAGATTTCAAACAAACTTCTTTCACATTTTTTCAGTGAGTATACATTTTATGTATTTATTGTAAAATTCACAAAAAGTAGCTCTCAAAATGCCTTTCACATTTTATTTGCTTGCTGATCAATATATATATTTTTTATAATAATCAATATACACATTTATATAGAGGCTTTCTTTATGTCATTTACTATGATCAACTTTACTGAAGGACTGTGAGAAAGTAATGTTGGCTATGGCACAGTAATGCCCTAAAGGGGTTGGTTCACCTTTCCAGAACAATTTAAAAGGTTGACTAATAAGACACCCCCACCCCCATCCCAATCAAATCCCCATACCACTACACCGGCTGAGTGGGCACTGACAGCTCATCACCCATGGAGGTAGGTACAGCGGGGACTGGGAGGGGTGGGGTGTATGGTGTTAGTTCTCTGTTTCATTTTTTTATGAAAAGGTAAACGTAGCTTGTAAATCACAATCACGGAATGCAAAAAAGTAACAATTAAAAAAGTAAAAAAAAAAAATAAATATATATACAGTATATCCTTTTAGGAAAGGTAACGTATGGTTATCCCTGACAGAGCTGAAAAAAATATCAATATCTCTGTCTGTACAAACATCAATGTTTTAACAATTTACTCACAGCCAAACAGAAATTTCAGATTAAATCAGCTAAATACGTTCAAGGTGCACATTTAAAACAATAGTGTGGAGAGTTTTATTTACAGCATGTTCACTCACCTATTTCTATGTCATCACATATTAAGGCACTGCATGCACAATGCCATCTTAGCTGCTTATGCCCAGGAGGAGAGCAATGCGCCTGTAAGCAGGGGCTAATGGTTGCTGGTACTTTTCTGCTTTTATGCCATGGTATTGTATGTCTGGTGCAATGTTGGTATGTGATTCTTCCTCTGCAGGGATGTGATATATATATGCAGAGGACCAGCCGCAAGTGGGAAGTCTGATGGGACTAGACCTGAGAGGACCTTCTGCTGTGATGTGCTCCCTGCCCACTATATCCCAGTGTTCTGTGGGATGCAGGGGAAAGTAGTTGACCCTACACCAGCAGAACCTAGAACAGACACTTACAAAATGATCACTACTTTCCCTGATTACACAGAGGGCAAAAACATTTTATTTAAAATATACCTAATACTAGTAGTCTACTGAGGGTGCTATATTTAGTAGCTGGGATTCTTGCATTTTATGTTAATGAGAGAGCTCATCTTCTTGAGACAGACTCACTCTGATATTATTCAAAAATCCTTGTAGGCAGCCATGACACCTTCTCCTGAGAAACATCTAAAATGTGGTGTGTGAACTGGAGCACGTAACAAAACATATAGTGAGGTTTTATGAAATTTGACTGCAAAAGTCCTACATGTATGTGACTGAGGGGTCCCACAGAGGCCCCACTGGCAAACGTCTGCATAAAACTCCATGACATCCATTTCTAGTAAGAATACTGAACATTGATGCCTGGGACATAGTCACAACTTAATACAGAAAAACGCTGGAGACGCTGTTTGAAAATATCAAACGTCTCCTCTTTGTGGAATTCTCAGCGGAAACCCATGAAAGTGAGGAAATGCTTACATAGAAAATGCCTGAAGTGTAATATAAACTACCCAAGCAAACTTTGGGTTCAGCATAATGATACAAAAAAGTATTTGTACCCCCCATTTGTACCGCCAAGAATTTATGATGAATTCATATTTTTAGCCTCCAAGTGAATACTTTTACATTTGTCAACATTAAACCTCATTTGCTACATAGTTGCCCAATCAAACAGTGCATTTGGATCTGCTTGTAAGTTAGAGAGGTCTGTATCCCTCTGGTGTCATCTGCAAACACAGAAATTGTACTTTTAATCCCAAATTGTATATCATTTATAAATAGCTTACAAAGTAAGGGGCCCAACCCTGACCTTGGGGTACACCACTAATAACCTTAGAGCATTCAGAGTATGAATCAATAATCACTACTCTTGGATGCAGTTGTTTTAGCCAGTTTTGTAACTATATACCAACAGGATTTTCTAAGCCTGTAGAAATGGTTTTCCAAAGTCCAAGTATACTACGTCCACAGCCCCTGCTTTGAGTACGTTTTTGTTTGCTTCCTCATACAAAGGAAAGCCCATCTGCTTGACAACATCAGTCTTTTGAGAATCCATGCTGAATATTGATTAGAATCTAACAAAACTCTTCTTTGCAGTCTTTTATCAAACTCTTGAGTATCTTCCCGACTTCCAGAGAAGTTAAAGTAACAAGTCTGTAGTTATTTGGCGAAGACTTAAATCCCTTTTTAAATATAGGAGCCACTTTAGCCTGGGGCAATCTATTGCTACCAAGCCAGTCACCACATTATCGGCTAAAAATGCTTATACCTTGTAAAAAACACTGTTGTGTGTGAGCTTTAGCAATGCTCTTAATAAAAACAGCCTCTCAATATTTAGCTTCTCATCACCTTCAAATATATTATCTATTTGACAGCATACCTAACACTGGTTTTCTGTCTCTTGCAAATAAACATCAACACTATATAATCTTTCAAAAAATCCATAAGTGCCCTGATTAACAAACCTGGAATACAGTACATCTGCAGAAGGATATACCTGGTCAGTTAAAACTCTAATCCTATTTTTTTTAATCTTGGTACAAATTAAATGACTCTATACCTTTACCCCCTCGCACACATACACACACATACTGCCCCCACCTCCATCACCACCATTCCAATGGAAATACCATCCCTTTTGGTATACAGACATACCCCACTTTACGGACCTTCACTTTACGTACATTTGCGAGTACGGACATACCAGCGAGTGTACGTAAAGTGCAGGCGGGGTTGAATGGGAGACAGGGAAGAGGAGAGGATTGCCCTCCGATCATCAGAGCGGGGAACATCGCTGTAACGCTTTTAATTATAATTGGGAGTGTTCCCCGCTCTCGCCGTCACATACATCCCCGCCTCCCGGCCTGCGTACTTTGATAAACAGATAACCCATCCAATGCCGGGACGTGTGAGGTATATCAAAGTACCTGGACCAAGAGGTGGGGCTGTATGTGATGGCGAGCGGCGGAAACACGCGGCAATTCAAATGAAAGGTGTTACAGCAATGTTCCCCGCTCTGATGATCGGCCTGCAATCCTCTCCTCTCTCTACCCCTGCACAGACAGGCTGCATTGCTGGACACAGGTATGCTCTGCATTGTTGGACACAGGCAGACTGCATTGCTGAACACAGGTAGGCTCTGCATTGCTGGACATAGGCAGACTGCATTGCTGGACACAGGCAGACTGCATTGCTGGACACAGGCAGACTGCATTGCTGGAGACAGGCAGACTGCATTGCTGGACACAGGCAGACTGCATTGCTGGACACAGGCAGACTGCATTGCTGGACACAGGCAGACTGCATTGCTGGACACAGGCAGACTGCATTGCTGGACACGGGCAAGCTGCATTACTGGACACAGGTAGGCTGCATTGCTGGGCACAGGTAGGCTCTGCATTGCTGGACACAGGTAGGCTCTGCATTGCTGGACACAGGTAGGCTCTGCATTGCTGGACACAGGTAGGCTCTGCATTGCTGGGCACAGGTAGGCTGCAATACTGGACACAGGTAGGCTCTGCATTGCTGGACACAGGTACGCTTTGCATTGTTGAACACAGGTACGCTTTGCATTGTTGAACACAGGTACGCTTTGCATTGTTGGACACAGGCAGGCTGCATTGCTGGACACAGGTACGCTTTGCATTGTTGGACACAGGCAGGCTGCATTGCTGGAAACAGGTAGGCTCTGCATTGCTGGACATATGCAGACTGCACTGCTGGACACAGGCAGACTGCATTGCTGGACACAGGCAGACTGCATTGCTGGACACAGGCAGGCTGCATTGCTGGACACAGGCAGGCTGCATTGCTGGACACAGGCAGGCTGCATTGCTGGACACAGGCAGGCTGCATTGCTGGACACAGGTAGGCTGCATTGCTGGACACAGGTAGGCTCTGCATTGCTGGACACAGGCAGGCTGCATTGCTGGACACAGGTAGGCTGCATTGCTGGACACAGGCAGGCTGCATTGCTGGACACAAGTAGGCTCTGCATTGCTGGACACAGGCAGGCTGCATTGCTGGACACAGGTAGGCTGCATTGCTGGACACAGGTAGGCTGCATTGCTGGACACAGGTAGGCTCTGCATTGCTGGACACAGGTAGGCTCTGCATTGCTGGAAACAGGCAGGCTGCATTGCTGGACACGGGCAGGCTGCATTGCTGGACACAGGTAGGCTCTGCATTGCTGGACACAGGCAGGCTGCGTTGCTGGACACAGGTAGGCTGCATTGCTGGACACAGGTAGGCTCTGCATTGCCGGACACAGGTAGGCTGCATTGCTGGACACAGGTAGGCTCTGCATTGTTGGGCACAGGCAGGCTGCATTGCTGGACACGGGTAGGCTCTGCATTGCTGGACACGGGCAGATTGCATTGCTGGAAAGAGGCAGGCTGCATTGCTGAACACAGGCAGGCTGCATTGCTGGACATAGGTAGGCTGCATTGCTGGACACAGGTAGGCTCTGCATTGCTGGACACAGGCAGGCTGCATTGCTGGACACAGGTAGGCTCTGCATTGCTGGACACAGGTAGGCTCTGCATTGCTGGACACAGGTAGGCTCTGCATTGCTGGACACAGGTAGGCTCTGCATTGCTGGACACAGGTAGGCTCTGCATTACTGGACACAGGTAGGCTGCATTGCTGGGCACAGTTAGGCTCTGCATTGCTGGACACAGGCAGGCTGCATTACTGGACACAGGTAGGCTGCATTGTGGGACACAGGTAGGCTGCATTGCTGGGCACAGTTAGGCTCTGCATTGCTGGACACAGGTAGGCTGCAATGCTGGACACAGGTAGGCTGCAATTCTGGACACAGGTAGGCTCTGCATTGCTGGACACAGGCAGGCTGCATTGCTGGGCACAGGTAGGATGCATTGCTGGACACAGGTAGGCTGCATTGCTGAACACAGGTAGGCTCTGCATTGCTGGACACAGACAGGCTCTGCATTGCTGGACACAGGTAGGCTGCATTGCTGGACACAGGTAGGTGCTGCATTGCTGGATACAGGTAGGCTGCATTACTGGACACAGGTAGGCTGCATTGCTGGACACAGGTAGGCTGCATTACTGGATACAGGCAGACTGCATTGCTGGACACAGGCAGGCTGCATTACTGGACACAGGTAGGCTGCATTACTGGGCACAGGTAGGCTGCATTGCTTGACACAGGTAGGATGCATTGCTGGACACAGGTAGGCTCTGGATTGCTGGACACAGGTAGGCTCTGCATTGCTGGACACAGGTAGGTTGCATTGCTGGACACAGGTAGGCTCTGCATTGCTGGGCACGGGTAGGTTGCATTGCTGGACACAGGCAGGCTGCATTGACACCCCAGAAATGAAAAAAGGTATTACTTCACATTAAGTACATTTTAGTTTTACATACCTGCTCTGGTCCCATTGTGTACTTAAAAGTGGGGTATGCCTGTATACCATGTGTAAATGTGCAAAATACCAATATTTTCAGCTATTAGGCATCTTCCATCCCATCCAAAACAGACTTTTCACTAAATGCTTCTCCAGCCTTATTAGGTAGGCTCTGCATTGCTGGACACAGGTAGGCTGCATTACTGGACACAGGTAGGTTGCATTGCTGGACACAGGCAGGCTGCTTTGCTGGACACAGGTAGGCTCTGCATTGCTGGACACAGGTAGGCTCTGCATTGCTGGACACAGGTAGGCTCTGCATTGCTGGACACAGGTAGGCTGCATTGCTGGACACAGGTAGGCTCTGCATTGCTGGACACAGGTAGGCTCTGCTATGCTGGACACAGGTAGGCTGCATTGCTGGACACAGTTAGGCTCTGCATTGCTGGACACAGGTAGGCTCTGCATTGCTGGACACAGGTAGGCTCTGCATTGCTGGACACAGGTAGGCTGCATTGCTGGGCACAGTTAGGCTCTGCATTGCTGGACACAGGCAGGCTGCATTACTGGACACAGGTAGGCTGCATTGTGGGACACAGGTAGGCTGCATTGCTGGGCACAGTTAGGCTCTGCATTGCTGGACACAGGTAGGCTGCAATGCTGGACACAGGTAGGCTGCAATTCTGGACACAGGTAGGCTCTGCATTGCTGGACACAGGCAGGCTGCATTGCTGGGCACAGGTAGGATGCATTGCTGGACACAGGTAGGCTGCATTGCTGAACACAGGTAGGCTCTGCATTGCTGGACACAGACAGGCTCTGCATTGCTGGACACAGGTAGGCTGCATTGCTGGACACAGGTAGGTGCTGCATTGCTGGATACAGGTAGGCTGCATTACTGGACACAGGTAGGCTGCATTGCTGGACACAGGTAGGCTGCATTACTGGATACAGGCAGACTGCATTGCTGGACACAGGCAGGCTGCATTACTGGACACAGGTAGGCTGCATTACTGGGCACAGGTAGGCTGCATTGCTTGACACAGGTAGGATGCATTGCTGGACACAGGTAGGCTCTGGATTGCTGGACACAGGTAGGCTCTGCATTGCTGGACACAGGTAGGTTGCATTGCTGGACACAGGTAGGCTCTGCATTGCTGGGCACGGGTAGGTTGCATTGCTGGACACAGGCAGGCTGCATTGACACCCCAGAAATGAAAAAAGGTATTACTTCACATTAAGTACATTTTAGTTTTACATACCTGCTCTGGTCCCATTGTGTACTTAAAAGTGGGGTATGCCTGTATACCATGTGTAAATGTGCAAAATACCAATATTTTCAGCTATTAGGCATCTTCCATCCCATCCAAAACAGACTTTTCACTAAATGCTTCTCCAGCCTTATTAGGTAGGCTCTGCATTGCTGGACACAGGTAGGCTGCATTACTGGACACAGGTAGGTTGCATTGCTGGACACAGGCAGGCTGCTTTGCTGGACACAGGTAGGCTCTGCATTGCTGGACACAGGTAGGCTCTGCATTGCTGGACACAGGTAGGCTCTGCATTGCTGGACACAGGTAGGCTGCATTGCTGGACACAGGTAGGCTCTGCATTGCTGGACACAGGTAGGCTCTGCTATGCTGGACACAGGTAGGCTGCATTGCTGGACACAGTTAGGCTCTGCATTGCTGGACACAGGTAGGCTCTGCATTGCTGGACACAGGTAGGCTCTGCATTGCTGGACACAGGTAGGCTGCATTGCTGGGCACAGTTAGGCTCTGCATTGCTGGACACAGGCAGGCTGCATTACTGGACACAGGTAGGCTGCATTGTGGGACACAGGTAGGCTGCATTGCTGGGCACAGTTAGGCTCTGCATTGCTGGACACAGGTAGGCTGCAATGCTGGACACAGGTAGGCTGCAATGCTGGACACAGGTAGGCTGCAATGCTGGACACAGGTAGGCTGCAATGCTGGACACAGGTAGGCTCTGCATTGCTGGACACAGGCAGGTTGCATTGCTGGGCACAGGTAGGATGCATTGCTGGGCACAGGTAGGCTCTGCATTGCTAGACACAGGCAGGCTGCATTGCTGAACACAGGTAGGCTCTGCATTGCTGGACACAGGTAGGCTGCATTGCTGGACACAGGTAGGCGCTGCATTGCTGGATACAGGTAGGCTGCATTACCGGACACAGGTAGGCTGCATTACTGGACACAGGCAGACTGCATTGCTGGACACAGGTAGGCTGCATTACTGGACACAGGTAGGCTGCATTACTGGACACAGGTAGGCTGCATTACTGGGCACAGGTAGGCTGCATTACTGGGCACAGGTAGGCTGCATTACTGGGCACAGGTAGGATGCATTGCTGGACACAGGTAGGCTCTGCATTGCTGGACACAGGTAGGCTCTGCATTGCTGGACACAGGTAGGCTCTGCATTGCTGGACACAGGTAGGCTCTGCATTGCTGGACACAGGTAGGCTCTGGATTGCTGGACACAGGTAGGCTGCATTGCTGGACACAGGTAGGCTCTGCATTGCTGGGCACGGGTAGGTTGCATTGCTGGACACAGGCAGGCTGCCTTGACACCCCAGAAATGAAAAAAGGTATTACTTCACATTAAGTACATTTTAGTTTTACATACATGCTCTGGTCCCATTGTGTACTTAAAAGTGGGGTATGCCTGTATACCATGTGTAAATGTGCAAAATACCAATATTTTCAGCTATTAGGCATCTTCCATCCAATCCAAAACAGACTTTTCACTAAATGCTTCTCCAGCCTTATTAGTTATACTGTTGATGTTTCCAGCAGCACTTCACTCTTTACATACAAATGCTGCCCAAGTAGCAAAACAACTGCACATTTGTATGCAGTTTAAGATAGTTGGCTCATTGGTCCTATTGGCTTCTTGCATGTCCTTGACTTCTTCCTGTAGATGAAAAGTTGAATGAACATGTCCAGCATGTATAACTCTTTGAGGTCAGTAACACACTTGGCATCCCAGACACATGGGTCACTGACCTGGAACAAAGATGCAGGATGGGTCTTTAGAATTTACAGACTTAATGGGCTCCATGCTTGCTCCAGGTGTATGGCTTACTAGGAAGGGAAGCCAGGTTCAGAATATTAGCTTCAGAAGCAACACCTTTAACCCAGTGTCGTATTTAGGCTTTGTGCTGCCCTAGGCCTGACTAAACTCATGCACCCCCCTAATTTAACCAGTTCCCTACCGACGCATAGTAAAATTATGTCGGCAGGGACTGGTCTTCGATCCGGGAGGACGTCATATGATGTCTTCCGCTTCTCGCCGCTACTGAGGGCCCCCAGGGGACGCCTACCTGTGTCCAGAATTGCAGCCTACCTGTGTCCATCGCGGATCGCTCGTCTGCCGGGGGGTTGTGTCCCCCCCAGATCGGGGTAAAGAGCCAATAAAATTGGCTCTTTACCCCGTGACCGGCTGTGTCCAATCACAGCCGGTCACAAACGAGCCTCACGTGCACGCCGCTCGTGCGCGCCGATCGGAGCTGAGGCTTGTCCCTCGGACAAAGTCCAGCTCCGATCCGTGTAAAGAGCCAATCCCCATCACCACCCCATCAGAGTACCTGTCACAGCCGATCAGAGTACCTGTCACCTGTCCATCAAAGTACCCGAGTACCTGTCACCTGTCCATCAAAGTACCCGAGTACCTGTCACCTGCCCATCAAAGTACCCGAGTACCTGTCAACAGTCATCAGAGTACCCGAGTACCTGTCACCTGTCCATCAGAGTACCCGAGTACTTGTCACCTGTCCATCAGAGTACCCGAGTACTTGTCACCTGTCCATCAGAGTACCCGAGTACCCGTCTCCTGTCCATCAGAGTACCCGAGTACCTGTCACCTGCCCATCAGAGTACCCGAGTACCTGTCACCTGCCCATCAGAGTATCCGAGTACCTGTCCATCAGAGTACCCGAGTACCTGTCACCAACCCATTTGAGTACCCGAGTACCTGTCACCTGCCCATCTGAGTACCCGAGTACCTGTTACCAGCCCATCAGAGTACCCGAGTACCTGTCACCAGCCCATCAGAGTACCCGAGTACCTTTTTCCAGCCCATCTGAGTACCTGAGTATCTGTCACCAGACCATCAGAGTACCGAGTACCTGTCACCAGACCATCAGAGTACCCGAGTACCTGTCACCTGTCCATCAGAGTACCCGAGTACCTGTCATCTGCCCATCAGAATACCCGTGTACCTGTCACCTGCCCATCAGTCTATCCGAGTACCTGTCACCAGCCCATCAGCATACCAGAGTACTTGTCACCAGCCCACCTGAGTACCCGAGTACCTGTCACCTGCCCACCTGAGTACCCAAGTACCTGTCACCTGCCCATCAGAGTACCCGAGTACCTCTCACCAGCCCATCAGAATACCCGAGTACCTGTCACCTGACTTTCAGATTACCTGAGTACCTGTCACCAACCCATCTAAGTAACCGAGTACCTATCTGCAGCCCATCAGAGTACCCAAGTACCTTTTACCAATCCATCAGATTACCCGAGTGACTTTCAGTCCACTGTCCATGAGCCCATAAGACTACCCGACCACTCTCCATGAGCCCATGAGACTACCCGTCCACTGTCCATGAACCCATGAGTCCACCCGTCCACTGTCCATGAGCCCATGAGTCCACCCGACCACTGTTCATGAGACCATACGACTACCCGACCACTGTCCATGAGCCTATCTGACTACCCGTCCACTGTCCATGTGCCCATAAGACTACCCGTCTACTGTCCATGAGCCCATGAGACTACCTGTCCACTGTCCATGAGCCCATGAGACTACCAGACCACTGTCCATGAGCCATGAGACTACCAGACCACTGTCTATGAGTCCATGAGTCTACCCGACCT
>BLSH010081288.1:210969-235743 GCA_018402905.1 Glandirana rugosa
TAATTGGTAGTAGGCTTTCGAGCCTATACAGCTTGGAGTAAGACAACATGCATAAAAAGGATGATGTGGTCAAAATACTCATTTGCCTAATAATTCTGCACACAGTGTACAGTATCTCACAAAAGTGAGTACACCCCTCACATTTTTGTAAATATTTTATTGTGTCTTTTCATGTGACAACACTGAAGAAATGACACTTTGCTACAATGTAAAGTAGTGAGAGTACAGCTTGTATAACAGTGTAAATTTGCTGTCCCCTCAAAATAACTCAACACGCAGCCATTAATGTCTAAACCGCTGGCAACAAAAGTGAGTGCACCCCTAAGTGAAAAGGTCCAAATTGGGCCCAATTAGCCATTTTCCATCATGTGACTCGTTAGTGTTACAAGGTCTCAGGTGTGAATGGGGAGCAGGTATGTTAAATTTGATGTTATCGCTCTCACTTTCTCTTACTGGTCACTGGAAGTTCAACATAGCACATCATAGCAAAGAACTCTCTGAGAATCTGCAAAAAAGAATTATTGCTCTACATAAAGATGGCCTAGACTATAAAAAGATTGCCAAGACCCTAATACTGAGGACAGGATCCACTTAGAACAGACCTCGCCATGGTTGACCAAAGAAGACGAGTGCACGTGCTCAGCGTCATATCCAGAGGTTGTCTTTGGGAAATAGATGTATGAGTGCTGCCAGCCTTGCTGCAGAGGTTGAAGGGGTAGGGGGGGTCAGCCTGTCAGTGCTCAGACCATACGCCACACACTGCATCAAATTGGTTTGTATGGCTGTCGTCCCAGAAGGAAGCCTATTCTAAAGATGATGCACAAGAAAGCCTGCAAACAGTTTGCTGAAGGCAACAGACTAAGGACATGAATTACTGGAACCACGTCCTGTGGTCTGACTAGACCAAGATCAACTTATTTGGTTCAGATGGTGTCAAGCGTGTGTGGCGGCAACCAGGTGAAAAGCACAAAGACAAGTGTGTCTTACTTACAGTCAAGCATGGTGGTGGGAGTGTCATGGTCTGCGGCTAAATGAGTGCTGCCGGCACTGGGGAGCTACAGTTCATTGAGGGAATCATGAATGTCAACATGTCCAGTGACATACTGAAGCAGAGCATGATCCCCTCCCTTCGGAGACTGGGCCGCAGGGCAGTTTTCCAACATGATAATAACCCCAAACACACCTCCAAAATGACCACTGCCTTGCTAAAGAAGCTGAGGGTAAGGGGGATTGACTGGCCAAGCATGTCTCCAGACCTAAACCCTATTGAGCATCTGTGGAGCATCCTCAAAACGGAAGGTAAAGGAGCGTAAGTTCTCTAAAATACACCAGCTCCGTGATATCATCATAGAGGAGTGGAAGAGGCTCCAGTGGCAACCTGTCATACCCAGAGGTTGTCTTTGGGAAATAGACGTATGAGTGCTGCCAGCACTGCTGCAGAGGTTGAAGGGGTGGGGGGTCAGCCTGTCAGTGCTCAGACCATATGCCGCACACTGCATCAAATTGGTCTGCATGGCTGTCGTCCCAGAAGGAAGCCTCTTCTAAAGATGTTGCACAAGAAAGGCAGCAAACAGGATGCGTATGTGCGGAGCATCTGGAATGGTCGTGTGAGTCCAGAGCTCCACACCGACTCAGCCAACCGGACCCACCACAGCAAGAACCGGAGCCAGGATTTAGTCCAGATGGCTCTCGGGGGCCGAGCAAGACCGGAGGGCTTCCTTGGAGCCATGCAGGGCCCTTCACGCTACCAAAACTTCCGCGATTGGCCACTCCAGCACGCGAGGCCGCAGCTTGGGCCTACGCGGCCCCATCCATTGAGAGTGGCGGGCGGCCTGTCACGGAGGACAGGTAAAGGGGCCAACATGAGCTTGTCCTCATTATAATTGGGGCTCGGGGACTCCCCCAGAGATAAGAGGATCACCAGACCGGACCAGGGAGCCCACACTGGGGACAACCGCCCACACCAGGCAAAGCTTTGGGCCTAACTCCTGCAGGACAGCCCTGAACAGGTCTCCCAGTATTTTACAGAGACCCAGTGCCCCTATTAAGCTAGAGGGAGTTTTATATATCGTTTGGACTGCCTTTTCTATAATATTCAGAAGAAGTTTATGGAAAATTCCTCTTGAAGGGGTCAATTACTATGGAGTCGGGGGCAGTCAGAAGGGACTTATCACGCCAGCCTGGCTTTAATGACCTGGTCCCAGAAGCAGATCCTTCTGCCTCTGGATCACCACAGGTGACAGTTGACAGAGGGGACGACATGGAGGCAGGGCCAGAGAGGGGGTCACAAATCCATTCCTCTCCTGGTCCCCTACCAGGAACTCAACTTTCTGCCCAGATTCTCTCTCCAGCTTCCACTATTTCACTTCTGGAAAGGACACTCGACAAACTGATAACAACCCCACACAAGGATCAAGCAGCGGGTAATTCTATTGCTGTGTCTCCTGGTCATCTATCTCCCACCCTTCATGCTGATTTTCAGTTGATGATGGAGGTATTTTCAAAGATGCTCTCAAAAGGTTTGGCCCAAACAGCCTCCCAAATAACTTCGGTGATTAAAGCTGATCTCCAAAATCTGGGAACCCGGATTGAGGCAATTGAACAAAAAATTGAACAAACAGTCGCTAAAGCTAATCAGAATACAGTGTGAATCCAGGATCTTCAAGACCAGCTAGAAACAGCTCTGTCAAAAATAGATGACCTGGAAAACCACTCCAGGAGATATAATTTACGGATTAGGGGCCTCCCTGAGAGAATTACAGATGTCCGGGTAGCAGTTACTGAGTTTGTCAAAAATATTATTCCGGACATTCCTGAGCATCGTCTGGAACTAGATAGAGCTCACAGAGCGTTACATCCTCCTCGCTCGGACGGATTACCCAGAGACATAGTGGTGAAACCCCATTTCTAGAGTGTGAAAGAGGAGATCATTAAGGTTTCTAGGAACTCCCCCCAATTGTTCATCCAAGGACATCCCATCCAAATATTTGCGGATCTATCACCTTCCACCATTCAAAAAAGGAGATCCATGAAAACTCTCCTGGAAGTCCTCCAGAAGTCATCTATCAAATATTTGTGGTCCTTTCCATTCCGCCTTTCCTTCATATTCAAAAGCAAGACTTATGGCTTTTCTACTTTTCAAGAAGGAGAACATCTCTTATTACGTCTTAACCTCATCTCACTGGACTCCTCTTCCATGTTGTCTAATAAAGCTGCAGGATCCTCCAAGCGGCCCTCTCCTCAGAGTCCAGTACCTCAGCTCTGGCAGAGCCAAAGACCGAAGCGCTCTAAGGATTCTCATCCGCCGTGATCCAGGATCCCAATCTCAGGAACATAGTGGTTGGGCTTCTTGTGGCCATTGACCCTTCGCACTGTGAAGTGCTCTCACTTTTTGTCTTTTTGAGTGACTCTTTTACAAAAGTGTTTTTTGTTGCTATTTGTTTTATTTTTGAATAGTCCTAAGCCTGAGTGGTTTGTTGCGGTGCTCCTCTCCTCGTTCCCGCCTTTCCGGCTGGCCGGCTGAGGGTGGGGGGGAATGCCCCTGCAAAGTTTGGTTCTGAAACTGTTATTGTGAACTAGAGACTTATTTTTTGGGAGGATGGGTCTGTCTGTTTGAGGATCCCACGGGGTCATGGTCCTTGGTGTGTTGCCATTTACCATCTGCGCCCATCAGGTCCAGGGCGGGTGGGGGGCTGGGTCCCTTTTGGGGGGCTTGACTTCCCTCTGGCTCCCTTGGTCGGGGGCTGCCCCCTGGGGGGGGCTCTACAGGGGGCGGTCTTTATAGCTCTTTTTTTGCGAAGTTTCTCCGGGCTCTTTAAAGTTTGTGGTTTATTTTTCTAGGTCTGGGTCTGGAAATCGGCCGAGGCGGATGCTTTGCGCCTCCCTCTGTCTTGGGGAACGGCATGCGGGATCTCCCCCGGTCAGGGGTAATTCTGCCATTAGGGCAATTACAAATTGGTCCTTGTCTGACTCTGGGGATGAGCCCTCTTTCCCCCAGCGTCAGACTTCGGAGGGATCGGGTGGTGGGATTTCACCACCCCCCTCTGCTCTGCTTTGTTTTTCTGTTTCCTCCTCTGTACTTTTCCTCCAATACTTTCTTAACCTCTTCTTTTTCTCCCAGGCACCAGGGACGCAATGTTTTTGCTGATGCACAGTGGTCCCTTACCATAGGCTACGTATTTGGTAGGCCCCCTAGTAAATACACACGGAATCAGGTAAGCCTTTCCTCAGTAATGCATAGATTACCCCTTCTACAACATGACCACGACTGCTAATCCTGCGGGGAAACTGAGTGTCGCAACACATAATGTTCAAGGTCTTAACTCTCCAATGAAGGAAAAAGTATTTTACATCTGCCCACTCCCAGCATATTGATGTGCTCTTGCTGCAGGAAACACACTTTCCAGGGCACTTCAACCCTAGGTATGTCCACTCTAAATATCCCCAATTTTTCCTGGCTAACGCTACAGATAAGACTAGAGGTGTGGGAGTGTTCTTCGCCAAGCGGGTAGCATTTTCACCCCAGAAAGAAATCAAAGACCCTGAGGGTAGGTTTATACTATTATCAGGGGATTTGGGGGGTTCAGTTTTCACTTTTATTTCTTACTACGCTCCAAACCAGGGCCAAGCAAAATTCTTTCAAACAATGCTCAAGCTTCTCTCCCCTCACCTGGAAGGGAATGTGATAAGGGGGGGTGATTCTAGCTTGGCCCTTGATCATTCGCTTGACAAGTCAGGAGGAGGTCAATACCATCTCCTTCGCCCAACAAAACATAGCCTCAAACTCGCGAAGCTCCTTTATACTTTAGGGCTTGTTGATATATGGAGGGAATGTAACCCTAGAGTGAAAGATTACACGCATTACTCTGCCCCTCACCAGAGCTTGGCAAGAATAGAAGACATCTTTGTTCCTACTTCTGTCATACCCTGGATTACTAAAGCCTATATCAGAGACTCTCCTCTGTCGGATCATTCGCTAGTCATAATACAATTTAAAGCGATCCTAGGCCAAAGAGGGAAATCTTGCTGGCGATTGAATGAATCCATATTAAACAACCCAGTACACTGTACGTTACTGGAGAAGGAACTTAAAGAATATTTTCAGATGAACGACGGTGGAGAAGTCTCTCCCTCGATACTCTGGGCAGCTCAAAAGGGGGTGATGAGGGGCAGTATTATCCAGCTGTCAGTTAGGCTTAATAGGGAAAGGAAAAGTAACATTGAGAAATTAGAGCGAGACTTCCAGGCTCTCTCCAAGGCACATAAGAAGAACCCAACCCCCCAATCTAAGGCGCAGTTGGAAGCAGGTAGAGTGGCTCTTAACCTTGCCTTGACCACCAAAACTGAGAGACAAATCCAATGGTCTAGAGCCCAATTCTATATGCAAAAAGACCAAATAGGTCCTAAATTGGCTGCCAGGCTGTCCCCTAGGTTTCGATCCTTTTCTTTCCCAAAGATAAGGGATGAGGCGGGGGACTTAACCCAGAACCCCCAAAGGATCATGAGCTCATTTCAGAAATATTACGCTAGTCTATATGAGATGGGGAAAACATCCCTTTCCCCTCCCCAAGACACTTTTCTAAATAGGATTTCTCTTCCTAAACTTACTACTGAACATAAGGATTCCCTAGAACAACCGTTCACAGAAGCAGAAATTTTGGAAGTAATAAAAAACCTCAAGAAAAGCACAGCCCCCGGGCCTGATGGTTTCTCCACGGGCTATTATAAAACCTTTGGTCCCACTATTGCCCCCTTTTTGGTCAAACTTTTCAATTCTCTCCAGGATGGGTCTATGCTCCAGAAAACCTGGTAAGGATCTCTCGAATGTTAGCAATTACAGACCCATCTCGTTAATTAATAACGACTTAAAAATCATGACTAAGATCATGGCCAATAGACTGTCTAAATTTATAAGTAAATATGTCCACAAAGACCAAGTGGGTTTCATCCCAGGTAGACAAGGCCCGGACTAGACATTGTTGACATTATCTCGCTTCTAAATTCTAGTTGGGATAAAGGCCCACTAGAAGGATACATACTCTCAGTAGACCTTCAAAAAGCATTTGACACTGTAAGTTGGACTTACTTGTTTGAGATCCTTTCCAGATGGGGCTTCGGCCTAAAATTCATCCAGATTCTAAGAGCTCTATACTCTAACCCTAGTGCTCAGGTCAAATTGCAAAACTGCTACTCGGAGACATTCAATATTGCCAAGGGGACCAGACAGGGATGCCCCCTTTCTCCCTTAATTTTTGCGATGGCGATTGAATCCCTATCAATCGCTATCAGAGGAGACCCTAATATTCAGGGAGTGCAGTGTGGTGGGCAGACACACAAATGTGCTCTTTTTGCAGATGATTTGCTCTTATTCATTACCTCGCCCCTCTCTTCCACCCCCTGTATTATCAAATTACTTCAAGAGTTTTAGAGGATTTCTGGGCTGTGCGTAAATTGGTCTAAATCAGCGGCCTTAAATATCTCCACTCCGGCCTCCTCAGTCCAGAGGCTCAAAGAACTCTATAAGTTCTCCTGGAGTCCCGACCATATTCCTTATCTGGAGGTCAGCCTGGCAGCTAATATCAAACACTTATACGAGATTAATTACCCCCCGTTGTTTCAGAAACTAACCGAGGACCTCTCTAGGTGGGACCAGGAGGGTCTTTCCTGGCTTGGTAGAATAAACGCTGTAAAGATGACATTACTCCCTAGAGTTCTGTACTTCTTCAGATCCCTCCCAATCCCCCTGAGGAAACAACAGTTACAAAGATTGCAATCACGTATAATTAAATTCATCTGGGGGCGGAAGGGCTATAGATGTCAAACCGAGGTTCTTTATAGAAAACGTTCCCAAGGAGATCTAGCACTTCCTTGCCTCTTTAAATATTATCAAGCTGCCCAATTAGCACAGTTTTCAGTCATTTATGCCAGGGGGGACAAACCCGACTGGGTTTCGATGGAGAGGAAGCCTGTACCGCAAAATACTATCGACTTTCTGGTGGGGGCTCCCCGCAAGACGAGATCCCCAATCCTTGCGTCAACCCTCTCTCACTCCATGTCCCTCTGCGATTCTGTACTCAAACCACCCCATTTGATCTCACACCTTTGTCCCCTTAATCATTTGTTCAACAATCCCCGATTTCCCCCAGGCCTTGAAATTCAGGCCTTTCGTTGGTGGACAAATAAAGGCTTATTTTGCATTAAACACTTTTTTACTTCCACAGGCCCTATCTCTTTATCATATTGTGTCAATAAATTGGATATGCCGCTTACTGAGAAATTTCGATTCCAACAAATACATTATTTCTTGACCTCTTTTTGGAGGTCCAGAAATGATTCCGTAGGCATTACCCCATATGAGAAGTGGTGTTCGGGGCGGCAGTACCAAAAAGGGGGCATCTCATTAATCTATGCATCACTGATGGATAATCCAGCTAAGCCCCCCTATGTGAGCAATTGGGAAAAGGACCTAGCTGTTGATTGGGGCGAGGATAAATGGAGCTCCCTGTTTCAGAGATCCCTCAGGGGGATGATTAATATCGCCTTAAAGGAGGCCAACCTTAAGGTCTTCATGCACTGGTATCTGGTACCAACCAGACTGGCGGCTATGTTTCTGAATGCTTCGGATCTTTGTTTCCGGGGTTGCGGACTCACGGGCTCCTTTATCCACATTTGGTGGGAATGCCCCCACATCCGAGCCTTTTGGAATATCATTTTTCACCTCCTACGAGGGATCTCGGGACAGGCGATCCCCCAAAATCCAGAAACGGCCCTTCTCAACGCTAGACCACACGGTCTTTCCAGGTCCTTTTTTAGACTGGTTCACTATATTCTACTGGGAGCTAAAATTACAATTGCCAGGGCCTGAAAGCGTCCTTTGGTCTCTTACTTTGCTGCCAAACAAAAAGTTTCCTGGATCATGATTCAGGAGAGGCTCGCCAATATAATTCTTGACTCATCGCCTAAATTTGATTTAATCTGGGATCCCTGGAAGAAATACCTTAATCTACCTGTATGATATAACTGTGTCTTGCTACTATACTAAGCTCCCTGGTGCCCTACTTTTTGAACTTCTCCTTCTCCTCCTTTTTCTTTTCTGTCAGGCTATCTCTTTATTCTTTGGTAGCCAAATGTTTCCTTACCAGTTTGGCTCTAGTCATGAGCTTAGTGCTCAACCAGCGTGAGCTATCCCCAGGAATGGGTTCGGATGCTAGAGCTTGTCTCTATAATTTTTAAGTTAATAGTCCGGGGTTTTATTTTAGTTTTGTCTTACTGTTGCCCTAACTCTTTGGGTTTCATTATTAGTAGCAATGGTTTTCAAGGCTCCTCTAGTCCTACAGAACACCAACTGGTCTAGAAAGAAGCTTTTTGTATCTAGAGTCGAAGGAGGAATTTTGTATTCATGTTTGGCCCCTTTGATACCCCTTGACCCACAGTTTGCTCCCTTTAGGGGTGGGTATCGGGATATCTTGGGGGGGGGGGGATGAGGGAGAGTAATCTTTTATGTCCTCCAATCGGTCATATTCTGTCAACAGTTTGTATCTATGAATCTCGCCTTTTACATTGCTTCTCATTTGGCCCTGCGAGGCCGAGTTATACACAAGTGTATTCACTATCTTGGTTGAGGCTTGTATGAATACTATGATGATGATCTGTTTATCTTTTCTATATAAAACTCAATAAAAACCGTTTAAACGAAAGCCAGCAAACAGTTTGTTGAAGACAAGCAGACTGGAACCATGTCCTGTGGTCTGATGAGACCAAGATTAGCTTATTTGGTTCAGATGGTGTCACGCATGTGTGGCAGCAACCAGGTATGGAGTACAAAGACAAGTGTGTCTTGCCTGCAGTCAAGCATGGTGGTAGGAGTGTCATGGTCTGGGGCTGCATGAGTGCTCCCGGCACTGGGGAGCTACAGCTCATTGAGGGAACCATGAATGCCAACATGTACTGTGACATACTGAAGCAGAGCATGATCCACTCCCTTTGGAAACTGGGCTGCAGGGCAGTATTCCAACATGATAATGACCCCAAACTCACCTCCAAAATGACCACTGCCTTGCTAAAGAAGCTGAGGGTAAGGGGGATTGACTGACCAAGCATGTCTCCAGACCTAAACCCTATTGAGCATCTGTGCGGCATCCTCAAACGGAAGGTGAAGGAGCATAAGTTTTCTAAAATCCACCAGCTCCGTGGTAGAGGATCCTCATCATAGAGGAGTGGAAGACGACTCCAGTGGCAACCTGTGAAGCTCTGGTGAACTCCATGCCCAAGAGAGTGTTGAGTTATTCTGAGGGGACAACAAATTTACACTGTTATACAAGCTGTACACTCACTACTTTACATTGTAGCAAAGTGTCATTTCTTCAGTGTTGTCACATAAGATATAATAAAATATTTACAAAAATGTGAGGGGTGTACTCACTTTTGTGAGATACTGTAGATCCACCGGAGCTCCGGTTGAAGCAGACTCTTGTTCCAGTCGCCTCCCTTGGAGCTCGGGTGGATCCTATCCAGGATAAGAAATTTTATCCTGGGAAACCGTCCCTGATGCACTATTTGGGTATTGCGACCCAGAGGTAAATCTGGGTCACTAATACGCATACTGTGAATGTGCCTGTAAGCCCGATGTCAAAATTCCAGCTTTGTTTTGCCAATGTAGAAACACCCTCAGTTGCACATAAGCATATGTACGACCCCGGGCGTTCTACAATTGGCAAAATGTTTAGGTCTAAATACGGTACCATTCGGGAGTTTAGGGTTTTCGGTTACATGCATGAACCTGCAGTACACGCAGGACCCACACATGAAAGTCCCTTTATATTTGCACGGGTCTTTCACAAATTCACCCTTGAACTCGCTACCAGTTTATCTTTCAGTGATGTTGCCCTTCTAAATGTGAAGAGCGGGACTTCGGAATCAAAACGTCCGATAGTCGGATCCATGGTAAGTAAGTGTCAATATTTTTTCACGATTTTTTGGACTTGAGATTGTTGGTTTGAGTATTTGGTAATTACACGTAATGAATTATCAGCTCCATCAGTTTTTTAGGGGTATAGAGTAGCTTGTGGTTTGTGCATAGGCCCGTTTGTAGGCTCTTTTCAGGGACGAATGGGAGTACCCTCTGAGCAGTAGCCTCTCTCTCCCAAATAGGAGCACGTCTCTCTAATCTCAGGTATGTAGGTAATGTAAGGTTATTTCTATATATACAGATATGGAAATGATCTATTCAGTTCTATCTTACATGTGGCCCCATCTCTGTGTTTCTTTAGACCAGTCTTTGAGGGGTCCGGCTTTGGCCGCGCTTCGTCCACTTTCCTCCTAAAGAGTGATCCCGCCATTTTTTCCTCATATTAGGTGTACACACACCTGTAGGAAAACACCACGATAGTTGTGTGATTAGCAGACTCCTGGCACACTATGAGGCTATTGGGGCCTGTGGAATGGAGATCATGCAGGCTGTCATATCTGTTTTTTTTTTAACCCTTTCATGAATAGATGTAAAGTCACACTATGGAACAATTGTAAGTAACATCTATGTCACCAACATTTTGATTTGTACAATGCCTATATGATGGGTATCTGTCTATGTATTATATTGATGTGTTGTATTCTAACCTAGATACAGTAACTTCCTCTGACAATCCCAGTGAACAAGGAAGATTTCCGAAACATGTCATGTTGGATTGAAGTGTTTCCTTTATTGTTTCTGTTACCATCTATAATCCATGTGTGATCATCTTCCGTTTCATGCCATTGAATTTTAATATGTATGACTTTTCATGCACCAATAACATTTTGATAATTTTTTACTTAATCTATTTGGATTAGTGCCTTTAAAGTCCCATTTTCAGGGGTATTCTCTGTTTGTATTGTTTTAAGAAAGACCAGGATTCTTTCCTAAATGTATATAACATAACTGGATACTATCATGTATAGGTAAACTTGATCCAGGGAATATCCGATTCCCTCTTGGGGTATCAGGAAGGATTTTTTTTCCCCTGCTGGAGCAAATTGAATCATGCTTTGCTGGGTTTTTTTACCTTCTTCTGGATCAACTGTGGATATAGAATTGTATAAATAGGACTATGCATGTATATATACAGTATACACATATATATGTGTGTGTGTGTGTGTGTGTGTGTGTGTGTGTGTGTGTGTGTGTGTGTGTGTGTGTGTATAATTTAAAAATTTTTTCCATTTACTGAATGGACTTATGTCTTTTTTCAGCCAGATTAACTATGTAACTATGTAACCTGCACTGTGCAATGGTTTTGCAAACAGCAGCCTGATCCTCTTCCTCTGGAATCCCTAGAATTATAATAATAATTGGTAGCATATTATTATTTTTATTATTATTATTATTATTAACAACAACAACAATAATAATAATGATTATAATATTATAGTGATCATTCATATAATATCATAGTTGCCAACATTGGGAAAAAATGTATAGGGACACTTTTTTGTCTGGAGTCTTATTATAATTAGGGGGCAGGACACTCAGTTGTAGGTGTCATAGAGGGGTAAGAAAAATGTGACCCGCTAAGTGCACCATGATAAACAATGGGCGTGACTTAAACAAAATAGTGGGTGTGGCTTAAATGGGGCATGTCTCAAGTGGGGTGTGGTTCGAGTCTGAGATGAATGAGGGAGGGAGAAAAAGATATAGAGAGGGAAGGAGAGAGAAGGAAGGAAAGAAAGAGGGATAGAGGGACAGCAGGCCCAGATCCTATACCACAATAGCAATATGTGTATTCTAGAAAGTTTAACAATCAGCAGATAAAGATACTCCAATCAACCCGGCACCATGGTTGATATGGTGTCAGGATGATTGAAGCGCATAATTTCTGTTATTACATTGTAATATAAGATGAAATAGTTCAACTCACCATAATGCATAATCAGTGGAAACCCCGAGTGTGTCACTTGCCACCAGATGCCATCCGGTGTCCCCAGCGGAGTCCCTCCTTACATCAGGTGTCCCAAGCGGAGTCCCTCCTTACATCAGGTGTCCCCAGCTGAGTTCCTCCTTACATCAGGTGTCCTCAGCAGAGTCCCTCCTTACATCACGTGTCCCCAGCGGAGTCCCTCCTTCCATCACGTGTCCCCAGCAGAGTGCCTCCTTCAATCAGGTGTCCCCAGTGGAGTGCCTCCTTCAATCAGGTGTCCCCAGCGGAGTGCCACCTTCAATCAGGTGCCCCCAGCGGAGTGCCTCCTTACATTTGGTGTCCCCCAGCGGGGTGCCTCCTTACATCTCGTGTCCCCCAGCAGGGTGCCTCCTCACATCAGGGTGTCCCCAGCGGGGTGCCTTCTTACATCTGGTGTCCCCCAGCGGGCTGTCTCCTTACACCAGGGTGTCCCCAGCGGGATGCTTACTTATATCTGGTGTTCCCCAGCGGGGTGCCTCCTTACATCTCGTGTCCCCCAGTGGAGTGCCTCCTTACATCTGGTGTCCCCCAGCAGGGTGCCTCCTTTTTTTTTATAACTTTTTATTGCGTATATTCCCCAAAGTTTGTACATTTACATACATTTTAAATTTACCACATTGTCTTACATTCCTTATACTTTAATTCCTAATACATTCATAATAGCTGTTGTTCCATTGACCCTTTTACATCCTTCTGCCTATCTTTAATTTCATTTTCCCTTTCTTCCTTTTTCACTCTCTAGGGCTCTTCCCAGCTTTACAATAAGTACTTTTAAGCTAGGTTCTCTGTCTTCTATCCCAAGGTCTCCGGGGAAGTATACCATATGTCCCATATTTTATTAAATTTGTTAGATATCCCTCTATGTTCATACATTATCTTCTCATACGGTATAATATTATTTACTGCCTGGATCCATTGATTTATTGTGGGAACTATTGGCTGCATCCACCTCAGTGATATCTGTTTTCGTGCCATAAACAAGGTTTCCTGCAGCATCATTCTATTTCCTACTGACCAATCTTTTGTTTCTATTATTCCAAGTATACAAATTTCAAGAGTACATGGTACCTTCTTATGCAAAATCCTTGTTAATTTATCTGTCACCTGTTGCCAATATTGACTGACCCCAGGACATGCCCATATTAAATGTATAAAATCTGCATCGAGGGTGTAACATCGTTTGCAATTGGAGGAGTTCAATCTCCCCATTTTACACATTTTCACGGGGGTCAAATACGTCTGGTGCACAATGTACAACTGGATTACTCTATTATTAATGGCAGGGGATACTCCCAGATGCGACGAGCAAATTCTATCCCATTTCTCCTCTGTTATATCCGGGATCACCCCCCGCCATCTATCTCTAATCTTTAAAGGCACACCAGTCAATCCCGCTCTCAACAACCGCGAGTACAAGATTGATATCAGTCCCGTGGGTCCCTGCGATCTAAGTATACCTATTAAGGGATATCTTGACATCTTGGGGTCAGTATTTCCAAATTGAGTATGTACCATATGTCTTAATTGTAGATATTTATAAAAAAATTTGTGGGGAATATTATATTCTTGACTCAATACCTCCAATGCTCGTATTCTTGTGCCTCCTTACATCTGGTGTCCCCCAGCGGGCTGTCTCCTTACACCAGGGTGTCCCCAGCGGGATGCCTACTTATATCTGGTGTTCCCCAGTGGGGTGCCTCCTTACATCTCGTGTCCCCCAGTGGAGTGCCTCCTTACATCTGGTGTCCCCCAGCAGGGTGCCTCCTTACATCTGGTGTCCCCCAGCGGGGTGCCTCCTTACATCTGGTGTCCCCCAGCGGGGTGCCTCCTTACATCTCGTGTCCCCCATGCAGTGTTTGCCTCTAATTTTGGCTTCCGTGCCATTTACCAGCCCTGGAGGCCTATGGGAACAACCAAGAGGCGGACCCTTTGTGGCAATGAAAACTTTGCCGCCTGGGCTCCACCTCTTGATTCTTCCACACGGGCTGGTCTCCAGTAAAATGAGACAGAAACAGGGCCTGCCGTGGACCTCTAGCGACGGTGATAGCGGAGAATCGGTAATAAGCAAATTTCTCAGGACATTTACCCGGGAATTGGTTAGACTGGGAAAACGGTCTAAATCCAGGGAATGTCCCGGGATATTTGGGATTGTTGGCAAGTATGTAATATGTATAATGACTGCAAAAGAAAAAATGAGATGAGGGTCAATTAATTTAGTGTAATTTTTCAAACCTAATATTACTGTGCATGGCAATATCTCTATACCACATACAATATACAGTTAATAGTAAAATATATGCTTTTTAACAAAGATGTGTGATAAACTTTGCTTAAAACAGTATCCATAGGTGTGCACAGCCTTGCAATAGGGTGTGCACCCCAAAGTTCAAACATACATACACAAATACAAATATATACATACATACACATAAACACACACACTCTTAGGCAGCCAATGGATTATACAATTTTCTTTGTATAAATCAGCAGAGCCCCCTTTACATCAGAGTACTCACTGAGAAGCCACAGAAAGAAGGGAGGGAGTGGATAAATGGATCATGCTGGATCTCTCCTCTTCTGGTTGCTGTCTGCTGGCAACAAACTTCCCACCCACACATCCCCTGCTCTGAGGCACAACACTGCCGGGGAGTGTGGACAGGGCAGACGTAGAAGGAGAAGATGGGAGGAGGAGCAGAACTAGCTCTCTGTCTCCTCTCCTGTCCGTGGAGGGGGGGGACTGTCAACGCTGTCAATGGGCTGTGAGAAAGAGACTTGCTCATCTCAGAACCCTGCAGCCACTGAAGAGCCATAGTTCAGCCTATTGGGTCCCCACATGTAGGGGAGCCAGCTGCCTGCTAGCTCAGAATGCTTGCAATGTGGGTGGGCACAGGGAGAGGGGGTGGGAGGAGGAGCAGACCAAGGAATTCTCCTCTCCTGTTTGTACAGATTGGTCGAGTGGGGAGAGGCTGTGTTGGCTGGGCTCTGGCAGACAGGATTTCAGTCACTCAGCTATGACAGATACAGCCAACCTATACTACTGGCGCAGGGGGGAATTAGGGTGTGCCTAGGCACACCCCTGCGCACACCTATGACAGTATCTTATAGAAGGGGTAAATATACTTGCTTCTGTTCTCTAAATTAGTCGCCACCTAGATACCAGTGTGACCTATATGGAGTTCTATTTAGCCTTGCAATCACCATGCTAGGCCTGTGGTATGTTAGTTAGTTAGCAGATATTTAAAAAAAACACACTGGTGAATGCAGTTACTCATTTATTTAAAAAAATATAACATGTATTTTCAGATGAACTAGTGTAAGTACCTGACTTTGTCTTTATTTTAGTGTCTTGTATTCCACTGTACAGCACACAGACTGGGAAAGGAAGGAGAATTACTTGGTCCAATCAAATGTCCAGCATGTTCACATGTAGCGCTGCCACCTCAGGAGCCGCTGGGTATATTGGGACCCCTGTTCACTTCTGAGCCCTGGGTGAGGCACGACCCCTGTTGACACCACCGTAAAACTGTAACTGAATGTCACCTGGAGTATCACATGAAGGATAAACACGTCACCTTTGATAGAAAAATGTTTAGTTTATGTAAGATTTAAATTGGCAGTAATCGTAGCGCAAAATCAACGTCAGATTGTACACAAAGAGAGTCACAGATAGCAAAGCAAGCAATAAGCCATATAACAATGCCACTTTTAAATAGACCCAATTTGTCCTGAAAGACTCAGGGGTTAGCCTACGAAGAGAATTTTCCCCAAATGAGCATAAGGAAGAGAGCAAGGAATATTAGGCTAGCCCACTTGTTGGCTCCCAGTAACCAGAGCCAGGGCTTAACTCGATGAGGGTTTTGGTAAGAAAATGTCCCTATCACACAATATGGGAAAAACTCTTCTGCCGGCTTGTTAGAGCTCTTTACATTGGTGCGCACAATGGAGGTGTGGTCCCTTTTAATGTGAAATGAAATTCCCTAGAGATGGTAACACAGCAGATTTCCTCTTTAATGAAGGCAACAAGCTGAGAATTTACTTCAGATGATGTCAGGAAGTTCTAAAGGTTGTTCAAACAAAAGACAGGTAAAGGCAGAATTTAGCAGTAAGGTGTCCCTTAAAGTGTAGAACTTGACTTGTGGAACTTGTGGCTTCCTTGGATGGAATAAGCCTGAGATAATATACATTCACAGTTTCTGCCTCCTCAGGCAACAGAAGGCATTATGAATGACATCCTGCATTCAGTACCTCAATGGATGGTGAGTGCAGATAGGCCACAGCAATGACTGGGCTACAGAGCTAGGCTGCAGAGCCTGTGTCTCTATGTGGCAGTATGTGATGTGAGAATCTTGAAGTCAAATAACTGGCTATAACAACAAATGAGTTTGTAGCGTGTGGTATGGGATAAGAACCCTCTCGTCTAGTCCTTTATGGTAGTGGTGTGAAATGATGGCCTTGCTGCTGGGGGGGCCCCCTTTCTCAATATCCTCCAGAAGATGTAGTGGTGCTGATGGCGATGACTGATCTGTCTGTCTGCTATGGACTATCCTGCCTCTCAGTATGATCAGTGATCTGGGAATCCTCTTCTTTGTTCTCTGGCTCTGTCCGTTTCAGCTAGGGTTGCCACCTGTCCAGGACTCACCCGGACAGTTCGGGTTTTGAATCATGTGTCAGGGTTTCAGTCCACCTGAAGCCCGGACACATTATTCAGACAGGAATGTGGCTCAGAACAGGGCTTGACGGGAGGATGAGGGGGCAATATGTGCTCCGCATTACTATACTCTTTGGAGCACCCGAAAGGTGTCCGGGGTCTGTTACAATCTTATAGTGTATACTAAAACAAAAAAAGTTACTGTGTGCCGCTAAAGTGTTCAGGTTTGGCTTGAAGAAAATGTGGCAACCCTAGTTTCAGCCTGTGGTCTCCTTGATCAGCCTTACTCTCTCGCACGACCTGCCTCCTTCCCAGTCATCTCATCTTCTCACCTTCAGGTTCCTGGGCTTTTCTTTTTATAGGCTCCTGCCCCTTTTGCATTCTCACATGGGATTTGTAGTTCTCATCCAGTTTATCTGATTGAAGAAGTTGCGCTTGCAGCATACAAGTTCCAATATTCTTAGCATGGCTATAGTGATTTCTGTGCCCACTAAATTGCAAATCACCATCTTGTGGCCGTTTTATATTCTGCAATCAGTAACAATGCAGAGTGTTGCACACGTATTGACAGAATGAGAGAGCCCAAATTTGTTGCTAATCCTTCACTGTCCAATCACAGTCTAGAGGCGGGGAAGTGTCCCAGCTGTGTTGCTCAACAGCAGTAGAGAAAATAGAAATCAGGTAAAACTGTGCCCGTAAACACTATATTACCAAAAGTATTGGGGCGCCTGCCTTTATACGCACATTACCTTTAATGGCATTCCAGTGTTAGTCCATAGGGTTCAATATTGATCTGGCCTACTTGCAGCTATAACAGATTCAACTCTTCTGGGAAGGTCATCCACAAGGTTTAGGAGTGTCTATGGGAATGTTTGACCATTCTTCCAGAATTGCATTTGTGAGGTCAGGCACTGATGTGGACGAGAAGGCCTGGCTTGCAGTCTCCACTCTAATTCATCCCAAAGGTGTTCTATCGGGTTAAGGTAAGGACTCTGTGTAGGCCAGTCAAGTTCCTCCACCCCAAGCTCGCTCATCCATGTCCTATGGACCTAGCTTTGTGCACTGATCCAAATTATTTGGTGGAGGGGAGATTATGGTGTGGGGTTGTTCTTGAGGGGTTGGCCTTGGCCCCTTAGTTCCAATCAAGCACGCACGCGGAAGCAAGAGTCGGGCGGGGAGGCGCCAAGTGGTGGACCGCCCGGCGCACAGCAACCCACCCGCCCACAGCGTCCGCGAGCGTGGTTGACCCAGCCGGTACAGCATCACAAGGACGCCGAGCAGATAGCATGGGTGACGTGGCGCAGATGCGGAGTGGTGATGAACCCGCTCCCCCGGGCAACATACGGTGCACGGAGGTGGAGGGAGCCACCAGTGCGCATCGCAGCTCCCGGACCGACAGGATCCAAGACACGCCCAAAGGCCCCAACAGCTCACACCACTGAGGTGCAAGAGCAGCAACAGATAGCAGTGGAAAGGATAGTTTATATACATATAACTCCAGTAAAGACATTGGCAATGTGAACGGTTACACTAGGGGAGGTACCATAGGCCAATAACGGGCAGCACTGTGTATAGGATTTGAAGAATATAGACCCTGAGTGTGCTTCCATCCCTATTGAATATAAAGAGAAAAAGGAAAAAAATGGGGGAAAAAAATTGGGACTTTAAATGAAGAAACTCGGTACATGATAATACACTTGCATTCAGGGTGTAACATGTAAAGAAAGCAACAGTTTGCATCCAACAGATCCTATGTAGTTCTGGCACAGCTGCACACAGATGACATTAGGAAGAGGTACTGGCAGCCAGCAAAGTTGACAGTCTTCATCTCTGGGTGGTTCTGGTTCTTGGCCTGAAATAAATTAGGTGTCACAACTTACCCCAATGATTTAAGGGGCTATTCTCCCACTGGGAGGCATTATCCCACTGGCACCAATGCATTGCCAACTGTTATCATACTGGGGGGCCTTTATTTCGCTGACTTCAATGAATTTGACATGATTTTTCTACTGAGGCCTCTTGTACTGACAACAATGACAAGGTTTATTTTTACAACCCCTGAGACCATCAATACAACAGATTTTTGCACTTACTCACTAGCATTGGAAGGCACACTGTTATATGCTTCTGACCACCGCACTACCTACACAACACTGTACATGTATACTCATAGGGGGGAATTCATCAAAACTGGAACAGACAGAATCTGGGGCAATTCTGCATGGCAACCAATCAGCTTCTATCTTCAACTTGTTTAGTTAAGCTATCCCAATAGCTTAAGCCCAATCCCAACCCCTGAAAAACAACCCCACACCATAATCCCCCCTCCACCAAATGATTTAGACCAGTGCACAAAGCAAGGTCCATAAAGACATGGATGAGCAAGTTTGGAGCTGAGGAACTTGACTGGCCTGCACAGAGTCCTAACCTCTTTTGGGATGAATTAGAGTGGAGACTGCGAGCCAGGCTTTCTCATCCACTTCAGTGCCTGACCTCACAAATGCGCTTCTGGAAGAATGGTCAAATTTTCCCATAGACAGACTCCTAAACCCTGTGGACAGCCTTCCCAGAAGAGTTGAAGCTGTTACAGCTGCAAAGGAGGGCCATCTATGCAGCCTCACCAGTGCCCAACAATGCAGCCTGACCAGTGCCCAGCAATGCAGCCTCATCAGTGCCTAGCTATGCAGCCTCACCAGTGCCCATCAGTGCAGCCTCACCAGTGCCAAGCAATGCAGCCTCACCAGTGCCCAGCAATGCAAACTCACCAGTGCCCATCTATGCAGCCTCACCAGTGCCCATCTATGCAGCCTCACCAGTGCCCATCCAATGCAGCCTCACCAGTGCCCATCTATGCATCCTCACCAGTACCCATCTATGCATCCTCACCAGTACCCATCTATGCAGCCTCACCAGTGCCCATCCAATGCAGCCTCACCAGTGCCCATCTATGCATCCTCACCAGTACCCATCTATGCAGCCTCACCAGTACCCATCTATGCAGCCTCAACAGTGCCCATCTATGCAGCCTCAACAGTGCCCATCTATGCAGCCTCAACAGTGCCCATCTATGCAGCCTCACCAGTGCCCATCTATGCAGCCTCACCAGTGCCCATCCAATGCAGCCTCACCAATGCCCATCTATGCAGCCTCACCAGTGCCTATCTATGCAGCCTCACCAGTTCCCATCTATGCAGCCTCCCCTGTGTCCATCAATGCAGCCGATCAGTGCCCATCAATGCAGCCTCACCAGTGCCTATGTATGCAGCCTCACCAGTGCCCATCAGTGCAGCCTGACCAGTGCCCATCAATGCAGCTCCACCAGTGCCCATCAATGCAGCCACACCAGTGCACATCAGTGCAGCCTCACCAGTGCCCATCTATGCAGCCTCACCAGTGCCCATCAGCTCAGCCTCACCAGTGTCCATCAGCTCAGCCTCACCAGTGCCCAGCAATTAAACCTCACCAGTGCCCATCTATGCAGCCTCACCAGTGCTCATTGATGCAGCATTGCCAGTGCCCATTGATGCAGCCTCACCAGTACCCATCAGCTCAGCCTCACCAGTGCTTATCAATGTAGCCTGACCAATGCCCAGCAATGCAGCCTCACCAGTGCCCATTAATGCAGCCTGACCAGTGCCCATCTAGGTAGCCTCACCAGTGCCCATCTAAGCAGCCTCACCAGTGCCCATCAATGCAGCCTCACCAGTGCCCATTAATGCAGCATCACCAGTGCTCATCTATACAGCTTCACCAGTGTCCATCTATGCAGCCTCACTATTGCCCATCCAATGCAGCCTCCCCAGTGCCCATCTATGCATGCTTACTCACTAGCATTGGAAGGCACACTGCTATATGCTTCTGACCACTGTACTATCTACACTACAATGTACATGTATACTCATAGGGGGGAATTCATCAAAACTGGAGCAGACAGAATCTGGGGCAATTCTGCATGGCAACCAATCATCTTCTATCTTCAACTTGTTTAGTTAAGCTATGCCAATAGCTTAAGCCCAACCCCAACCCCTGAAAAACAACCCCACACCATAATACCCCCTCCACCAAATGATTTGGACCAGTGTACAAAGCAAGGTTCATAAAGACATGGATGAGCAAGTTTGGAGTTGAGGAACTAGACTGGCCTGCACAGAGTCCTGACCTCAACCCAGAAGAACACGTTTGGGATGAATTAGAGTGGAGACTGCGAGCCAGGCCATCTCGTCCACATCAGTGCCTGACCTCACAAATTAGCTTCTGGAAGAATGGTCAAGCATTCCCATAGACACGCCTAAACATTGTGGACAGCCTTCCCAGAAGAGTTGAAGCTGTTACAGCTGCAAAGGATGGGCAATCTTTGCAGCCTGACCAGTGCCCATCAATGCAGTCTGACCAGTGCCCACCAATGCAGCCTCACCAGTACCCACCAATGCAGCCTCACCAGTGCCCAGCAATGCAAACTCATCAGTGCCCATCCATGCAGCCTCACTAGTGTCCATCTATGCAGCCTCACCAGTGCCCATCCAATGCAACCTCGCCAGTGCCCATCTATGCAGCTTCACCAGTGGAAATAGGAGGATGTGTGACAGCGCAATAAGAACTGTGAACAGGGGTCAGAATAGAAAAAACAGCTGTGAAGAACTGAACACAGCTAAGAACCAAGTTTGTTTAAAAATATATGTTTTAAAACATCCGTGAGAAACAGCATTCAAAATTCAAACAGATAATGATAAATTGAATGGGATAAATGAACCTATATATATAAAAATAAATGAACCAGTGATCATGATGATCAGCAAATAATTATCAATTAAAAAACATCAATTAAGAAACTGCTGAATGATAGTCCATATGAAGTGACAAAGTCCTTGGTAAGTGCGATGGAGGACTGTCCTGCAGAGGGCTGCACCTATTTGAAGTGAACCAAACTTCTGTGTGGCGAAGAGGGAAAAGAAAACAGGTGCACCTCTAAGAGTGACAGTATAACAAATCAGGTTTATTGAGAGACATTAAAACTACTCACAAAAGTGGTAGGTGACTGCACATTGCAGTGTAAGCCACTGCTTGCTTCTTTTGTGGATGTCCTGCTGGGCTGGAGTGATCAAGCGTCCGGTGGTCGGCTGTACTGTGGGTGGAGGGTCCGTCAGTGGGTCCCGAGGATTCCTCCTCTGTCGTCAGCTGTCTGTAGCTGTTACTTCCGGCTTCAGCAGGATGGGTGTCCACGGCAACGGCAACGCGTTTGCGCGGCTCCGCCCCTTCCTCAGGCCGTAAATGCTCCATGGAGGAGCAGAGCACATTTATGGGCAAAAGAGAGGGAGGGGCGCCACGGGTCTGTGCGCCTCCCTTGTTATCGCTTATAACCCTGTATTGTGCCGGTTGTGCGGTGGTGGACAGTTGATTGTGCGCAATTAAAGATTTTGAGAACACATGATATGTATGGTATAGCCAGAAATTATTTCTATTAAGTGTCCATGGGGGGGGGGGGGGGAAGGTTGGATGGGATGGACAAGGGATTCTGTATGTTATGTTATGCGACCTTGAATGGAATTGTGTAAGATGGTTATGGATGTGTTATACAGATAACACATACATATGTATATATATATTTATACAACCACGTACATATATATACACATACATGTACATACATTCACAAATGGGAATAATAATAAACAAAAATAAAATATAATATTAATAAATATATAGAAATAGTAAATATATAAAATTGAATATACATTGGACACATCTGTATGTCAAGTACAATAAGATATATAAGATATCTAATATTTGTGAATTATGCTAAGAAGTTCTATAGCTGGGAATGGAGAAGAGTGGGACTAAGATAAATCTATGGAAGTCCATCAAGGAATGTGTTGGTGAAAAATAGGAAAAATCCATATACATAATCCAGATTTAAGTCCAGTGTACATGCACATGGGGGAGGCCCCTCAAAGGAGGTCCCTCTGGGTGATATATAAGAATACACATGTATATATGTATATATATCGGAATGGGGAAATGTTGAATGTTAGATGTATGCGTATAGATAAAATAAAATATATAAAATATATATATTGTAAAAAATATGTATGTATGACCAGTGCTCATCAATGCAGCCTGACCAGTGCCCATCTATGCAGCCTCACCAGTGTTTATCTTTGCAGTCTCACCAGTGCCCATCTTTTCAGCCTCACCAATGCCCATCTATGCAGCCTCACCAGTGCCCATTCAATGCAGCCTCACAAGCGTCCATCTATGCAGCCTCACCACTGCCTATCCAATGCAGCCTCACCAGTGCCATCTATGCAGCCTCCCCAGTGCCCATCTATGCAGTCTCACCAATGCCCATCAATGCAGCCTCACCAGTGCCCATCTATGCAGCCTCACCAGTGCCCATCAGTGCAGCCTGACCAGTGCCCATCAATGCAGCCTCACCAGTGCCCATCAATGCAGCCTCACCAGTGCACATCAGTGCAGCCTCACCAGTTCCCATCTATGCAGCCTCACCAGTGCCCATCTATGCAGCCTCACCAGTGCCCAGCAATTAAAACTCACCAGTGCCCATCTATGCAGCCTGACCAGTTCCCATCAATGCAGCCTGACCAATGCCCAGCAATGCAGCCTCACCAGTGCCCATTAATGCAGCCTGATCAGTGCCCATCAATGCAGCCTCACCAGTGCCCATCAATGCAGCATCACCAGTGCCCAGCAATGCAACCTCACCATTGCCCAGCAATGCAAACTCACCAGTGCCCATCTATGCAGCTTCACTATTGCCCATCCAATGCAGCCTCCCCAGTGCCCATCTATGCAGCCTCACCAGTGCCTATCCAATGCAGCCTCACAAGTGCCCATTAATGCAGCCCCACCAGTGCCCATCTATGCAGCCTCACCAGTGCCCATCTATGCAGCCTGACCAGTGTTCATCAATGCAGCCTAACCAGTGCCCATCAGTGCAGCCTCACCAGTGCCCATCTAGGCAGCCTCACCAGTGCCCATCTAAGCAGCCTCACCAGTGCCCATCTATGCAGCCTCAACAGTGCCCATCAGCTCAGCCTCACCAGTGCCCATCAATGCAGCCTCACCTGTGATCATCTAAGAATGCTATGAAGTCAGGGGACTTCCATTCTACCAAAGAGTCTGCCAAATTGCCACAGAGAGTAATGAGTTTGACGAAAGTGGGGAGGTATGCTAGCAACCTTTGCTTTAAAGATCCATGACCATATTGACAGCCATTTTCTATATTTCAGCAATGTAATTATGAACTTGCGGATCTGCCCAGGGTAGGTTACGGGCCTCCCGTCTGTCATTAAATTACCTGTTTTCCACGGGCCTTGGAGTCCTATGTGTGATGTCACTTAGAACTGCAATGAGCTTTACTGCACAAGTCTTATCATTTTAGTATGACTGTGTTGGACAGCGATAGCCGTTGTTTCATCATTAGTCACCAGCACCACCATCTTGGCCCCATGGTTCTTCCTAAGGTTAGCTACAGCTCTGTTAAGTGTCCTATTTAATTGTTCAACTGCTTTTATATATCTAAGGTCATTAAATATCCCCTACAGTTTGATATAATGTTAACAGAACTGAAAACACATTACATATAAAATTTTGAATGTGAGACAGTTGACATAATGTATAGGACTTACTGTAATTTGATAGTTTTCAAAATCCTTAGCTGTCTGTAGTATGTCTTGTTTATTCATTTACCCCAGGCATGGAACACACCTTGGGCGTAGCATGCAGTCTTTGAAAGTCTTCATAGAATAAGGTGACCAGACGTCCCCGTTTTCCGGGGACAGTCCCCGTTTTGGGCACGCCATCCCCGGATTCATGGCGTCCCCGGATCTGTCCCCGGATTGCCGGCAGGGGCCGGGTCAGGATATGTAATACAGTTGACAGAGTGTAAGTTTTAAAATATACATTACACAAAAGTCAAGACAATTGTAATATAGTTTGACATCCCCTATAAATTACTGGAATCTATATATTTTCGTCAACTTGTTAATTTATCCTGTGAATTGTCTCGACATCGATTGGAATCCTTCTTGGTACCCCGGTTCTACCACCACGACCACTGATTACTACTTTGTTGCCGATAGCGACAGGTTGTGTCAGTATGATTTTACTATTCTGAACACGTCATTTCGAGTAACGTCAAGATTCACTGTAGTGTGTATCCTGAGGTTCCGGGCACCT
>BLSH010081288.1:241459-253086 GCA_018402905.1 Glandirana rugosa
GTCATAGATCCATAGTCACGGAATAGCCGCAATTCGTCCACCCCTTAATGTGACGCGAATATTTCAAATCGCCTACTACCGTATGTTACTTTGTCCTTTACATTGCCCCTCGTGAGATATGAGGCGTCCCAATCAAAAAACTGGTTTCCCCACTATAGGAGGGTTTTAGGGGACTAGAAGCCTGTCCAGGTGGTTTACACCTCCTTCCATGGAACAACTCTTGTGGGAGAGGTCGTGGATGGCAGTCATCAGCCCTTGTAAACCCGGTTGGATCGGCCCCAGGATATGGTGGATCTATTTTTAAACTTCTAAGAACCCACGCTCTCCTCTGCCTCCTCCTCACCCATTTTCATTAGTAAGCGACCTAGACCCCACCTCTTTTGAGATAGGGGTCAAGGGCAAGGGTAAGGGATTATATTATGCCCCATGGGTAGCTGACACTCGGGTCGTGGTTGGACATGTAGACCCTGTTTTCTACAAACCCCAGACCGTCTAAGAGCGTCTCCCCCACCCCAGATCCAGCGAATGATTACTTTTACCCACTCCTCCTCCGTCTCCTCTCGCACCCAAGAATCTTCAAATTTTTATCTAGGTGGTATAGGACCCCGGCTAGGTTGGCCCAAATGTTCCCGACTACTGACGGTAGGTGCTGGAGAGGGTGTTCTCAACAAGGTACCTTCCTCCACATTTGGTGGACCTGTCCGAAGATCAGGGGATTTTGGGAGGATATCACCCCTTTGGTCAAAAAACTAACCCTGCGGAGTATAGAGTGCTCCCCGTTACATTTCCTGTTTCATTGTATGCCATCATCCGCTAAACTTTATAAGCGCAGTGTAATTCCCCACCTGCTTAACGCCGATAAGGCACTGATACCTAGATACTGGAAGCAGTCCAGGTGTCCGACTCTCCAGGATTGGAAAAGGGAAGTGGACTCTATTATGGAGGCAGAAAGATGGATTCTTCAGGCTAAAGATAAACATGATAGATTTCGAGATATCTGGTCAGGGTGGATGTATTATGCGCAGGAGATCCCCTTGATTGACTGACTAGGACTTGATATGCAGCACTGAACTGATGACACGACCGCATCTCTCCTAGAACCTCCTGGCTCTAGCCCCCCCCATAGATCATACCCCACATTCACTGATAACCAAATTTGTGATTTCCTGGTGATGTTACTCCACTTTACCCTTGTTCCTATGTATTTTTGTACTCCCTTTTTTTTTTGTTTTTTTCTTCTTTTCCCTATCCCTCTTTATTCTTTCTGACATGTTTATGTATAGGTGACAGAGTGGTCGGAGGCAGTCGGGTTGGTTGACCCTTGCACCGCACATCCTGTCTTTTGGTGCTTCCTTATATATCTGTGGAGCTACAGGTTCTTACATTGCACTTGAGAACAGCTTGACTCCCACTCTTTCAGATGGGGGGGCACCCTCGTGTCCCCCTACACCACTCTGTGGTGCCCAAAATGCTGATGGCGCTGCGGTGATGGGGGGGCGCGGGGGGGCCCCTTGCGGACTGGGATTGTTGCCCTCTGACCCCTCTGGTTGGGTGATGCACCTTCTCGGGAGGGATCCTCCTGTGAGGATATGTTAGTTTTATATGATTATTGCATTGTGCAACTGTATCTCCTTTTATCTGTATTGTTCATTGATTGCCTTGAGTACCTTTTGCTCTATTTTCTGTATTTACACTGCTATTTTATGTACTGTAAAACCTTTGAATAAACTACGATTATATAAAAAAAAAGAAATGATAAGGACCCACTTATATCTATGTGTGTGCATTATCATGGGATCTGCAATGTACATTAAGTGTGTATGGGTTCTAAAAAAAAAAAACAGTAACAAACGGGCATTTGTAGTAACCTAAAACTACAATTTTGAATTGTCAGTCTGTAGGTCTACTACCACCTGCAACTAATAGCAGACACTCACAAATCATATAAAACATAAACTTTTTTAAATGTATTAACAGTTTTACCTTCCTCCATTAGTCTAAATAGAGGATCAAATATTGGTCCTGAGCTCAAATGGGAGCCTACATGGAGGCCTTTCCGCCTAATGCTGATTTCTGCTCTGACAGGGAGAGAATACAGGAGATGTGAACTCCCCAAATAGAGCAGACAAATATGATCCTTTTTTTACATTAAAGTGTGTAATTAGAATGGCCATACAAGGCAAAAACCAAAACACGTTTAGTCAATCATGCTCTAGGTGAGTGGAGACAAGGAGAAAAAGAGGAATAAAAAGCCATGAGAGACGTCCTTCTGAGTAGTGTTCAGTTGTACATATATGGAAAGTATTACAAAAAAATAGTAAGAGTATACTCACATTGATAAGGTTGCTGGATACCCATCCTAGGGTCAAGCAACTTATGTTAGCACATGTGGAAAATATGACTGTCTCTACACAAAGTGTACAGTAAGTGGTTGTACTCGTTGGGGTGTTACAGACATTCTTTCACTGGCTGGGCTGTGATCAAATCCAGTGAACAATGGCAAAGAGGATGAGGCCCCAAAATGGAACCAACGTGTGGCCAGCAGAGGCACCTATTAAATAAAAAAGGTACTTTCAAGTGAATTTTTCAGGAAGGTTGGTATTTATTGATTGTAAAAACAAGTTTAAACACAAGTTTTAACTTGTTCTTATGCTCAATAAATACTGACCTTCCTGAAGAATCCACTTGGAAGCATCTCTTTATTTAATAAGCATCTCTGCTGACCACACATTGGTTCCATTTTGGGGCCTCATCCTCAAAACCAAAACATTGGCATTTCTAATTCAACTTGATAATAATCAGGCTGTTTAGGGTTTCCCTGGATGGCCATATCTGACTGTCCAAAGTACTGACTATAGGAAAGATTTTTTTACTTTCTGTGAAGAATGACAGCATTAGGGAACAACAGAATTGGCATATTTTAGCTACTGGCATCAGCCAAGCCATGGTGTTCTGTTGATAAACTTGAATGTGGGCAGATGTCCCACCACCTGTTGTTCTCCATTTCCATGGAAAGCCTCATTTCTCACAGTTGTAAACAAATCTAGGAACTGAATTATAGGATTCTCATCTCTATTGAAGAGGTTCAGTCAGTGCAGAGTGTATGTATTTCTTATCTTGTGTCTTATCTTTACATTGCTTTGAAAATGCAGTACAGCATGTTCTTTTTAGAAGTCATTCACATTGACATTTATGAATAGGTAGTTTCATACATAAAAATAAATTACTTACTAGGTATTTAGATAAAAGAAAAGCTTTTACATGTTCTCATGTACTCATTTAGAGATGATAATATAGCACTTCTATGAAAGTTTGTTTTAATGTAAAATTTATAGGTATGCTGTACTTTTTTTTAGGCTTCATATACAAGAGCTAAGAGCAAAACTGGCTATATACTATGATATACAACTATTTTATAACGTTTGTTCGATTTTCTAATTGTTAGTAGGGTCAAATTGACTTCGCTTTCGACCACAATGATGAGACAATTCAGAGGAGCAGGATGGAAATTTTTTTTGAACCAACGAACGTGTATGTGGTTTTCGTTCAGGAAATTACACTTATTCCAAAATTGAATGTTAAAAGCATATGAAAATTTGAAGTACTTTTGAACAACATTCATTCAATAATCAAATGCACAAAGAATTTTCATACGAATATTTGTCCAAACATTTGCTTGCCATCTGCAGACTCTTTTTTGTTTTATTGCTTTCTTTAACCTGTTGAGAAGGTTTCTTTTCACTTCCTCTGAGGTTAGTAGAACAAAAAGTAAAGCAAAATGGTGTCACTACAAACACCCCTACAATCCACCACTGCCCCTTCCTAGGCTACAATGCCAACTTGTATACTAAGGACCTGCCCAGCGCCACAAGCTGTACAATAACATTAAAGTTCGCAGTCTTGACCCACATTTTCCTGGCTGCTGGTGGGGTAGGGCGGTCCCGCACCTTGGGACACAGAAAGCCCCCACCAGGGGTGTCACTTGGTGGCAGGGTCTTAGCCCCCCCCCCCCCCCCGCTCAAGGCTGTAGAGTTGCCTGCTAAACATAACAGTGGGTTGCTTCACTTTCACTCCCACTGCCTCATACTGGTATGCGACCCGCAATCAATATCAGATTGGGTCAGGACAACACATCTGCCCCCATCAGTAGGTTTAATTGTAACTGCTGACCTCTATAACAAGAATAACATGTACGTTTTAATTGTATGCCCTGTGAGATGTATACTTTACTGACTTATATCATTTGTATACCTTGCTTGCTAAACCAATAACATTTTGCAATTGCAAAAAAAAAAAAGCAAAAGAGCCTCACTGGGTATGCAGATAAAAATTGTTTAAGACAAGAAAATACAATGGACCTTCCTATCTATTTACTAATGCTAGCAGCATAATGATTAAATGTAGTCATTGTTGATTGAGAGAGTGAAGTTCCGCTTTAAGTGTAATGGTCCTAAAGCTGGCCATAGAAAAGGAGATCTTCCCATTCAGTTAAAACATTGTGTGGATTGGATAATGAAGGAGCAGCAGGGCAATGATGAGTCTGCTCCTTCTGCTCTCTCCTGCTATCATGTTCTGCTCATGTGAATGTACCAAACTTCCATGTGCTCTTACTTTGCTTAGCAGGGAATTACAGGAAACTGATAACAACACAGATTCAGGTACTTACACTAACTGCATTTAAATACATTCATTGATTTTTTTTAATTCCTAACTACATTACTTTTTATTTATGCCTGACATTGCTCTATACCAGTGCATATGAATACATATGAACAGTGAAAACTCCCCCATTTCTCAAGTTTCCCTGCCAACTCTTCCAGATAAAGCTAATTCCTATAGAATTGCATTCTGTTTATACCACACTGCCAAATGCAGTCATTTTACAATTGCACATTCTGTTCTGCATTGTGTGATCAGGTATCAGAGATGGAATTCACTCTCATTCTCAAGGCAATTATTATCACATGAATTTTGAAATAGTCAGACATGCACCATGCTTGACATAGTGTATATAGTAGCCATTTGTGTCAAAATGACAAATCCAAGCATGCACAGTCAGCCAGAAACATGCACTGATTTTGAAGCATGCCAAAACTCTAATGAGATAGGCTGCAAGAGCCTCTTCAGCTAATGTGTGCATGCGAAGGACATTAAAGCTTTTGGATTCATTCTGTGCATGATATTTGACATTGGCATCCATTAGGCCTCGTGCACACAGGACATTTTTTGATGTTTTTACAGCTGTTGTTTTCAGCTGCAGACGTTTTTTTCTACAGTCAATAAACCCTCCATCATGTTCTCCTATGTGTTCATGCACACACAGGCTGTTATCAGCTGTTTTTAGAAGTGATATTTTTGAGCTGTAAAAAAAACCCAAGACCAGAGGGTTCTGAGAGACGTTTTTCAGCTGTAAAAACACTCTAGCGCCCAAAAACGCTCAATAACGCTCATTATTACTCAATAACGCTGCCGCAAAAATGCTCAAAAAAATCACTGATAAGCTACTGACGTTTTTAGGACTTTTTTTTAACATCCTGTGTGCATTAAGCCTTTCTACGGTCAACAAACCCTCCATCATGTTATCCTATTTTTAGCAGTGATGTTTTGAGCTGTAAAAAAAAACCCAAGACCAGAGGGTCCTGAGGGACTTTTTTCAGCTGCAAAAACATTCAAATGCCCAAAAACGCCCAAAAACGCTCAAAAACGTTGATCCCCAAAGTTTTTGGATGTTTTAGATCAATTGAAAAAACAAAACAAAACACTGGCCCTTTAAAAACACAAACAAATGTGCAAAAACACCAGTAATATAATGCTGAAAGATTCACTGACAAGCTTCTGACGTTCTTTTGGACTTTTTTTAACCACTTCAGCCCCGGGAGGATTTCCCAGTTTAGGACCAGAGCACTTTTTGCGATTCGGCACTGCGTAGATTTAACTGACAATTGCGCGGTCGTGCGACGTTGTACCCAAACGAAATTTGGGTCCTTTTTTCCCACAAATAGAGCTTTCTTTTGGTGGTATTTGATCACCTATGCGTAATTTCTGATCACCGCTATAAACAAAAGAAGAGCGACAATTTTGCAAAAAAACCCAAATTTCTTACTTTTTGCTAAAATACAAATCCAAAAAATAAAAATATAAAAATACATTTTTTTTCATCAGTTTTGGCTGATTTATATTATTCCTCATATGTTTGGTAAAAAAAAATCGCAATCGCCGTTTATTGATTGGTTTGCGCAAAAGTTGCCACGTTTACGGATGATGAGAATTCATTTCTCCGGTGGCGCACGCGCGTTCACAATACTAGTTATCATGGCCGCCGTCAAGTGACAGCATTTCGCGATAAAGAGCCCCCTTGCCACCGCCACGCTGCGGCGGGCGGTCAGCAAGTGGTTAAAGTCCTGTGTGCATGAAGCCTTAGGCTTAAAGTCGATTCATGCAGCAAATGATAATGGGAATGCTAATGGCCTTTGTGAGTCAACAATTTATATTATCAAAGTTTCTAAGTGCATAAATACATCAAATGAAACAGGTGCATTTTATACCTGTAATGCTAGGGTGAAGCACTATTACTAAATACTTATCTTCAGCTCACCAGTGACTATAATGCAAATGTCCTAAGTCAATTTACCTACAGTACAGTTACAGAAACATTCAATTCCAGGCGTGTTTGTTTGCTCAGAAATGGCCACCAGTCACTGGACACCGCTATATTTTAAAATAGAAAACATGTTTATTGCACATGACAATACGGGGAGGAGGGTGAGTTAAAAAATACACCAGATCTCGCACACCAAACTGGGCCTTAATCTTTTCTAGATCATTCTTAATCACTTCAATACTGGGCACTTTCACCCCCTTCCTGCCCAGGCCAATTTTCAGCTTTCAGCACTGTCGCATTTTGAATGACAATTGCGCGGCCTGCAATGCTGTACCTAAACTAAATTTTTATCATTTTTTTTAAGATTATTGGTATTTGGTATTTAATCACCACTGAGTTTTTTTTGATAAACAAATGAAAAAAGACTGAAAATTTAGAAAAAAAACAAAAATGTTTTTCTTAGTTTCCATTTACATTTTGTAAATAAGTCATTTTTCTCCTTCACTGATGTGCTCTAATGAGGCTGCAATGATAGACAAGGATAGGCTGTACTGATGGCACTGGTGGGCACTGATGAGTAGGCACTAGTATGCAGCACTGATGGCCACTGATAGGTGGCACAGATGGGTGGGCACTGACATGCAGCACTGATGGGCACTGATAGAAGGCACTGATGAGGAGGCACTAACAGGCATCACTGATGAACAATGAAAGGCAGCACTGGTGGGCACTGATTGACATCATTGGTGGGCATGGGTGGGCGCCACTAGTGGGCACAGGTGGGCATCACTGGTGGGCACGGGCAGGCATTGCTGATGGGACTGCGCTGATTATGAGTGTAGACCCCCCTGCCAGGAGAGCCGCTGTCAGTGGGAGTAGAGGAATGCTGATAACCGGCACTTCCTATTTACACTGTGATCAGTAGTAATTGGACACAGCTGATGACATGGTAAAGAGCCTATGTCATACCTATGTCTTTACCGTGATCTGAGATGCGGTGTGTCTGAGTGACATAATGCACCACCAATTGCCGAGCTACGTGCCCCTGGGGGCGCGCATGAGCGATTTGTTCTGAAGGACATCATATGTCGTTCAGTCAGAACAATGGAACCCCCGCCCAGCCATCATTTTGCTATAGGTCAGGCGGGAAGGTGGTAAAATGGTTGCCTTCAGTACACATACTGGGGATACCTTATTTCACGGGATACCGATATTACTGCTACACCGGTCAAGGCCCCTCCAGGCGGGCAGTGTGTGAGCTCAGAGCCCCCCAGTCTAGTCTCCCCCCCCTCCATCCCCATCCCCAGGTGGCGAAAAAGCCATCCAAGGAGCTTTGATCTCTCCCACTCTGCATGTGGAACTCTGGTGCATAGCCCTTACAGCAGGATCCCGGACCGAGTTGATCCATATCAGGGGAGATCATTGGATGAACGATCCCACATTAAGGACACACGGATCGAGTTGGAGGCGTCTGACCTTTGGATATATTTTGCTATATATCTACCACAATCTGGTAAGCGCTTACCCCTCATACCTTTGGAGGATTTTAATTTTCCTATTGATATTGATTTTGGATTCGTTATACTACCTGGTTATACATGTTGGTGCAGCATTGGACATTTACTACATAACTTCTTTGTACATTTCCCTATGGGGATTTTGGACGTTTAAAAAAACATTTTTTCTGGTGCTGTTTTCTTCTATTATGCGAAGTACACATACTGCGTTGGCTTGAATCTTGTAGAACTCTTGTTCCTTGGCAATTTAGGTTTCAAGGTAACAGGAAGATTCCTGTACATACTTTACACTCCTGTCTTTAGCAGCCAACACCTTCAGGGATTCCTTCCAGGAGGGGAGATTCTTGCTTCCATCCCTAGCTCAAGGCCTGGTAAGAGAGAGACAGACTTCAAGGATGACATCCTTATAAAGCAAAACTAAACAGGTAAGAGAAAGAAAGTGTCTCAGATATTTAACAGCTCTCCCAGTAGGCATCAGAAGGTCCCCTGGACTCACAGACTGCCCATCTTTCCAACACCCATAACACCTTTCTAGTACACTTCCCTAGAGCAAGCTTAATTAACAGGTTGCGGAGAATATACACTCTATGCTTATTCTAAGGCGGTATATGTAGCTGTATTAATGCACATGCAACAAAAACATTTGAGAACTGTCCATTATACATTTTTATTTGAACTAACATTACCATTTTTAAGACAAGGCTGTATTCCCTTCTTCTAAGGTACACACAGTACTTAGAAAAAAGGTGTATACTCTCAAAGCTTGTCCTGAAAATTTGAATGTTAATTCAAATAAAAAAAGTATTACAGGCAGTACTCAATTGTTCATGTTGAGGTACATATAGGCTGACTAAAGTCCACTTCTGGCTACCAGAAATTTAGAGAAATACTACAACCCAACACATGTGCTAACAGTAGGGGATTTGTGAAGGGGGCCCAGACAGTATAAACCAGGCATCCTCAAACTACGGCCCTCCAGCAGTTGCAGAACTACACATCCCATGAGGCATTGTAAAACTCTGACATTCACAGACATGACTAGGCATGATGGGATTTGTAGTTCCTGAACAACTGGAGGGCCATAGTTTGAGGACCCCTGGTATAAACTGACCTTACATGTTACTGCATTGTCTGATTTAATAAATTATCTTTCATTTGCTCATGTTACCTGATCTCTTTTTTTAGAATTACATAGATAGCATTGTGACCTTTCAGTCTCAGGGCTAAATTTATATTTACTTACCCCTAAACCAACTGTTCTGTACTGTTTCCCCTCCACACCAGTTGATTGGCAAGTTGTAGATCAAACATAACAGTGACAAAGAAAAAATTCAGCGCTAAATAGCAATACCAAAAGAAACACAGAACACATAAAGTATTATACTTGTGTGTCTTCTATTTCTGTTGTTTTTGTCCCCTAAAAATGACCTGTGTTGAATTGTGTATATTGTCCATATGAAGTTGAAAGTGTGGGATTATAGGAGGTGTCACCATCTCCGTTGTAATAACCCTGTGCTGTCATGTCCCAGCCCACCATTTTAAGGGTCATAATACATATCATACTGGAGCCATTATTCCTATGAGCAGTGTTTGTAATAGGGTTAATAACCACCTCTCTGCAGTCCTATATGGGAATTTCCTCTAGGGTCTCCCATATAGTTACTGTGACGAAGGTCAGAAATATTCAATCTTTTCAATATTTGTTTTGTTTTATAAAACTGGCAAATCTCTAATTCAGGTGCAATGTGTAACACAGTAAACATATCTGCATAATTAGTATCTTCACAGCATAGACAATTGCCTTCAGATGACCCCAAAGATAAAAGTCTAAGGGGGTCAGATCGGGAGACCTTGGGGGCCATTCAACTGGCCCACGACGACCAATCCACTTTCCAGGAAACTGTTCATCTAGGAATGCTTGGACCTGACACCCATAATGTGATGGTGCACCATCTTGCTGGAACTATGATGTCGGTGATAGGGAAAGAATGATGAGAAAGGGTAGATATTAAATAAAAAAAGTAGATATGGAATAATGCAAAGGAAATTTAATATCTGAAGCATCAAACTTAGTTGCAGCAATTTAAAAAAAAAAAGAGACAATCACATTTCGACCAGAGGCTACTTTAGAACAACTAATCCAATAGTTATTTCTCACTTCTTCAAAAATAGTGTTCTATGGTACAATTCAATTATTGAGCTTTACAAATATAGATCCCAGAGCGACCATTTATTATTGAAGATATGCAGATTATCACGAAGTGTGTGAAAGATACGTATAATAATAATAATAATAATAACACCTGTGACCATGAGAGATTAGATAACTGCCAATTACAAGCATTCATCCACTGGATAGTGCTGAAGAGAGTGTGTATCAATCCTATACATGAAACAGGCACATCTGGAATGGTAGAAAATATCAGACATATCAGTGGTGTAAGATTGATTGATTTTCCAACAATCTGAGATACTTTTATGGGGGCCTGGTGCCATATAGGTTTTAGGTGATTACAATGCCAGAAAATATGAATTAATGTTCCTAAATCTTCACAACCTCTGAAACATAGTGGAGAGACTGAGGGATAAAAAAATGGATCTTGGCGGGCGTCATATACCACCTGATGAGTAATTTTTGTGGGGGTTTCTTTAATGGAGATAGAGTGGATACATTTCCACAGATTATCTATCATGTTTTGCCAATCCATAGCAGTTAGTGAACAATTAAGATCTGATTCCCATTTTGTCATAGGTCTAGTCTTATCTGGTAGGTAGAGTTCATTTAAATACTTGTATATACGGGAAATTAAGTCTTTTTCTCTGGGCGAGTTGATACATATTTGTTCCAGTTGTGTAAAGGGAGGTAATAGAACTAAAGAGTAGAGTTGAGCGAACTTCTGGAAGTCCGGGTTCTGCTGGTTCGGCCGAACTTCGGGACAAAGTCCGGGTTCGGGTCCGGATAGAACCCGAACTTTGTCCCGGACCCCGAACCCCATTGAAATCAATGGGGACCCGGACTTTTAGGCACAAAAGTGGCTGTAAAAAAGTCCTGGAAAGTCCTAGAGGTCTGCAAAAGGAAGGAAATGGGGGTAAGGGTGGGACAAGTGCCCTACAAAGAAATGGGGACGATTTTCAGGCCCAGGGGTAACTAAAGTTACCCCAAGCCCCAGGCCCTGTTTCAAGCCCAAGATAGGCCTGGGCTTGGGCCTGAAACAGGGCTTCAAGCCGGCTTGGTCGTCTTGGGCCTGAAGGTCTTCAAGCGAGTTGAGATGAGAAATCAAGATAATGGAGGGAAATGTGTTGACCTTGTTTATACATAGTTGAGCGGGTCTCTTTTTCTGAATTAAAGGGCATATATGTTCATAAATTTACTTGAGATGGATGGTCTATTCTGATCTGGATACTGTTTTACCCTTAGTCTAGAATTAACAAGTGATTGACGATACCTAACCGTTTTGTACTATCTATTAGACACCTTTACATAGGTGAGATAGAGGTAATTTCTTTGG
>BLSH010081288.1:253180-283401 GCA_018402905.1 Glandirana rugosa
GACACACATTGTGAAATTGTTTTTGGCCCCGCTTGGGTATAGTGACAAGACGTTTGTAGACCTTTGACACAGTGAAATTGAGTTTGGCCCTGTTTGACTTCATGACAAGACGTTTGTAGACCTTTGACACACACAGTGAAATTGAGTTTGGCCCTGTTTGACTTCATGACAAGACGTTTGTAGACCTTTACAGTGATATGGGTTCGCCCCGGTTTTTGTTAAAGTGTTACACACAGTTTCCAGATGTTTGCAGAACAGTATTTCAGTTTGTCCCGGTTTGAGTTAAAGTGACACACACAGTTTCCAGGTGTTTGCAGAACAGTAGTTCAGTTTTTCCCGGTTTTACTTAAAGCGACACACACAGTTTCCAGATGTTTGCAGAACAGTAGTTCAGTTTGTCCCGGTTTTAGTTAAAGTGGTAGACACAGTTTCCAGATGTTTGCAGAACAGTAGTTCAGTTTGTCCCGGTTTTAGTTAAAGTGTTACACACATTTTCCAGATGTTTGCAGAACAGTAGTTCAGTTAGTCCCAGTTTTATTTAAAGTGACACACACAGTTTCCAGATGTTTGCAGAACAGTGATATGGGTTCTCCCGGCTTATTTATACTTTTTTGACACAGTTTGAATATGACTTTAGAACAGTTATATGGCTTCTACCGTTAATTAATATTTTTCAGACCCAGTTTGAAGATGGTCCACATTCACCTCCATTTTTGAATTTTTTATGTTTTTATTTTTTTTAAATATTTAAAGTTATTTCCCTGTCCCCATTTCTTTGTAGGGCACTTGTCCCACCCTTACCCCAATTTTCCTTCCTTTTGCAGACCTCTAGGACTTTACTGGACTTTTTTACAGCAATTTTCAGAACTTTTGGTAAAATTACCAGAACCCCGGACCCGGACGCGGACTTTTTTTGAAAAGTCCGGGTTCGGGTCCAGGTCCCGGACACCCTAAAGTTCGGTACAGACCCGAACTTTACAGTCCGGGTTCGCTCAACTCTAGTAATGTCCAAAAAAACCTTGACTGTTCCCAGGGAGGGGGAAGTGGTGGCTGGCTCCAGCTGGTGGTGAGGGGAACGCCGGTGGTGTCCGCCGCTTCCTGTGATCCAAATGGAGTAGCACAGCGTTACTTCCGGTGTAGCTCAAGGTTTCATCTGGGCAGCGAGAGGACAAGGTCTGGCGACACGTTGTTGGGGTCTACGCCCCTTCTTCAGGCTGTATATGTGCACTTCAGTGAGGATGGACATATTTATGGGCAAATCCACCAGTGACGTGCAACGATCGTCTCGTGGCGAACATACCGCCCCGTGACGAACGTACCATCACGTGACGAAAGAACTGCCACGAGAAGAACGTCCTGCTACAAGATGAACGAAATGCCACGAGGCGAGTGTGCCCACCCACTACACTGCTGGGAGGTTGATCTATTGGTAGCGTGCAACGAACGTCACGGGACGAACGTGCCCGCCTACCACAGATGTTGCCTATGATTGGCGGAAATATCGGACATTCTTCATAATAAAAAACAAAGATAAAAACATTACATAAATTTGTCAACGATTAGACACAAATATTACATAAAATTGTCAAAGATTATACAAAAACTTCAACTGGTTTAAAATTACCAAAATGTACTCCTGGGTATAGAGCAGGGATATGCAATTAGTGGACCTCCAGCTGTTGCAAAACTACAGGTCCCATCATGCCTCTACCTCTGGGTGTCATGCTTGTAGTTGTCAGAGTTTTGCTTTGCCTCATGAGATTTGTAGTTCTGCAACATCTGGAGGTCCGCTAATTGCATATCCCTGGTATAGAGTGTATGTGGTACATGGGGACCAATCCTGTCATTATTGTTAACCCCTGATATATTCTAGGCATGCTTTATGAAAGGTAACAGAAAGCTGTAAATGGGTATATAGCCACTCTAAGGGTGAGGTATGGGAGGAGTGGAGGTTGGAAGAAAGTTGTAAACTACAGGACTGTCGTTGAGGGAGGAGAGGTTTTAGGTAGAGGTAAGAAGGTTCCAAGGGGAGAATCAAATCACCATTAACATATAGGATATAGATGCAGAGGGGGTAAACCAGACATGCCCTGTTGTTATATAAAGGTGCAGACGAACTGGTATATGGCAGCAATCAGTGAAGTAGGGGCATGCTGTGTGAAGAGAATCTGTGGCTGGGCCATAGAGACATACCAAAACACCACCCAGCGAGAGGAGGTCCAGATGGTAAAAGCAATAGGCTTCCCGTTGGCATAAACGCTTATATCTCTCAGCTGGGGGGGGGGGGGGGGTGAAGGGTATAGCCTCAATGATCCATACCTTAAGGCCCTCTGTGGATTGTTGGTGGAACTGATAGAAGTGTCTGGGGACACTGTGTTTGTTACTGCCTCCTTCTATGAACCTCCGGTGTTCGCCAAACCTTTTTCTGAGTGATCTAATGGTTCTGCCCACGTAGTAGAGCCCTCAGGGGCAGGAGAGGCAATAAACCACATAGTCAGTGGAACAGTTGTAGAATTCGGAGATGTTATATGTCTTGCCCTTGATGGTGAAGTTTAACTGACCATGTGTGACGAATTTGCAAGTTAGGTAAAGAGCTGGTTGGGGCCGGTAGAATGAGCCTTTTTGAGCTTGCTCAGGGCTATCATGTTTTTTATGTTGCGAGTCCTTCTGTATGAGACTTTTGGTTTGGATGGGATGATGGATTTGAGGTGAGGGTCCTGCAGCAGAATGGGCCAATGTTTGGCGAGGACTTTCTCCATCTTTTTATATTTGACGTGGTATTGTGTTGTGAATCGCACTGGTTGCCTGGTAGATTCTGTGTCCATGAATGGTCCATTGAAGGGGGGAGAGAGGAGGTAGTGTACTGTGAATATGCGTCATGGATGAGCTCTGATGGGAAACCTTTCTCTGAGAATTTGTTGAATAAGAGCTGACTCTGTGATTGGTAGTCGGTATCTCTTGTGCAGTTTCTGCGGAGCCTGCAGAATTGGCCTTTAGGGATATTTGCGATCCAGCGTGGATGGTGGCAGCTCTGAAAGTGAAGATATGAGTTGCCCGCTGTGGGCTTCACATAATTTTTTGCCAGACGAAACCTTGAGCTACACTGGAAGTAACACTGTGCTACTCCGTTTGGATCACAGGAAGCGCCGGACACCACCGGCGTTCACCTCACCACCAGCTGGAGCCAGCCACCACTTCCCCTCCCTGGGAACAGTCGAGATTTTGTTTGGACATTACCATGCCACCAGTCACGCCTGTTTTCTTTTTTCCTGTCTAGTAGTTGATTCCACATCACTGCACCAATGTATCACTGCATTGCTACCAGTTACCTGGATAAAGCTTGCAGTGGCTGACACTGCCATGAGACTTTCATCTCCATGTTTGTGAGTATCTCTGACCATTGTTTTTTTAAAAAGACTTTATACAGTTTACACTTATAGGCACGCATGCCTTTTACCTTTTCTCTTGTTTAGAAGATGATTCTGCTTCTGACATGACGCAGCCCTAAAGTGAAAAAAAACCCAAGTTTCTTGGACTGTATAACAACAGCTGATGAGTATATTTTGTGTCATATACGTTTTATTGTATCCATTTGTATTTATTGTATACTCACTGATCCTTTATGGTTTATATTATGTTGTTTGCGCTTACAATGCCTTCTCATGCCAGAATCACCTATGAAGGAGGCTAGTGGAGGGATGGAAAGTACTAAATTAAATGTGTCTTTGTGTCTTGACCAAAGTTGGTATAGATGAGCTACAATATTATTACGGGGTTGGATTGTTCTAAGTCTAACATTCTTAGACCACAGTATGCCTTGTAGATAAAGAGGGAAGATGGATATTGATTTGAATGTGAGCCATGGGATACTAATGTTTGTTGCAAACCTGTGGGTAAGATGTGTAGATCTGGCCGCCAGATAGTAAAGCCAGATATTAGGGAGGCCTAGACCTCCAGATAGTTGTGATCTATGTAAAAGGGTGGTGCTGCATCTGGATTTCTTGCCAGACCATATAAACATATTCATTTCCTTTTGCATCTATTTTATGTTTTGGAACATTGATAAGTAGTGTACAGAAGTAGAAGAGTAGTTTTGGTAGTATAGTCATCTTAATTGCACATAATTTTCCAAGGAAAGGAATATGATAAGATGACCATGCTTTAAGAAGTTCTTTAATTTGGGAGAATAGTTGGGGGTAGTTGTACTGATATAACGAATTGTAATGTGGAGTGATGTGTACTCCTAAGAGGTGGATAACTCAGAAGGTATATTGATAGGTAAAATTGAACATTTGGATACATTTACCCCCAGCCCTGAGAGGTGATGGAATATATTAAGTTCTAGTAGCAGGTTGGGTAATGATATGAGCGGATCGGGTAGAAATAGGATGACATCATCCGCATATAAACTTAGTTTATATTCATTGGGGCTCTTAGTATAGCCTTTGATGTTATTGGTTTTCTAATTGCACAAGCAAGAGGTTCCATTGCAATGGCGAATAATAACAGAGATGAAGCACAGCCCTGCCTGGTACCTCTGCTGATGGGAAAAAATTCTCAGTTTCTACCTGGAATTTTAATTCTGGTTTGGGGGTGATGATACAATGCTTTGTAACCGTGTATAAATCTATCGGAGATACCAAATTTGGAAAGGACCAAGTCTAGGTAAGACCAGCTAACGCTGTCAAGGGCTTTATTTTTGTCAAGGCTAAGTAGACAAAGTGAGTGAGAGAATAAATTTGCATCTTGGATGACGTTAGTGACCAGTCTAATATTATCTGTTATTTGTCTATTGGGGATAAAGCCGGTTTGGTCAATATAAACCAAAGAGGTAATAACCTTTGCCAATCTGTCAGCAAGCATGTGGCCAAAGATTTTTAAATCATTGTTATGAACCGAGGTAGGATGGTAATTTTGGGGGAGAGTATGATCTTTATGAGGTTTAGGCAGTAGAGACATATTAGCATTGCATTGCATTAAGATCTTCAATTTGTTGGGGTGATAAAGTAGGGAGTTGGATGTTATTCACCCCCGCTATAGAAGAATCCGGTGGGGGGTGATGGAGGGTTAGAAAGGAGATCTTTATAAAATTTTAAGAAATTTTTTTGGACCTCAGCAGGGTGGGTGACCAGATTTCCATTGTTATCTCGAAACGTATAAATGTGTGGAGGTTTTAGAGATTGATTTAGTTTCCTTGCGAACATGGTTGAAGAGGAGTTCCCGTGTAGTAAAAATCTGGATTTTGAGAATCTAAGGTATTTCTCTGTGTCAGTAGATAACAGAGAATCAAGAGCTTGCCTTTTAATTCTTATTTGTTGAGAAAGGTCTGGAGATGTAGATAGACTGAGTTTATTATATAAAGAAATGTGTTCTCTCGTTAGAGTCTTGATTTCAGAGAGTCTGGCTTTGCTTTTTTTTGGCTGCTATATCAATTAAGTGTCCTCTAATGACCGCCTTATGTGCTGTCCATATTGTTGTTGGGGGATATCATCAATGTTATTTAGTATTAAATACTCTTCGATATGAGAGGTTAATTGCTGAATAACATGAGGGTCTGAAAGAAGAGAATCATGAATTCTCCATCTAAATGGAGTGGGAGGGAGACCAATGTGTGACGTGTCAAATGTTACTATGTGGTGATCAGACCAGGGGCATGGGTGAATGCCAGCTTTAAAAGAGTTGGCTAATAGAATGGGGGTGGTAAAGATATAGTTGAGCCTGGCATAACAATCATGTGGTGGTGAATAAAAGGTATAGGATTTGATGCCAATATTGTGTGTGTGCCAGGAATCTCTTAATTGAAAGTTGTTTAGTGCTTTGGACAAAGATTTACTAAATGCTCTAGAGGAAGGAGCTATTCTGCTTCTGTCCAGGTCTGGATGAGCTGCTAAGTTAAAATCTCCTCCTACTATTAGATGTGGGGAGTTGTATCTATCTAATACTTCAAAAAACGTCTTACAAAATGTGGACTACGCTTCATTAGGTGCATATAATGAAGCAATTGTTAAAAGGTGAACATCAATTGTCCCCTTAAGTATCAAGAAGTGGCTATTCACATCCTTATAGATATGTTGTATATCAAATATTACAGAGTTTTTTTTTTTTTTATAAAAATAGCAACTTCTCTAGATTTACTAGAGTGTGTGGTATAATGAAACTGGTTGTACGATTTATCCAAATATTGTGGGTGGTTGGATGAGGAGAAATGGGCCTCTTGTAGTAGGATGATGTCTGCACCTATGCTTTTGTAGTGGTGAAATGATTTTTGCGCTTGTACAGGGAGTTGAATCCTTGTATATTGGGGGTAATATCTTAAGACCCATTTGTAGATGTACTGAGTAAGCTTATAGAGTGTATCCCAATATTCCAGTGTTGGAAAAAAGCATAAGGACAATAAATCCATCCATTACAGCAACCCATGATAGGAGCTGAAAAAATACATCATTCTTATTTAGTTCAGAGATATAATGGAACAAACAAAATACTTTTGCAATATTCAAACCTTTAAAAGAAAAAGATATAATTAACTAGCATTTTCTTAAGGAGGTCACTCTTCAGTTTTCTTTTGGAAAAGATTAACTACTGCAGTAGTGCCATCCCAGCATTGAGGTAGGATAGGTTACATGCAAGGATACATCCACAGCTATGTTAATTTGCCTACAGAGAATTACTTTTAATACTATTATACCTTCTGTGTCCACAATAGGCACATGTATGATGCACTGACTATTAACAACAGTAATGTTAACCTGTTCAACTCTTTTATGCAATATTATTTTGGATCTGAGATCACTATTCTCTTTATAAGCACAGTAAACTAGTATTTTGAGAAAAAATAATCATAAAATAGAAAATAAACTGTTCTGAAACTGGATCATGGTTGTTTTCACATCCCAAAGTCAGATATTTAGCTTTTCATTTGTATGTTTCCATAATCCTGCATTCATAAATACATTCTGTAAATCTGAGCCAAAGAAAATCAGTCCCATTCTCATTATGTGGCTGTCATTGTCAGAATAATCCATCTATAGCACAATAGAGCATTGTATATGCTCATCCACTGGTTCCTTTATATGCTATAAACAGCTTGTAATATGCTCAGTGTAAAAAATATAGAAGCCCAACTTCCAGCAAAACTTTTCTTTTAGCTTTGGAATCTCTGTCAGGTTTTTATTGCTGTCTGTGGTCCTGTGAGTGCATAGGAAGTAATAAATATCTCCCTAGGTTCTTACATTTACCCATTCTAATAAAGAAAATGCTTTTAGCACTGTCCATGTTATCCATATAGAACTTTACATAAAGGCATTGTACACTGGTTAAGGCTGTTTTAACTAGGGATTTGTGTAGTTATATAACTTGTGCTGTTCGTCTTATCTTGTAATAATGTGCTTACATGTTGCTCTTGAAGTTTGTAGTGTCATGGCTGATCAATCCACCTATGCCCATGTATTATTTTACCTAGCTTGTTCCTGTTTGCTAAAGGGACAAGCAACTTCTTGTAATGGGCCATGCTGTAGCCAGTCCATGCCTCACCATTTCCTGTGTTGCATTACAAATTTGGTAGTGTCAATGTGATGGAACATATCCATTCTAGCATGGTGAGCTCTGTTAATTGCACTGCCTATTTGTATCTGTATCAGATCTAATTAATTTCTAGCTCTCACCTGAAGAGCACTAGACTGAGAGACCAGGGATTGTGGGATATGTAGTTTATTTACAGGAAGTGTCAATTCTTAGACTAAAGACCAAGATCATTCATTAACCTGTACATTGCCATACCTCATGTTCGAAAAAAAAAAAAAAACTGCTGGCATAGGAATGTGAAGATTTACTGTGTGCGTACAGGTCAACAAAAGACACCATGAAACTAAATAACCAATGCACATCTTATGCAGGTTAAAAACACAAGATTCAGTTAGAAATGTGTATAATGCCATTCATTTATTGTCCCAGTGACCTCATAGGAAGTAGAGGGAAATGGGGTTACAGACATTATTATAACTGGACAGAGGTCCTGTAAGAAATGTAATTGACCAATAAAATATGCATTTGTAGGAAATGTATGCCATTATCATATTTATATCTGATTATTATGATAGATGGACACAAGCACATACAGCATTATCTCAAGAACTGGCTTTAACAGTTTCCTTCATTGCCTCTTTTTGAGAGCTGATGAATAAGGTGGTGGCCAGTTACCAGACATTGCATCTTCATTTGTTCTAGGGCGAGGGAAGACTTAACAGACGTATACTTGCATCAGACACAGTGACTGCAAATAGCAACAAGAGATCTAATAACGTATAAATAATGAGAGTCATCACATTAAAGTGGACTTGAATTCTATCCAAATTATTGAGCCATTTGGACCAATCAGAGATTCATCAATAATAGCGAAGGAACAAGTATAAGAATAGCAGAAGATGGGACACTGGGAGAGACCTTGACTGAAGACCAGAGGAGGAGACCTTAACTGGAGGTCTGACTGAGGAGAGACCACATCTGACAGAGACATCTGAGGAGACACTTGGACAGGCTCAGAGAAGGGGGCCTGAGACAGGTACGCTATTGTTAATCCCCTGGGTGGGGTAATATTGCATAAAAAAGAAAAGTTAGACAGCAAAGACCACCTAAGGACCATAACTATGAGCCACTGGAGTATGATTATTAAAACAAAATTCAGCAAAGGTAATCTGGAAAAATGGTACAAACTTTATTAAGTACAAAAATAGTTCAATGAAAAACAGATTAAACGGAAAAATAAAAAATGAATGTGCTTGCTAGCTAATAAGGTTTCCAGTTTATGATGGCTTGAATATTGTCTTTGGTTTTATATGTTTTTATCCTCTGTGATGCAGAAGCTGTATTATTTTCTAGCAAGTGGTGTTGCTGTTAATGTACATCCTGTAATTTTTATGCAACTAGTGTATTGTTTTATATAATTGAAAACAATTGATTGACTCTGAGGTCCTAACTGGGGGGCTACCAGGGACCTTAATTGTAGTAGGGGGTACCACATCCCTAATTTAAACATAGAAACAGAAGGAGGTGGGCGGGACCCACTTCATTGACGTCACGGCCGGGACGTACTTGAAGTGGCGCCGACAGTCGAGCGCTGCACACGCTCGTGTCGGGACACGCCTGAAGGAAACAGAAGCAATCAACCGTAATAACCATATGCCGTGAGTATTTGGATCCACAGGGGACAGATGGATGGGGGTCATGGCTGTTTCAGCCTGTGCCTCATCCCCCTGCCCCTATACCTCATGTTGGCTCCCTATATGTTAGGGCTACTGCCCGGAATGGTTTAATAACTAAGCCTTATATTACATTATTTTATAGGGGATCCGGCATATCTATCAATCCACATACCGTGCACGCTAGTGATACAATCCATACAGTAGTATTCCTCCTTTTTATGGATCTAGATGGGATGCCCTCTATCTTGGGAATATACATCCAAAAAAATTACAATTTTCAGGTATAACTTTGAATAGACTAGGCAATGCTTGTTGGGTATGATTGGCCTTTACTCTATATGGTTATTTTACCTTTTCGTATCCCTCTGGGTGGACCCCTGCTGGGGAAGTTACATATTACAATGGCACTTTTCATTAAATTACTATTTGGTATTTGTATTTTAGAATACGGTTTGTGGACAGTACGTCCCCACATCTGTGGCTAGATAGTGGACACAAGGGCCAACAATTGTGGAGCTGGGGCACTTTCCGGTGCAGTGTAAACTGAGTGAGTCTTTATTACAGAATGGTTTGTAACATTTGAATGAATGCTATTGTATCATATTCAAACTGTGATTATCTGTATTACAGAGATTTTTTTGAAGACCTTATATCTATACCCCCTATCTTCTGAGGAAGCGTTGATGTATAGAACGCGAAACATGTAAAGATTGAGCCTCGCTGCATGACTGTGGGCACCTGCTATGTAACCATATGTTCTTTTTGTGTTTAAAGAAGGAAAATATATTATACATGTACCTTGGGGTTTATGTAATCCTTTTTGGTTATAGTAATTCCAGTATTACATGTACTATACAGGGAGACCACTGTGGGGTACTAGACTATTGGTCACTACCAGTAGCATATCATAGCGAGTCCGGCCCACTATCATGCAGAAACTCAAGGGGTTAGAAGCATTTCTGAAATTGATTTTATGAATATTTTAATGCGAATCAATAAAATTTGTACCATTTTATATACTATGTAGCTATGGTGGTTTCTTTACGGTACCAGAAAAGTCCCAAATAATTTCCCAAAATATCTTCTGTTTCTATATTGTTTTATATAATATTTCCTTGTCAGGCACCAATCTGTCCATGGTAATAATTCTTTATTTTTGTATAAACACTGCCCCCCCCCCCCTCCATTTTCTTACAGACCTATCCCTTCCCTAATCTGTTCAAAATGAAGAAAATATATATAGGCAAAAGAGGAGGGCTTCTGGTGATGGGCTTTAAGTGCAAAAACAATCTTGCATGTTTGTGTTGAGTTGAATGTCTTAAAATGTGTTAGGTGTTAGGCAGCGGCTTACATATACTAAAACTTCTTCAGGAATACTTTGGATAGAAACCACAGGAGCAAAAATGAAAAACTAAAGCCAAGGTAGGAGTCCAAATGTAAACTTAGCTAATAGGTATGAAATAGAGTATAGAGGGTGCCACCTTCTACAGGGTTTTACATTTATTATGTGAATGAGAGTTGGACTCTGGGAATAGTTGGTGCAGTGGATACATATTACAATATGTATAGGCAAGCTCCACTGCAATTGCTTGTAGCAGCCAAGATCCACCTGGCTTTGGCTGTTTGGAAGGGATCTAACCTTTTTAATAAAACTTCTATTTGGACTCCTATCTTTTTGGTGCTTCATTCTTGCATCTACACATGTGATGCAATATCATGGTGCTGTAAAGGAAAATTAAGACACTGCAGAAATAGTTTTTACTTTTTGAATTCATGCTGCCTTTGTCAAGTAATGCTTTTATTTCAATCATTGACCCTTCTGCAGGGAGCAACATGGAAGCTGCATAGTAGCTGGATGAAGTTTAAACACAGAGTGTGTCAGGACCCTACATGATGGTATCAAGCATGGCAGAACTCAGGTAGAACTTCTTACTATATTGAAAAGTAGCAGTAATAGAATTAGCTAAAATAGATCCTGTTCCTTTGCCTGCCTTTACAGAAACCTTAGTCAAACACAACTTTTTAACTTATAAACAACACAGTGATGCAATTTCAGGGAACACACACCCTGCCCTGGTCTGTTCTCCAAGAACGTATTATTTGCCCATGGAGAGCTACAATATTTATGCTTGCATGGCATAGAGAAGGGGTGTTCAGGCTGTCAATACCACACAGAATAACGGCTAAAGTATTGCATTTTTTAATTAAACTAGAAAAGTCACTAACTAATGTTGATTAAGTTTTGGGAATGTGTGCTATACCCCTTAGAAATAAAAAATAAAGGTACAATTTAAAGATTTAAGAGTTAAAGATATAAAGATATACATGTTTGCCTGCCAATTTGTCATATGTTACATATCATTGACTTCTTTTGACAGTCTAATATTACATTATCGCAAACTTTTTACACATTTTTAAACGCAATATATTTTATTGATTAACTTTTTAAAATCTGTTTAATAAAGACAAGTGTATACGAACTTGGCAGTAATTGGCAGTGATGCATATGAGCTACCTAATATTAGCGTTATATGACTACAATTATTCTTTCTCTAGTTATAGATGGTGATAGAAGTGTCAATTTAGTTGTTTACAAGATCATTTTGATACAAGCTTTATGATTATGATATATTGCTAAAATGCACTGAAATCCACATGTATTTTTTTTTTTAATAAAAGATTTTAAAAGGGTAATAACATGTATTATATTCAAAATGATGTAAAAAGACGCAATCATATAATATTGTTCTGCCAAATAAAGTCATTGGCTGGTTAATGATATAAAACCACTAACTAGTAGGAACTAGAGAAATTAACCCATAGAGAATACGTTAAAACCCTACCTTTGAACCAACATATATGAATCCTGCAGCATTTCATAAATGGATCAAATTAAGCTTAATACATATATCCAAACTACAGGCACCTTCAGGTATGAAACCATTCTGGTAAGGACGACTTGGATAACCTAGGGCATAATGTTCAAGATTTAACTCATAAAACCTGGTATGAAAACTCTTGTGCTATTAACCCCCATACACCAGGTATGATCTCCTTCCTTTAGTCCCAATCCATAGAAAATCTCTTCCCCCTTATACCTCAAAATGGGAGGAATACCTAGGTGGTATGGTAACTGGTATGGTAACTAGGACCTGATCCAGATCTCTCTGTGAAGGTAACAGCTTTGATTGCTTTAGAGGTTGCCAAGCAAAAGGTACCATTGCTCACATTTGGAGGAACTGCCTGGAGATAAGATGTTTTTGATTTAGTGTCAGTTAGCATACACTGTTATAGGTTTACATTTCAAAAGTGACCCATTATTGCTCTACCTAAACGGAAACTGCAGGGATGTTACCTGACCCAATTTAAATTACTTCAACATGTCTTTCAGCGACCAAGAGGATGATTATACACTCTTGGAAGATTCCAACACACCATTGACACAATTCACAAACTTGTTGTCACACACATTGTTGAAAAGCTTACAGCACAACACAATAACTCACAAATTCCAGAAAATCTAGAACCCGTGGATAGACCATTATCTTCCTTGTGCTTTGAGTTTGTCTCTACCCCATACTTTTGAAATACACTGGAAAGTAAGTTAAGTTAATTGCTTACCCCTACATCATCTGCTTCCCACAAGAAAGCTAGTTTGTATATTTCCAACCCTCCTGATCCTCTTATTTTTCAGCTTTTATTTGCCTGTCTTTTTCTTTTCTCCCTTACATATATTCTCAACTCTCACCAAACACCGTTGCCATCCTTACCACATAGTCCCAACAGTCCACTTGGGCTGCCATACTGAATACTCTTCTTGCTTTCTGCTCTACTGAATGGAGATTGACTTTTTTTATTTTTTAATTTTTAGTAGTTTATGTGGAAGTGGTGCTTCCTAATGATATGTTTTCCCCTACTATTAACATTCTTCTTTTGTATTATTCCTGTCAGTACTTGTTCTTATTTTCAAATTGATAAAATAATAAAAACCTATATATACAAAAATAAAAAATAATTCAAATTCATACACTGCTATTTATTCAAAGAGGCCAGTTTATTTCACTTATAGTATAAATCCACTGCAAATTCTGAGCCCTGTGCACGTAAAGCCCTAATAAGCAAAGGTTTTGAATCTTAAGAGTCTTAATCTTTGGCAACCAATAAGAATCCATTTTGTACTGATCTGACTTCAAAAGAGTAATTCCGATTGGTTGCTGGATTTTACTGCATCTCAGAAATGATACAGAAGAATAAGAATTCCTATTTGTATTAGGATGTTGCATCTGGACACAGCATAAGAAAATCCTCTGATGAGACAATACATTTCTCTGGGAAAGGCAAACAACACTTATTCACACCTTGCAGAACTAAATTCAGCTCAGGTATCTACAAGGTGCACATAGGGCAAGTGGTGTGTTGGTAAGCATTGAATGTGAGTTCCCCAGGGATGTCTATTGTCTTTTTGGATGACATGTATGTACTTTGCACCCAGGACTAGCTATACATCCTTTAGATATGCAAACAATGCCCATGTGTACAAGCTTTAAAAAAGCAGAATCCACTCAGAGAAAATGAATATTATTGAGCAATGAATTTGACCAGACATACAAAAATATGAAGTTTAAATATTTCTCTGTCACTTCATACTGCATTGCTGAAACTGCTAGTTAATACTATTGCCAATGGTGCACTGCTGCATAATCTTTACAGGTATCTAATTAATTATAGACATTTAGTCGATTTTTAACCAGAAACACTATGAGGTAGTCCTATGTTTCTCTTTTTTTATGCCCGAATATTGAATTATAAGGATGTTTATTTATATATATTAAAAAAAAGATACAGGGATGTTTTAATGTTTTAATGCACATAAAAGGAAGAGGGAGAAAGAGCAGACAAAGGAAACTGATTCTTTGCAAATTATCATCTACAGCGAGCATGCCAGCCTTTTTATACTTCAGAAAGTGCCCTCTTTGGATGTAAGCAGTGATATGTGCAATGCTGGGATTATATTTCATACATACTCTCACACAGATACGCAGTATACCTTATGTTTCATTCTCTGCATGCAACTTGTACAAACTATGACATTGCTGCGTACATTAGTAGAACTAGCTAGTGGATTTAATACAGCTGCTCCAAGCTCCAAACTTGGTCGTGGCCTCAGCTGCATGCCCATGGGCCAACAAGCAGGCTTGTGAGCCTCTACATATTCTTCCTGAGCCCATGAAAGCTTTTGACAATCATCAGTGAAATATAAGCATTTAAACAACACGAAGAGGATTCCAGGACTGTTGATTGATGTCCTGCTGCAAGACGTTGCTCTGTACCTGTGACAACAACAATACTACAACAAGCTTTACATAGTTCATGGAAGTGTAGGTTTGATTAAAGGCTTAGGGTGACTTGGTTTGGGTACCAACATTTTTCCAAAATGCAGTACCAATATTACACTTCCAGAAGGGAAGATTTGGCTGTTGAGACATATGACATAGTGACCTGCTACTTCATATAGCTCCTCTGTCTTCTTACATTGTTCTTGCTGCTGTTGCTGACTACATCTCGTGAACCCACCTAAGATGTGGGGTAAGTAAATCAAGGCATTCCTGGAGGTTGTCAGACTTTGATACCACTTCTGATGTCATACGACCTCACGCACAGGGTTGGGTTTCACTGTCTGTAGAGGCACAATCTCTTTTATCTCCTTTTTCACTGGGGTTTTTTTCCTGTATTAACATAAACATGATATTTTAAATATGAAGTATGTGATCCACCCCTTTACAGTTCTCAGTGTTTTGGATGTCCCTTCAAATTTGGTAACATATACTATTTGAAGAATCTATTTCATATGCCATAAAAAATCTTCAAGGCATTTCAAATATATGTAAACCCAATCGCTAACATTTCGTATATGGTTTAACTTGTAACACTGTGATTTTAAAAGTAATTTCTATACTTTAAATCTGGAACCTATTATTAAAATAAACCTGATGATCTTATCATGAATGTCATTGTTTGGCCAATTCCTGTCTCCTGTCTTCCTGTTGTGCTCCTGCGTTATTACAATGACACAAGGGCTTCTAATGGAGACCAGTGGTCATTTGAAAACACACTGGGGTAAATGTACTGTGCATTTTGCAAGTGCAGTCCAGAGCTGGCCATAGACAGTTGAAATTTTAGCCGGTACGGCAGCAGTAACTGGTCAAGATTCGACAGCAGGCTGTATGTACCCAAGTAGATAGATCAATCAGCTTGGGTACATCTGGCCTGACGGATTTAATATGTGATTATTGCTAGTGGCAATAGTTATAGCCGCTAGCAATAATCACTGTCCCGCCAAGAGAACACAATGGCTCAGTGGGAGAGATACCCCTTTAAACGCTCTCCACGTTAATGGGGGGGGGGGGGATTATGCAATTTTGATTTGTTGCAGGAAAGAAAATTGCTCCATCTATGGCTGGCCTTAGTAAATCAGAGGAAGCTCTGCTGACTTTCATCATCCAATCATGTGTAAGTGAAAGTGCAATTTCTTTTTCCTTGTATGTGATTGAATATTCTTTGCAAAGTGAAGTTTCATCTCATTTACTACATTTTGGAGCAACTGCACTTACAGAGTGCAACTGCATTTGTAAAGTGCACAGTCTATTTTCCTTTAGTAAATCCACCTCATTATGCAGGAATGGTTCTCTGTTGTCAACCCGCCCTGAGAAATACAGTGCAGATGTCACTGGAGTGCATGTATCTAGACAGGATATAATAGCAAGGAAGGTGCAGGAAATCAGCAACACTAAGATATAACAGATGATTAAAAAGGTGAAAACAAGTATTTTATTAAAAATAAAAATGGTTGAAAATTCTATTTTACCCTAAAACTCAGGGAGGGTTGGGGTTGCCTGACTTAGGTACTACCAGACGGCTCACTTCACACAACTCTCAGTACTCTCAATACACTAAGCCAGACTGGGTACATATGGAGAGACTCCAGGCTTTACATTGAACTACCTTTTGTGGAGCCCCCCCCAGGCTCCAGCCTCCCATCCTGGCTCTTAGTCTTTCCCATTCAGTGGAGCTGTGGACTAAGCCCTGCTCTAACAGTGACTTGGTCTTTGATTTCCACCTAGTGGCTCATTTGCTTAATATCCTGGATTTCCCTCCAGGGCAGGACATCGGAGCTTTTAAGCAGTGGTTAGACAAGGGACTATACAGAATTGGGCAGTTTATTACCCACAGGTTCTCGAAATGCCTCAGTCAGAGTGTTTCTGTTTTTTTTTAAATTTTGCACTTTTTGCAATCCCTCTGGCTGATTAAGCCGGACCGCTATCAAGTCACTCCATATGAAAAATGGTGCCCACAGGATGCAGATCACCATAGGGGGATCTACCTAGTTTATGGGCTACTACTGGGCTCTCCATCTAGACTCACTTACATGGTGGACTGGGATACTGATCTGGGTGAGGAAAGGGACATGGTATAATTATTTCCTGAGGTCATATAAGGGTATCTTGAATATTGCCTTCATAGAGGCAAATTTAAAGGTGCTCACCCGTTGGTACTTGGTGCCAACTCGGCTGGCCAAAATGTACCCCTCTGTGTTGCCTTTGTGTTTTCGAGGCAGTAAGATGTCGGGGACAATGTGCTTTATCTGGTGGGCATTCCCTAGGATCCGTGACTTTTGGAATGGCATTTTTCCCCTGATTCATAGAGTAATGAGACAGTCAGTTCCCCAGACTCCACATATAGCACTCCTCAATACTCCTGTGCCTGGATTACCTAAATGCTTGCAATGTTTGATTTTCTTTATTTTGTTAGGAGATAAGATGACTCTAGCTAAATGCTAAAAACAACCTACTGTGTCCCTAGTGCAGGCTAGGAAATAAGTCATCTGGATCATGTTGCATGAGAATATTGTTAGCATCCTGAAGGACATTTGAACAGATCTGGGAACTGTGGGCTATCTATATGCATGTCTCTCTGGTGCGTTAGTATATTTTCTCTTTTTTGTTTTGGCAAATACTTTATTCCCACTGACTCTGTTTAGGACCTCTTCCCCCTGCTATATTTTTTTTCTTTTCCTGTTCTTCTGTTCCTCTATATTTTTTCTCTTGTACGTTTGACGACCCAGGAGCCTGATGATCTAGCACCCCGCAAGAAAAGCATTTTGATCCTGGGGTAGTCTTCACTGAGTATGTACTGTGTAATCTTCCTGGTGCCTCAAGTGATTGATCCCTGCATAACCTGCTGTTACCTTTATTGTTCTAAGATTGATAATGTGGGTATTAATATTTTAAGCAATACACCTGTTTTCCTTTTTTGTGCCGCTGTTGGCGGTACTTTTGTATTGATGCTTGTATTATTACTTGTAAAATCTTTAATAAACTCTTTGAAAACGGTTTTGCTTATAGTCCCTAGTGCTTAAGCAAATTAAATGTTATTCAGTTACATTTACATTTAATTGTCCTTTTTTCTACCATTGTGAGTTTTTACCTGGTTTCCTCTCTAATTCTGGGTAATCTATAATCTTCCATTCACAGTGTTGCAGATTTTTGGGCTAAATATAGCTATGGAAAGAATAATGCTATAGTACAGCCTAAATTCATAGTATGTGAAAACATTGATACTGTAATTACCCTTCTTCCACCTCTTCAATAGTGTCTGGCAGTGGTTTGTTAACTGTTTCAGGTAAGATATATACTAGTAGTCCAGATAGAATTGGTGCACCTCCATATATGACCAATGGTAAAAAAGGATAGAATTCACTCAGCATCTTCACTAGGGGAGCCACAATTCCACCCAGACGTGCCATGGTACTGCCCAAACCGAGACCACTCTGTCTGAAATTGATTATTTTATTAGTATTTTATAGAGTGACATTGCAATAATAAACACAATAGTTCAGCGCAGACACAACATGAACTAAGATATTTCTGCAAAGAAAAATAATATATATATATGGGTATGTTGTGAAATTGACAACACAGTGTAGAATTGTATAGCATTTTTTAGTTTTACAAAACATATGCAAAATCTGGTAAAGATATGCAGCACACTGGAGTGTTTTTTATTTTTGCTACTTTTTTACTTTCATGTGTGGAGTTAAGGAGCTCCAAATATCTTCTGTACTGTTCATATTGGTCTTTTTTATAACCTACAGATGTAATTCTTATTGCCAGTTTACAGTGAAAAACCAACAAATAAAATCCTCAAGGTCCCCCTGAGCTATATTCCCCACGCTCTAGGACAGGCAGGTCCAAAGTCTGGCCCACAGGCCAATTGTGGCCAGTGATCCAGTTTTATATGGCTCCACAGGTACTGTGGCAAAATCTATGTGTTGTGGCCCCCGAGCGCCGCTCAGGATCCCTGGGATCTCTGGATCTCTGAAAGCCGTGGGACTGCATGTCCTCAGTCGGCATTCTTGCTATCTCTGACATTGCAGGATTTGGTGCATCCCTGCGGCACCTGAGCTGTGTCTCCACCACACACAGCTACAAGGGCGTGGAACATGCACAGCTTATAGAACTGTTCAGCTTGCTGCAGCTGGGAACGTTAATCCCTCAGAGGCACCGTTACTATACTCGGATCATCGGACTGGCTGGGACTTTTGGACATGCCTGGTCTACTGTCTTCAATCTGGTCATAACTGGTGAAGAGACTGCCTCTGGGGGAAAAAAATGGTATGCAACACTAATAGCAAGAAGTAGAACCTACATATGCAATGAAAACTCATTTCTACCACCAACAATAAACAGAAACAAAGTTTTTAAAACAGTTCGGGTGTAAGCATAGCTGAACACATGCGTGAACTGCTTTTTCTGGTCAAAAATTGTTTATATTTTTGTTCAGTTAGTTTTCTGATCCTTGCAGCACACAGCCTTGACCATTTACTTTGCATACAATAGTTAATTTGCATTTAATTTTAATGGTTCAAAGAATGTCAGGCAAAATGGTTAGCCTTCACGCATTTTCACTTCATCAAATCTGGCCCTCTTTGAAAAAAGTTTGGACACCCCTGCCTAGGGGGTGCCCATACATAAAAATAATTAGCAGGGGGTTATCGATATTTGTAAACTGCAAGAATCCAAGAGTTGAAGTCGTAGCCAGATTTTTTTTGTATTTTTGAGTTTCCTAAACTTCCCATTCTCTTGCTTAGTTCTTTCTTAATACATGGTTTGAGTACTGTGCCCTACTTGCTCATCACCAATTATTAACCTCCCTGGCGGTATGATTATATCAGATTTTTGCATCCCAAAGTGGTACATTTTTTCGCATAGAAATTTGGTGTTTTATATTGTAGGCCTGTGATTCTTAGGAATAACTCACTTAAATGTGTCCAAATAAGAGTCTAGTAGACATCCCAGGTATGATAAAGTTTGAAACAACTAAATCATAAATTATAATATAATAAATAACTATAAATAATTATCAAAAATATTAATATAATAATAATAAAAATGTATTCAATAATGTAATCAAGTCAAAAACACTGAAATTTGCTCAGTTGCAGAATTGTCGCTGTCGTCACTTTCAGTGTTTGATGATAAATTTCCCCACGAATCAGTATCACTCAATTCTGCAAATGATTCTTATTTACTATCAGTGTTTTCTACCTGGTCAAAAACCGCTTTTGACGTAAAGGGATGCTTTTTGGATGCCATGGACATTCTCAAGTCTCCAGGCAGAAAGAATGGCATATATAAGATAAAAGTGCATGCAGGGCACTGGACAAACCACTAGGGACAAAAGGGATGTGAAATAATTTGATACAGTAATGTAATCTTACAGATTACAGTGTACTGTATGTGTTATGTGTTTTTCACTTTTTGAATTTGCCGCTGGGCTCCGCAGGGAACGGAGCCCAGAACCCAGAGGCATCGGGCTAAAGATTCCGCCGGAGGACACAGCGGGGGGGGGGGACATCGCAGGATCCTGGGGACAAGGTAAGTAACTTTGCCCTGATCCTGCAATGCGATCCCGAGTGTGGCTTGGGGTTACTACTTTTGGTAATGAAAAGTTACCCCGAGCCACACTCGGGAATACTGCTAAGGAGGTTAATAAAAATCACATTCTTTAATATTTTATAAGAAATGTTAGTTTTATGCACTGGCATATCATAGTGCAAAACTGTCAATAGTCATATGCTCTACAGATGTCATTCTTAAGGGGCACGTGGATTTTTTTGTTCCAAAGCAACTAGAAAAGATTACAAATACTGTGTAGCGCCCCCTGCTAGGTAGGAGCTAGTGGGAATAGATTTTTGGTAGGTGAGGAAAATGTAATCAGGCCTGACTGGGGTGAAGACCTGATTGTTTTGTTTCTGGGCTGGGAGTGGCTCAGGTAGGATTGAGAGATTCACAGATGAGGTCACCAGGACTTCCCACTTCTTTCCAGAAACTGGTGGTTTCTGGACAGAGAGCTGGGAGGGATGGTGTAGCCATCTGGAGTATTCTAAGGAGCCCTGACCAATCCTCAATCTGGATTGGCAGGGGGCAGGCCTCCTTAAAGCGGAGTTCAACCCACAAAAAATTCTTTCCATGTTTCAAGTCCTCTAAATAATCTGACTCACCTTTGGAGGGAAAAAAACATTTATACTCACCCTAAGTGCCCTGTTGCTATGTGGTCCCTGTAATCTTCCACCTCCTGGTCCGCGGCACTCTGCATCAATTCCTGCCTCACCTGGGCTCCTGGGAGATGTGAATCATCATTTCCCAGGAGTCAGTGGGCAGCCCTGAGTTGTAAAATCGCATTATTTCTATACAGGAAATGACGCGATTGATTGAGAGGTGCATGCTGGTTACCCAGCATGCACCTTATCCAGGAAGAAACAGGAGCAGGGTGCAAGTGGGCTTAACATGCCCACAACTAAGATGGGAACTCCCAGGAAGAAAAAAATCAGACATGTAAGTAAAAAATCAATAGTAATACTACCGGGATTTATAGCGAAGAATTGCTTTATTTATGTAATGCATATTACCTTATTGGATGCCAGAAAAAAAAATGTTTATGTGGGCGGAACTCCACTTTAAATACTCAGGGTCAGCCCAATCGGGGAGGATAGTTCTGGTGGAAGAGCTGGAATGTAACCGAGGTTGCGAGGCCTCATCCGGGAGGGAGGTGACCTTGAGGCCTGGGCTCTGGTGCAGCCAGGAGAAAAGGGAGATCCTGGAGCAGCACAAGGGAGCAGGAGAGCAACAGACAGTGCTACTGAAGAAGCTCAGCAAGGAGTCCACCGGGTGGTTGGTGAGTGGCACACACCCTGGGAAGCTGTAGAGGCATGCCGGAGCAGATTGAGGTGAGAAACAATCTGGGAAAGTTGCAGAAGTCAGTAGGGGACTGTGGTGTTATGGAGGCAGTGAAGATGGCCAGCGCAGCTGGAATGCCTGAAAGGGCCTGGAGCAAGAATATGGGCTGAGAGTAGTAGTCCAACAGGCCGGCTAGCACAGCAGTATATCTACACACATGAGGACAGACTGTCCCTACCTGTAATGGGTGGTTCTGAGGCCCTTCCCACAGCATGGCAGGCCTCATCATCTGCTAGTCACACTGGAGGAACAGAAAAGGCCTAGTAAATTTCCTCCTGGGCCTGAAAGAAGTAATGTGCAGGAGAGAGGAAATGAAGATTAGAGAAGCAAGTGAAGTGCTGGAGGAAGAAGTGTAACTGGAGCAAGTGAGGTGCTGGAGGACAAGAAGTGGTATATATACGGAACTGTATATAGTAGTCCTGTGTAAATGATCAACAAATTCTCTGGGCATCCCATAGCATCCCCAAACCCCATCAAAGTTCAATCCCCTAATAAAACAAAACAAAGTACCAGCCTGTTCTGTGACTCCAGGTGTGGTATGGATGTGATTGAGGGCAGTGTGAGCAGGTGAACCACAACACTCAGCCACCACTAAGGGGGGACATGGTTACAACTGCATAAAATAACTACGATATTTAAATTAAAGTTAATACTAATATTGGCTGTCACCACATCTACTTCCACACTCCATATTTTCATCTTCTATTCTTTGTAGCTGACCCATTTTTTGATTGCCAGGTTCCTTTCCATTCTCTGGTTCTTTCTTAATACATGGCTTTAATGTTGTAAACCACTTTCTCATCACCAAATACTAATAAAAAAATCACATTCTACAGTGATTTAACTACCCACATAATGCCTGACCCTAACATAATGTAACCCTTAAGCAAAACCTCAACACTAAGTTAACTGATCATTCTGTTCATTTCCATATCCTACAGCCATACTGGGAGCAGCCATGCTTAGATTTTTGATCAAGGTTAGAGCTAGGTTTAAGGGAGGAGGTTAGGTGTTAAAGCAGTACTAAACCCAAAAGCAAACATTTATTATACAGTAGCTTACCAATTCTTGGATGTGATGCCTGCATTTTTTCTGCTTTAGGCTTTCTTTTGTTTATTTTCACCTGGTGATCTGACTAGTATGTCTGTTGTTTTTAACTGGTTCCACACCGCGCGCAGTATATTTACTGCGGCAGTGTGGACTGCTACCACGAATCACCATAAAAAGGCGGTGATCTGCGGGTGGCCGCTGCTCGGGCGGGCCCGATGTCCGCCGGCGAGCCGCGATGAGCGGCCACAGCCAAAGAGCGGGGAACCGCCGATGTAAACACGACGGTTCCCCGCCCTGTCAGTGCGGGCATAGGAGATCTACTGATCCCTGTCACTAGGATCAGTTAGATCTCCTATGCCCATGTTAGCCCAGCCCCCCCACAGTAAGAACACGCCCAGGGAACACAGTTAACCCCTAGCTCTCCCCCCCAGGTTAACCCCTTCACTGCCAATGGCATTTATACAGTAATCAGTGGACATTTAAATTTCCGATCGCTGTATAAATGCCATTGGTCCCAAAAAAGTGTCAAAAATATCCGACATGTCCGCCCCAATATCGCAGTACCGCTAAAAATCACAGATCGCCGCCATTACTAGTAGAAAATTTAAAAAAAAAATAAAAACCCCAGAAATGAATTCTCACCATCCGTAAATGCGGCAACTTTTGCGCAAACCAATCAATAAATGCCGATTGCGATTTTTTTAATCACAAATATGAGGAAGAATATAAATCGGCCAAACCGATGAAAAAAAAATTTTTTTATATATTTTTTTTGGATTTGTATTGTACCAAAAAGTAAGAAAAACTTTTTTTTTTTTGCAAAATTGTCGCTCTTCTTTTGTGTATAGCGGCGATCAGAAATGACGCAGCGGTGATCAAATACCACCAAAAGAAAGCTCTATTTGTGGGAAAAAAAAGAATGCAAATTTAGTTTGGGTACAACGTCACACGACCAATTGTCAGTTAAAGCGACGCAGTGCCGAATCGCAAAAACTGCTCTGGTCAGGAAGGGGCTAAAACTTTCCAGGGCTGAAGTGGTTAAACAGAAAAAGCTGTTCTGCAGATGCAGCAGTTACTGTATTGGGACAAAACATTTACTCCTGACAAGGGTGCTTAAAATGACCAGCTTTTATTTATTTATGTAAAACCTTTATCACAAAAAGAAAAAAAAATGCTTTCTATAACTGCTTAAAAAGTGTTAGCTGGAGTTCAGCTTCAATTTGTTAGTATAGCTAAATCTGCCAGTACATGTAACACTCCCCTCCTCCTACTCTCAGACTGACAAGGCTGCTTGTCCAAAGGTGCCCCCTGTGCTCCTCCATCTAGATTGCAGGCACTCTAATACAGGAGGTGTGTTACTGAGCATATTATCAGGTGAAAACAGAGGGGAAAAGCCTTAAAAAAAACAAATGAAGCCGGCACATCTAAGGATTAGTAAGCTGCAATATATTTCATTTTTGGCTTTGGGTTTAATACCACTTTACATAACAGGTTAGGTTGAGAGGAAAAGCTGAACTATTTCCAGTGATAGGAGTCATCTGTATCCTTACTTGATACCTGGTGTAATTTGTGTATTTCTTCCAGATCTGTGCAGTAATACAGCATAATACCTGGCCTCTGTGCAGAAGTTTCACCCAATAAAGTCATTGGCATGCTCTCTCATTGTGCTGGGTGAGTGATCTTGTATCTGCCCCCTTCTGTAGTTTCCTGCAGGTAGCCTGTAGTGAGTGTGGCCTATTGGGCCCCTCCTGCGGCTCTGCTCTTTGCATATGCTTTGTGCAGCATAGTGCTACTTTTACAAATTGATAAATGGGTTTGCAAGGCCATTTAGGGCATACAAAGGGGTTGATTTACTAAAGGCAAATCCACTCTGCACTAGCATTGCACTTGGAAGTGCAGTTGCTGTAAATCTGAGGGGAAGATCTGAAATCAGGGGAAGCTCTGCTGATTTTATCATCCAATCATGTACAAGCAAAAATGCTGTTTTTTATTTTCCTTGCATGTCCCCCTCGGATCTAAAGCGACTGCACTTCCAAGTGCACTTGCAGTGCAAAGTGGATTTGCCTTTAGTAAAGCAGCAGTTTTTTAGTGGCTTATTATGTTTTCATTTAAAAATGGCACTGGACCCTTCCCTACAAAGAGAAAGTGGATACACAGACTCAGAACTATAACAGTTCTTTGCAAGATGGCGCTCCTTTATAGAATACACCTTCACTCCATCGGAAAGAGTGGCATTAATGACTCCTTTTCAGTACACGGACTGGTATCTCAAGGCCTCTCTAAACAATTCACTGTGCCAACTAAAAATCCCAACTCCTTGACTTACTCACCTTAGCTCATTCACCCAAGTTGAAGGCACCTCTCATCTTTATGTTCATCCTGTGTTTTATCTGGGGGCCAACCAACCCTGCTATCCTAGGATATTCTCAATACGGACACAACTTATTCTTTTTATGTAACATTTACTGATAATTATTCTGTAAGCATAGGTCTTATTACTAACTAGCTAAGAGTCACCCAAACATCAGGTTCGTTTTCTCGCCCTGTCCAGTGCGAGACAGCTAACCACTATGATGTTATTGACATTGCTTCTGTTAGGTTACAAGTAGCCAAGTTTGTTTTTGGACTTCGACTTACGAAAGTGTAGAACGTTTTACTATTTGACATTGGGAGTTATGCTATCAGACTGTTCTATATTTTTATATATGTCATATATATGTGTTATATATATTTCTACTTGAATGCATAATGTTTAATAAAAATTTACAATGAAAAAAAAAATGCAGAAAAAAAATGGCACTGCGTGTATTTGTGAAGCTGTGCTGGAGCGCATTCAAGCACCCAATTTTCTTAGATAGTGGTAAGACACAAATATGTCACCAATACCTCCAAGGAGTGGGCAGACACTGGGTAAAAGGGGTAAAAATGTTTTCAATTTTTCCCACAAAGCTATATTTTAGTCACCATTGAGTAGGTGTTAATTTATGTGATGGGGCTATCAGCAAATCAGATCTTGTATTTTCATGTATCTACTACCTTTTGTTCATATTAGCAGAAAAGAGATCATAAAGATAGCTTATATAAATAGGAGAAAATGTTGGTTATTTAATGGCACTGGAGCCATGGGTCAGGTAAAAGATTTTACATAATATGGGAGATTTTTGAGACAGAAGTTGATTTACTAAAGCTGTTTATTCTTCACATAGCTTAATTAAACTGCATTCAATCATCTGATCATGTGAAAAGAAAATGTGTATTTGCTTTCCTTTGCGCATGATTGGGTGCATGGAGTGATAAAGGAAGAATATTCTCCTTTAGAAATGAAGTTCCACTATGTCCAAATTCTAAGATAAATATGTCAGAATTCTAGCATTTTTAAGCTGAAATACTAAAGAATTTGAGAATATTCACCACAATTATCCAATCATGTGCACATCTAATAAGAAATCTGGAATTGAATAACTGAAGTGAATCTTTACACATTTTATTTTGTGAACATTCTCAAATTCTTTAGCAAATCAGCCTCGTTATCTTGACAAAATGAGGCTGAATTACCAAAGGGTTTAAGAAGGTTTGCACCATAAATTGTGTCAATATTTGCTTCACTTGTTCAGTAATTTGCAGATGGAATAAGTAGACATGGATTTTTTCCACATCATTGGATAATTGAAGTAAAGCTTCAAACAATTTATTGCATGAACATTCTCAAATCCTTTAATAAATCAGCCTTTTATCTCAGAGTTAATATTTCAAATACTTTACATAATTTTATTATACAGAATTATATTTAATATCTCATTCAGCTATAAGATATTATCTCAGGAGTTTAATACATTCTTTTAGAATTCTGATATCTCAGAATTATCAGATATTTTTTTTTCACTTAGCCCTAGGGCTTTTCCACAGTGATAGCTAAAAATAATGGTTAATTTCTTTTTAAACCTTTTTATCCCTCCAAAGATATATATTTAAACAGCAGGTACCTTTAAAGTTCAGTGATTTTTCACGTGAGCGATCTGTTAATTTCTGTAGGTAATGCGACGTGGCATTGGCTTACATCTGCCATATCATCAAAGAGCTATAGCATACTGGTTCCATTTTTCCAACCCACTAATCTCCTACATCAGCAGCAATGGCCCACCAAGTTCCCGAACGCACTTACTGTATGACATTTTCTCTTGCATAACCTCATTATATGTTTGTAAATTCTTATTGCATCATTCTCATTATATGTTTGTAAATTAGAACATATAAAACCGAATGACATAATGATGATACAACTAAGCAATTCTGATTAATATTAAGAACTTTTAGGACCCTGTTCTGTATTTTTTGTTTTTGGTTTTTTTTCTGATAAACTATTGCCTATGGAATGATCTGTAAGCCTCAGAAAACTGGGGAATAGTGGAATATGTGCATTCTGCTGTGAATTAGAGCAATCTCTTGGCTTTTGAAGATGAAGCCTGCCAGAAGAGAGATATGTTTATTTAATGTATTTTAAATGTATAACGTGTATATATCGAGAAGTTACTACACTCAAAGGTCTTGAATAAGTTATTATATGCTGTTAATAAATTATCACTTGTTCATTTATTCAGAACCCACAATTGCAATAATTCCTTTGTATATTCGTAAGTAAATTTCTGCTATCAGAGCTATTTTTACATTCATTCTGTAATCTACCATTAAGTTTAGCCACAGCTTATATGTCACATATAATGGATGTCATCACATGAATACAAGACTTTTGAAGAGAATGCAATAGTCCTATACAGAACTTTACAGGTCTCATAAGTACAAAAAAACATTAACATGAGCAAAGAAACTATACCATAACCAGTAAATTGTACACGTTGTAATGCAACAATATTTAACATAAAAGCAGTCAAAGTTCTCCTAGATATTATATGACAGCCCCCTGAACCAAATGTTTCCAACTTAATGAGGCTAAGATTAAAACTCATTGACCAAGGTTGACAGTAGATGGATCGCTTTTTTCGATCTGCCAACGTGCTGATCAAAAAAAGAAACAGATTCCCTCATCCACACAATCGAGGTGTATGGAGGCAATCTCCCCCTCTGTGCTATGCTTTTATGATCAGCAACACAGCTGATTGGCTGCAGCCACTGATCAATTGGTAATTTTCTAAATGTCCTATTTGACAAAAGTTGACCATTAGATCAACTTCTGTCGAGCAGAAACGGGCATTGATTGACTGAATATCGGCCGGTCTCTGCTAAAATGGCTGAATTCCAATCCATGTATGGCCCGCTTAACAGGGGGAAATAGTGATTGGACAGGTAAGAAAATTGCTGTCATTTTCTACCTTGTAGATTAGCACAGATCATTTTAGCATAGATTAGAAGTCAAACAACAATCTGTAACCCAATGCAATTGCTTGTGTTTAGGGATGCATTGGCTGGCACATAAACCTAAGGGCACTAAAATCCTATAATGGCTGTTGATCGATTTAATTATATTGATATACATTTTTAACTGATTTTTTTATGTATTGTACATATATTATACATATAATAGCCATAATGTTACATTATAATTATGCTAGATTTTAAAAACTTGCGTAACACCCTTTGTAATATATTTCACTTATAGACAAATGTTATCTAGAATATGAATGTTTCAACATATACCATATACTGTAATTAGACATTTATAGATATGTATTGGGGTATGTATATATGTATGTATCTGTATAAATTGTCAGAGTAGATGTAATTATTTTAGGTGTAACAGTAGAGTTAGTTATTGTTGTGTGAGTAAGGCAATAGTTTGATTGGCTAGCCTCGGAGGGGTTAATTTAATAAAGGCAAATGGCCTATTTACTTTGCAGGGAAATGTTAGCTTTGCAAAAATATTTTCACTTAGCTTAGTGAATGAAGAGAAGCTCGGAAGACTTCTTCTATCCAATAGTGCAAAAAAAATCATGTTTTCTTTATTTTGGGAAAAATTATCAAATTTCATAAAAGAATTGACTGTTAACATATAGCACAATAAGTGTCAACGTGCTTGAAAGGACATTTGGTAGAACTTTAATGTGGTGCATAAAAGTCCTTTACATGGGAGTAACCCAAGATGGAAAGGGGGTTTAGAAAATGACCAAAAGAACAGGAGGGATACAAATCATTTGGCGCAAAGAACCCAAAGACAGACTGGAAACAAACCATGCTATAGATCAGTGGTCTCTAAACTGTGGCCCTTTGTTTCCTTTAACTGGCATTTGAGGTACTATTCCACCAACTGACACCAATGATGGAGCACAATTTCACCTACTGACACCATCAATGAGGTGCTTTTCTTCTCATTGATATCGACAATGGGGCGCTATTCCTTCCATTAAAACCAATGATGGGGCACTGACACTGGAGCAATTTCTACTCCCACTGGTCACAGTCCGGCCTGAAGGACAGTAAACTGACCCTTTGCTTAGAAAGTTTGGAGACGCCTGCTATAGATGAAACTGGGTAAGGAGGAATCATAAAAGGGAAAATAGGTATGGTGTTTATTGTGTTACTTTTATATTGATGCTATTTCTCATTAAAGACTTATCATTGACTGTATGGTTATTTTATTTATTTGTATTTATTTATTTGTAGAAGTATTTTTCAAAAACTGCCTGTTTTAATGTCTGTGTGTACATTACAATATAAAGTGTTATATATTTTGCCAACAGCCACTTTGAGAATATACATGGAAACTTTTTTTGATTAATACTCATATTATGTTTAAATATTTAAATAATTATCAATAATAAGTGCCTTACATAATGACACTACACTCCTAGAGTATTATGGGTTTCCTAATAGAGGGGCCAGCATCAGGTATTTTCTTTCAAATCTCTGCCAGTCTAGGTGAAACATTACCCCCTGGAAGACCCATAGGGGTTTATTTACTAAAACTGGAAAGTGCAAAATCTGGTGCAATTCTACATAGAAACCAATCAGTATCCAGGTTTTATTGCCAAAGCGAAATTGAACAAGCTAACTATAGAAGCTGATTGGCTGCCATGCACAGCTGTACCAGATTTTGGGTGCTCCAGTTTTAGTAAATCTACCCCATAGTGTCTGCAGTGGGAGGCCCCCTCGAGAGAATTGAGAAATACCTTGATATTTTGATTAACCGCTTGCCGACCGCTGGTCGGCAATTGACGGTGACAAAGTGGCTCTGTAACGCAAAACGCCGTCATACGACGGCGGCCGCGATACACTGTGTTCGGGGGGGGGGCCAGGGAGCGGGTGCGGCGGCTTCGATTGCCGCCGGCCACCCGCGATGCCCCCCCCGGAGTGAAGGAGCGGAGGTCCGTGTAAGTAAACACGCGGCAGCATACTGCCGCAAAACGCAATGTCTCGGTGAAACAGTGGCAGTTAACGGCTGGTCGCCAGCCGTTCGCCAATTAGTTTTATAGTTCCATAAAGAGTTAAGAGAGCTCCCCCGGAGGGTGACGTCTGTGATACCCCATCTAAATGATTTTGACCTCGTGGGTTTTAGACCATGTCGACACGTACCGTCGGTTAGTCGAAGATATCAATCGAACAAGTTAAAGCGAAACCGTTATTTTGGACCTATGACTAACCAAAGATACATCTTAACGTGGTCTAAAACGTGAAAGGTCAAAATCATTTATTTGGGGATACCCAGAAGGTCCCCCATTACAAA